>CM021105.1:363057273-363077232 GCA_007115665.2 Sequoiadendron giganteum | reverse complement strand
AAGATAATTGTCTCTTAATCCTAAACTCCGAGTTTCTAAGATGTTAAAATGATAGTGATAGGTGTCTTTTATAGACAAGACGAACTTGAATGAATGGTCGAGATTGAGTTATTTTAATTTCAATAAATGGTTGAAATTAAATGAGACTAGATAGGATAAGAATAAGATTGAGAGAGAAACTGAATAATTCCAAAAGGTCATTTAATTTGAATGGGCAGGTGAATAGACTGAAATAATGCATTGATCCATTTTAGTGCATTTATAAGATGATATGGTACATTAACTCCCTAAAATGGCACATTGACATTTTTAGCACTTTGATAGACTATTTTAGTACATACAATTCAAAATGATGAAATTACAGTTAACTCATTGATTTTGATGTTTTTTGTTCTCGTCAGGCTTTGATTTGATTTTGATCGTTAATCAGGTTTAGATGATTATTAATCTCATGATAAGCGAGATTCAATGATTGATTGATGATAATTGACCTCATGATAGGTGAGGGACAATTATGATTTGATTGATTAACCTCATGATAGGTGAGTTTGGTTGATAGATCGATTGATTAACCTCATGATAGGCGAGGTTGATTGATAGCTTGATTGATAGATCTACTGATTAACCTCATGATAAGCAAGGTTGATTCATAACTTGATTGATAGATCTAATAATTAACCTCATGATAGGAAAGGTTGATTGATATCTTGTTTCTTAAAAGTTTAGATCAAAGTATCACCAGAGTTGATTATATTGATAGGCTGATTGATTTCTATTGATTGAAAATATTTTTGATTTGTGATATTTTGTGTTGATAGGAGCCTTTGGTGAATCTGTAGATTCGTGAGTGTTTCCCGAGGACCTTTGATTTGATACCTCAGCTGACATAGCCTGAGATAGGTGTGATTTCCCATTGTGGACTATCCTCTTTGTTATACACGCCCCAGATTAGGATTAGTCGGGGACTCTTGACAACCCTAGTTGAGAGGTGGCATAGTGAGCATAACACCTTTCACCTTCCTACAGGTGAGATGACAATGACCCTGAAGGATGCGTACCATATATTGAGGATACCTATGGTTGGAGAGATTTTTTTGTATGATCATACTGAGCAGGGAGGTATTGATGGCTTGCACAAAGTGTTTGAGGATGATAGGATTTTTGGTTATGAGATTCCTTGGAGGGAGATGGTGGATGCATATGCTATGCTTCCATCCATGCTTGCTAGTTTTATTGGAGGTTTCTTATGTCTTGAACATAGGTCGAAGGGACTATCTATCGGATGGGGTTGGATCTTGGAGAAGATGATCTTGTAGGGTACTATATATTCTTGGGGTTGTTGCATGTTAGCCCATTTATACCATGATTTACACTAGGTTGTTTATCGGAGAGGACGTAGTTTGTCGGTCAGAGTGACACTATTACAAATATGGGTATGGGAGCATATTGCCATTACATGTCCCATTGCAGATAGACAACGACCAGTTTGGAGACCATATATTCATGGCTACACAGGTCTAGTTGTCTAGCATAGGTTGGGAAAATTGGAGTATTGGAGGTGGATGTTAGATGATCTAGAGTCAGTTGTATGGCGGCCCTATATTGGTTGTGAGTAGTGGGTTTAGGATGATACAAAGATGGCATATTTGTGCCAGTCCATGTATCTAATTGGGAGGACCTAATTTATCATTGAGAGATTCCTATTGAGGAGGGTTATCCGACAGTATGGCAGATTACAAGGTACGCCATAGGGTGTCGCTCACTATGCATGATGACAGATGGATGATTTAGAGTGGGGGCTCACCCTGACCTATGATGCAGTAGTTGAGGAGTATTAGGGGTTGCATCCAATCATTTGGGATTATCATCCAGAGGTAGTTGAGGTAGGGATATCCAAGGAGTATGCTCTATACTTGTTTCTACATCCATTCCCATAGATATCCAACGCAGATGAGGTGGTGCCAACATGAGAGGGTAGTTGTTCATGGTCATAGGTGGAGGAGGAGAGATGGAGGAGATGGAAGAGGGGGAGATGGAAGAGGAGGATATGGTAGAGGAGGAGATGGAGAGTAGTGATGATGATGGAGATGATGAAAATAGTGATGATGGAGACGGGGGTGGTGACAACAGAGGTGGTGATAGAGGTGGTTTCAGAGTAGAATTTTCTGTTAGTTATGTGATGGTGCCTCGACAGAGAAGATCCTTGGTGGCAATGACACAACAACATGTGTAGATTGGGGTACCCTCACAATAGTAGTAGATGCAGATAGCTGCATTACAGGTGCAATTTCAAACTCTGCAGGGGCAGTTCGCACATGTGCAAACATTGCTCACTTAGGCACAAGCATAGGTTACCACTCTGACTATGGAGAGAGATGTTGCTATAAAACATGGTGAGTAGGCAGTGGTCCTTAGTGATATATTTTAGAGAGTGGTTGAGGGGACTACTATGGGTACAATGATGGCAGAGGTTACTAGAGTCACTCGAGAGGTCGAGTATTTTTGTGGTCGATACCATGAGGTTGTTCTAGTAGAGCAGAGAGTTAGTTATGTTGCATCTAGATTAGGCTGCAACCACTCTCATACCACTAGCATGGGCATGACACAACCACCACACCAAGATCCTGATGCTGACCCAAGTATAGGTGTAGTAGGGGTAGGTACTTCAAGTGTAGGAGGTCTTGCAAGACTAGCGAGTCCTAGGGGAGCACCTCATAGTTCCATGATCCTAATTGATGTATTTTGAGACATTTGATGTTGTACACTCTGATCTTGACCCACTGCCATGTTGTTATTGTATCTCTTAACATTTATTCAGATTTCATTGTATACTTGACATTATGATTTTTGAGATTTATATGATATGTGGTGGATTCATAATCTATATGCATTCTATTTGATTCTATGATGAATGCCTATGATATATTCATTTTATTTTCGTTCTATATGCTATGTGGTGTTTATATGATGATGATGTTATGAATATGTGCTAATGAATTTATGATGTATGGATGCAATATTAAAATAATGTTAATTTGAAATGCCATGAGATGAATGTGATAATGCTAATGATATGTGATGCAAATTGTTTTTGATATTTTCTAATGCAAGTATATGATGTGATGTATGGGTAAATGTATGATCTAAGAATGCAAATATGTGATCAAATGTATAAATGAATGAATGATGTGATAATGAAAATTGATGCATTGTGCAAATTGTTTTGAAAGAGGTAAAAACAGGTTTTGACGGGACCCCAAAACCATTTACAAGAAGATTTTGAATGGATCTGGAACCCTCAACCAGAAGGTTGTCAAAACTAACAAACATGAAAGCACAGACAACCAAAGATAAAAAGGAAACCCAGGCCAAGAGCCACCACCGACTACAAAGCTGCAAATAGCCAACAATTGGCCAAAAACCAACCCCCAAACAAGAACCATCAAAATTTAAATTTAGAATTGCTCTTGTGGGAGTGAAGATTCATATCAAAAGGAGGTTTAGAGGACTTATCTTTTTTTCCCTTTATAGTGATCAAACCCTCTTCCACATGTGAAGCTTTATTGAGCCAAGCCAGCGCACAATTATCCTGAAGAGGAAAGACAACAACCACGTGTTGATGGTTAAAATGACACAAACAACATTAAAACAAAATATTTCTACTCTATTTCTCCTGAAAGAGGAAGACAACATGTAGTAGCCTAACTCCCAAGGTCCTGGTAGTTGGTTCTCAACTGTCTGATGTCACTCAATTGGTTCATGCAACTGTAATATTCAAGGGGCCTATGCTGGTAACAAAGGATTCAAGCTCTGACTCTCTTTATCAAAATAGTTCCTGTAAATCAATGGGTTTTAAATAAAAGAAAAAGATAGAACAAAGGGGTAAACCAGTAAATATGAACCGAATTTATCTAGTATCTGGACATATACCTTCAACGATGAATGTTTCCTAACAGATCATAAAAACCATAAGATGATACAGTCTATAGCATAATCTATACCACTGCATACATTTTAGGTGCTTAATTAACTTCACAATTACTCTTCACAAATATTTCAAGGATTTTTCAAAACAACACACATTCATCATCAAAATTATAGATCAACAGACTTTTTAATAACTTCAACTCAATGACAATCTAATAAGATGATCCTTAAATCTGATTCCTTCAAATGACTTTCATCAAGAAACTCTTATGTTCAGCACAATCACTACATATAGATAGATCATATCTTATCAGCCTTATCAAACAAACAATTTAATTCCAAACACCATCTTTCGAGTAAACCTGTAATTCTATTAATTGTAAAAGATTTAAGTACAATGTGTTAGAGTAATAATTTATTACGCTTAATTAATTACATCATACTGGTTAATTAATTAAGTCACTTATTCCTCTAGTTGCTTAAGCTAAACTTAGGCACATTAATAATTGATTAATTATTAAGTGTGCACACTAGGGTTTCATTTAGGGTTTCCCTTTTAGGGTTTCTTGATCTCCTTCATAAGGATTGATCTCTTTGTAATAATTGAGATTCTGATAATGCATTTTACACTTTGAGGTTTGCAGAACATCTTCTTGGTTTTGCATGTCTTTTGCATGTGAAGGTATCCATTTGCATGCAGGTGATCTTGGATTCTAACATGGTATCAGAGCTCCAGACCTGCCGCTGCCTGTTCGTGATCTGAAGATATGGCTTCTCAGTGAGTTTCAAGTGCAAGGGTTTCCATAGGCATCTTTTCTACAAGATCTGGGGGTAGCCAATTTTTTGGCATAGTATGGGCTCAAACGGACGTCACCATCGCGTTCGCAGTGCCCAAAAACCCTAGAAACACCTGTCAAATCGTCCATTTTCGAGCAGTTGGTTTCTGAGGCAAAATTTTTTTGCTAGGGAAGCCGTACGGCCTCCCCAGCACGCTTCACGAAGCACGAAAATAAAAAAAAATAAAAAAAAGGCGATCTCGGGTTCTGTGCCGGCGCCTCCAGTGCAGGCAGCTCCCGCCCCAGGCGGCCACCGCTTCACCCCGCCGCCGTCCTCCGCCGCTGGTCTGCCACCACTGGGCGGCGCTCGACTTAGCCTCGGGCCCCTTTTCCGTCGGCTATAGGTCCTAGGGGGGACCAGACCCCCGCGCCTAGCCCCAGGACATCATCCCCCCTGTTTTGCGCCCATGGTCACATGGGTGACGAGGGGCCAAAATTTTTTTTGTAGGAGGGCGGGATTTTGTAGCGGGCTTGGGGCCGTCAAATTTATGCCCGTGAACTGCTGACGTCAACGTCCGTACGGCCCCTCCTTGCCCCTCCTAACCCTAGTTTTCTCTAAAGAAGCAGTTTTTTTCTTTTTTGTATAACTTGGGCATACGGTATCGAAATCGGGCAAACGAGATATCGCCGGAAAGCTGGTTCCGAGCACTATCCTATGGTGCTGTTTATTTTATAGTATTTTCCTATTTACCTACATTTATTGCTGTTTGAAGTCAGATGTACTTTTTATGCTTTCGAGCTCATAACTTTTTGCCACGATCTCTGATTTTCGCTATCTTTGCGGCGTTGGAAAGGTATTGAGGAGCTCTATGTTGCTGTCCATGCACTTTTTTCTGTATCTATCCCAGGTTTTTTGTTAATCCAGATTTGGCCCAATGGGTGTTTTGAAGATTACCTGGATTTTTTGGCAGTTGGGAGAGTGCATCTTGCATCTTTGCACTTCATCTTCAGTGATACATCATTTAATAATCGACTGCTGCTTCATAGATTCCAGAGTTGTTCCTGTTTGAAGTTTTCGAGTGTTCCGTGGCATCAGGTCTGCTGTTGCATCATTATGATTCCGATATGGTTTTGTGTAGACAGAAGTATCTTTCCTTGCTTGCCAGATTGCGGTTCCAGTGTTACTCTACAGTGTTCTTCCAGTGCTTCTTTGCAGCATGTCATATCATTGTAGGGGGTTTTGTCCCCTGGGTTTTCCTCCTCTACCTCTTTCTTGCATTTGTAAATGGGTACCTGATCAGGCCTAGTTGCCGGGACCCATCTTTTCTGCATCTTACTTCTTTTAGCTTCTTCCTTCATTTGGGGGGGTGTTAGAGTAATTTTTATTACGCTTAATTAATTATATCATACTGGTTAATTAATTAAGTCACTTATTCCTCTAGTTGCTTAAGCTAAACTTAGGCACATTAATAATTGATTAATTATTAAATTGTGCACACTAGGGTTTCATTTAGGGTTTCCCTTTTAGGGTTTCTTGATCTCCTTCATAAGGATTGATCTCTTTGTAATAACTGAGATTCTGATAATGCATTTTACACTTTGAGGTTTGCAGAACATCTTCTTGGTTTTGCATGTCTTTTGCATGTGACAGGTATCCATTTGCATGCAGGTGATCTTGGATTCTAACACAATGTATCTCTGCAAAAACTCTACAAAATTCTATCTCTTAGCATTAGGCAAGCCAATCCAGTTCTCAATTAGCCGACCCTTACAATGTGATACCCATCTCGTATTTATAGCTATACAAAAGTAGTTCGAACTTCACTTCTATTTTAGGCTTTCCACCTTTTTAGGAACAATCAACTTTCTTGGAAACTCAGATCAACTTTGATCTTGAGTCCTTACATTATATATTCAGTTTGATCTAAAAATAGAAGATAGAAATAGAAGAAAAGAAGTCATGCGCCCTTAAGACTGTCAGTGCTGCATGCATGCAACATGCAAGGAAGAAGAACATCATGCATGCAAGATTTTTATATATGTGAAGCCGGATCCACCATGAGCTCATCATAACTGGTGAAGACTTGTTGTAGCATATCCATATCTGGCCCATCAATCCAGTCATCTTCAAATTTGATCCAATCCAACTCAACTTCAGCAAACTCTTTCATACTTTTAACCTTGATCAATTCTCTCCCTGCAACTTTTATTTCTTCTTTGACTTCTACAAGCTGATCTATCACCAAGTCTCCTCCATCATCTCTCTCCTGCAAGCAAACCTCTAATTAGATCTTTAGATATCATCATAAAACATGCTTTTAAAACATACCTGTTACACATATACCAGAGTCGGAACCAGACAGAAGCTCAAAACAATCTCTTTTACAAAACTGGCGGACTCGGAGCAAAAACCGATATAGAAACTTCACCTAATAACAAATGGGCTCAGAGTCGGAGTCGGGGAGATTATCGGAATCGGGATCAGAATGAAAAAGGGATTTGGTTTTCTTCGAATTCTCATTTTTTTCATATTCTATTTCCATTCCGCCTCCGCCTCCGATTAGGTTATCATTACTTTGAAGAAAGACTTTCCATTATACGCAGAGCCAAAAACGGGATGAAACATGGAATCAATACCTTTTGTAAAACAAATCTTAAGTTCAAGATCGGTTCCGATCCTGCCTCCGCCAATGTTATCATATATTTCAAGAAAAAACCTTTTAGAACTCGGAATCGGAAAAGGAATAAAAATGGAATCGATAACCTCGTAAAATAAAACTCTTAGGTCCATAATCCATTCCAATCCCGCCTCTGCCTATGCTAATCATGACATCATCAAATACTTTATTCATTTTAACACAATTTCATGATTAAGACCTAGGTTGCTATAAAATGGCAAAGGAGCTTAAAAAATCTACCCTCATATGACCATGGGGAACAATTGCATTTTAGGGCCATTTATTTAAATCTTATTAAAGTAATTACAGAGACCAACGAAACCCTAATCTAACAAACCCGATAAAAACTAGGGCAGGGGTTTAAACCTTGCCATTTTACTAGACGACGAAACCCTAATTTAAACAATAAATCTAATCTACCCTAACTCACTGTAAAATCTCTAATCTACCTCACTGTAGATTCCTAATTTAACAAACACCATTAAAAACCCTTAATCTAATCTAATCTACTGCAAACCAAAAAGGACACGACACAATCACGATTAAGACGTGAAAGCGACGGTACCCTAAAAAAAGAAAGAAACGACATGATAAAACAAGAAAACAAAGATTTAAAGTAAAACAAACAAGACAAAACAAGAACTTGCTCATTCAATCACATTGATGATCATAGATTTGCTTTAAAACACAATGATTGAATACGCAAGCAAATATAAAGCAAAACACAACGAATACAACTGCAAATAAACAATGAACAACAAAGATAAAAGACCTACCTCAAATGCAAACAAACCTAAGCTAACTTTCTGAATCGATTCGCACACAATATCCCTTCTCTATCTCGATCAATTTTCTCAAACAAACTCTACTATTTCTCTTCGCGCTCTTAGACTTGTAATAATAACAATAATGATCGGCTTTAACCCTTAATAAAGGTAAATATGTGAATTTCTACCTACACCGGCAACCACCATTAAAGCATTAAAATGCAGTAAAGGCGGAGTCGAAACTGTAAGAGAACGAACACTGGTCTGCAGTGCAACTTCAGTCAAAAATTCAATGACAAAAATGGCGAGGGCGGATTTAAAATGGAAACAGAATCTCAAATTCATAAAATTCCCAAACTCAATTCCCATTCCGGTTTCGATTCCGCCAACTAAAAACAAAACAAAATCAAATACAAAAAGTTAAATAAAAGACCAACCTAATAAAATAAAACACAAAAACTGAGACAAAGCAAAAATAAAAATAGCGGAGGCGGGGACAGAGTTGATTACGATTTTACAATTTTTAGTAAGGACTAAGTTAACACCCATTCCAGCTCCGATTCCACTAAAGACAAAAACAAAAACAAAAGAAAAGACTATTGGGATGGAACCAAAAACAAGCCTCAAAGAACTTTTGAAACCCGATTCAGTTCTGGTTCCGACTCTGACAGACTCAAAAAAAACAAAAAGAAAGATAAAGGAAAACAAGGGGGACCCATTTTGACCAAGGCAAAAAGATGGGGTGGTTATGCAAGGCATAACACCGCTGTCTTAAAGATTTGATCAATATTCCTCTCAGCAGGTGTGGCCAAATCAGGAGAGCCACCTGAAAAGATAGCCAGAGCCCTATCACCAGAAGTGGCAGCCAAAGGCCCACACTCAATCTCAAAAGGGGGCATAACAATGTTGTCTTACAAAGCATCAACAATCCTGCCATTAGAGGCTACCGGAGAGGAAGCCTCAAGACCCTGTGATTCTTGAGCAACCACCTCAGAGAAGCTCCTTGGTTGCTCAAACTTCTTCACAACCATATAGTGTTGTGGAGAAGCATCTTTCCACAATGTAGCCTTCATGGATTTTTTCTCAAAACCACATTGAGTAGCAACATGACCTATCTTGAAACATCTTCTACATTGAAAGGGAATCCCCTCATAGTCCAAAGCTTGGATCCAAGAACTCTTAGAAGTTTTAAGTAAAAATTTAGCAGGAAACCCTTTTGAAATATCCATTTCAACCAAACTATGGGAAAAAGTAGAGTGAAACATATAAGAAGATGCATCATCCACCAATAAAAAATCACCAAGAGCCTCACCCACTATGCAAATGTTAATGCAACTATGTGAGAATGATAATGTTTTTGTTTATGTCAGGTATAATCAATCTTTTAAATGATAGATATACATTGTTTTTGAAATATTATCCTACCTTGATACAATTTATTCTGCAGATGCAAAGCTAATATGAATGCAATCTAATTTAAGTTTGTGAAACTACATATGCAAATTTGTCATGTTAACAATCCATTTATCGTGCTTTTTATCATCATTGAGCCTTTAAAATGTTGAAAGTGAGTACAAGCATCGATGGTATAAGATAGACCATGATGACGTGAGTACTTCTTTCATGATTTTTGATATTGCAAGTTAACGTAAGCATCTAGGTACAATTAAACCGAGATGACCTGATCATTTCTTGCGTAAAATAGACAAGAGTCAATCAATTTCTTAGGTGAATCCGAAATGTCATCAGTGATACTTGGTAGAGCACGTTTCACAAAAATTCACATAAGAATAATGATCAATTCATATACAACAGACAAAGAAAAATCATACTCCTTCCTTGCATTTCTAGTTCAATACACCATCAAGTTGCTCTAGAGATATGATAACACAAATCAAAGTACAATATTTGAACATTCAAGCTAAAAGTGGTAAAATCAAGGTTCAAGAGAATATCATAAATTTAGAGTTGATGTGGTTGATTGATTCATGTTGTTTGATTGGATAGTTGATCTTTTGATGATTGTTGATTTCTTCAATGTTGAGTTCCCTATGATCAATGTGTTTGTTGCATTTTCGTACTATTATTTGCCTGTTTGTTTTTAGCCCATAGTTTATTTGCCCCAGTGAGTTCAGGATTTTTTCCCCAAGCTAAGGTGAGACACAACCACATTTCTAGGATATGTATATGAGGTCCTTTGATGATAAGAAGAATGATGGCGAAAATGACCAATCAAGGCGTGCTCAAATAGATGGAACAACTGGTCTATCACAATTAGCGTTTGTTGCCAAGTTTTCACTACTTGTTTTGATTGCATTCTTCAAATTTTATGATTTTTCTATTGTTACCAAGACACTTGTTTGCCAAGTTTTCATCAAGGTAATGATTTATTTTGTTTTTCACCTTTTTTTTGTATTTTTCTTAATTTTTATGATTTTTTTTGTATTTTTCAGAAAATTTACCGTGCACTATATAATTCAAGTATAGAAATTTATGAGGTGGATGCTATTGATAGGTTCATCGAATAGATCCCCTTCATGTGTAGACAATTTGTAAGCTCTCGATCCATAGACTGATATGATGATGTAGGGACCTAGCCAATTTTGTTCAAATTTACCCTTCTTCTTACGATCTTGTTGATTGCGAGGGTTTTCCTTTAATACCAAGTCACCTACCTAAAATGCTCTTGGTTTGACTCAATGATTGTATCTTTTGGAAATCCTTTGTTGATATGCTTTCAAGTAATCCACAACTTGCTAACGACACTCATCTAACAGTTCCAACTCCTGAAGTCTAGACACTTAGTAATCTTCATCTGATATGATCCATTTTAGTGACACTCGAAGTGATGGTATTTCAACCTCAATAGGTAGAATACCCTCTGAATCATATACCAAAGCATATGGTGTAGCTCCTATAGATGTTATGATATTAGTTCGATATGCCCATAAAGTAGGATTCAGTTGAACATGCAATCTTATCCAACAACGTTGACCATTTTCTTCAAGATTTTCATAATAGTTTTGTTTGAAGCCTCTGCCTAGCCATTTCCCTAAGGATAGTACACTGTTGAAAAGTGATGCTAGATATGGAACCACTCACACAATTCTTGGACATCATGATTCTTAAAAGGTCCACCATTGTCAGTGATGATCGACTAAGGAACACCATACAGATAGATAAGGTAATTTAAGATAAAAGATGAAATTTGTTTTCCTGTGACTGTGGTTAGGGGTACCACTTTAATCCACTTTGTAAATTATTTTGTGGCTATAATGATAAAATTATGTCCATTTGATGAAGAAGGGTGGATTTCACCTACCAAATCGAGTCCCCATGAACAAAAAGGCCATGTTGATGTGAAAGGTTGTAGCTCCTGTGTTGATGCATGTATAAGGTTACCATGGATTTGACATTTTTGGCTTTTCTTTACATACTAATAAGACTCCTTCTCCATGTTTGGCCAGTAATACCCTAAACGAAGGAGTTTCTTTGCTAGAGTTAGACCACTTGAGTGTTTTCTACAGATACCTTTATGAATATCATGCAAGGCTGACTCAAATCTGTTATGTTCTAGACACCATAGGAGAGTACCATCAAGACCTCAATGATAAAATATGTCGACAATTAAGGTATGTCATGTGGCTTGGTGAATAAAATTTCATCTTTGGTTTCAGGAAAGATCAGGAGGAAGGGTATTGTCTTTCAAGTAAGCATAAGTCTTCCCATAGATGGAGGTTTCAGGGTCAACGTTATGGCATATTACTTGGGATTCAGGATTGTCATAGGTTGGATTAGACACTTGTTCCACCATAAAATCATAACATTTTTGACTTTCTAGTATCTGCAAGAGAGAAGAAATTATAGCCATAACATCAACAAATTTGTTATCTACCCTTGGTATTTGTTCAAATATGATCTAGACAAAATACTTCTTGAAATCATCTACCATCTTATTATATGGAAGCAACTTGTCATCCCTTGTTTGATAATCGTCATTTACCTGATTAATGACCAGTTGTGAATCTCCATAGACCTGCAACTCTATGATATTCCATTCAATTGCTACTTTGATGCCAATGATTAATGCCTCATATTCATCTACATTATTTGTGCAAGGAAAACTAAGTCTCTAGGACTTAGGAATGGTGTGTCCTTGAGGTGTGATAAATAAGATTCCAACACCTGATCCATGTTGTGTGTATGATCAATCCATCAAAGTATAGCATCCATTCTTGTGGTGTGATAGTGAGAACATCTGCATCAATAAATTCAATGTTCATTGGTTGATCATACTGTAGAGGTGCTTTAGCTAATTGATCAACTATTACTTTTCCCTTGATGGCCTTGCGATCTACATATTGGATATCAAACTCAGTCAAGATCATGACCCATTTGGCTAGCCTTCCTGTTAAAGCCGCTTTGTTGAGTAAGTATTTTAGTGGATCAATCTTTGCTATGAGTTTAACTATGTGAGTTAACATATAATGGCATAGCTTTTGAGTAGAAAATAATATCACCATGTACGATTTCTGAATGAAGGTGTAATTGATCTCATAACCATTCAAATTTCTACTGATATAATAAATAGCTTGTTCCTTCCCTACAGGATCTTCCTGTGCCAATAGAATGCCCAATGAAATCTTTGTTGTTTCTATATAAATTAGTAATGTCTTTCCTTCTGTAGGTGGCACCAATATGGGTGGAGACATCAAATATTGCTTTAGTTGATTGAAATTAGAGTCACATTTTTCATCCCATTTGAAAGATACATCCTTATGTAACAAGTGATTGTACATATAACTCTTGTCTGCTAGTTGAGAAATTAACCTTCATATTGATTGAAGCCTTCCTCATAGAGACCATAGTTGATTGATGTTTCTAGGTGGCATCATCTCCATGATAGCCTTGACCTTGGCAGGATCCACTTCAATACCTTTCTCTGAAATAATATACCCTAGAACCTTCGTCGATGTTACGCCAAATGCACATTCCTTGGGATTTAATCTAATGTTGAAATTCTTTAGACAAGTTAAAATTTTGTCTAGTATCGCAAGATGTCCTTCTCTAGTGTATGGATTTTCCAATAGATCATCCACATAGTCCTCCATAAATGTATGTATCATGTTGTGGAAGATGGTGGTCATTGCTCTTTGATATGTAGCCCCTGCATTTTTCAACCCAAAAGGCATCACGTTCCAGCAAAATTTTCCCCATGGAGAGGTGAATGCCATCTTCTATTGATCCTCTGGTGCTATCTTGATTTGATTATAACCTGAGAAGTCATCCATAAGTGATAACATGGCATGCCCATATGTCAAGTCTAAAATAATGTCAATGTTTGGTAAAGTAAAGTCATCCTTCAGACATGCTTTATTGAGATCCCTGAAGTCGATGCATATCCTGATACTGCCATCTAGTTTAGAGATAGGTA
The DNA here is from genome assembly GCA_007115665.2 of Sequoiadendron giganteum. Lineage (NCBI taxonomy): Eukaryota > Viridiplantae > Streptophyta > Pinopsida > Cupressales > Cupressaceae > Sequoiadendron > Sequoiadendron giganteum. The sequence continues at coordinate 363,063,650 of CM021105.1, read as the reverse complement.
CAATATTTGATATCCACTCAGCATAATCAATTGGATGAATGAAACCAGAATCTAACAATTTCTTGAGTTCTTCCTTCACCAATAAGGCGATATGTGGATGTATTTTTCTTAGCTTTTTCTTGATAGGTTTCACCCCAATAGGTAGAGATAGATGATGCATTAGGAGATCTAAATCTAAGCCTGGCATATCATAGTAAGACCAAGCAAATTTGATTTTCATTCTTCAAAGAATTTGGTGATGTCGGCTTTTCCTATTTAGTCATTGATGTTGCCGGATGTAATGTCTTTACTTTGTCTTTTGTGCCCACATTGATAGACTAGATTGGCTCAACCAATACTGATGATCTCTCATGATAATTTTTGGGAAGAGTGTCAAATCCCCCATATTTCAATGCCTCAGAGAGGTTTTCATTGTCAGATGCACTCTTTCTTTTTACTTTTTCTAGATCTAACACTAGCATTAAATGGTTTTCACCATTGGATCTTTTATTGATATTTTGATTTTTGTAGCTAGAAGATTTGACACCCCCCTGACTTGAAGCTTTTTTATGAGTTTTGTGGTTGAACTTGTGTCAAGGTTGTTGGGACAAAGATAGTTAACGATGGCATCATCATTCATAAAGATAGGAATGCTAGAAGGCTCAGTTTGGTCCCAGTTGATAAGCTCAGGGTGTAGTAGGGGTAAAAGATCATCAAATTGATGAAGGTCAATAGTAGTAAAAGTCCAAATAGCAATGTCATCAAATTTTTTGGTAGGGGTGTCGAGGTTTATGATGTTACTCTCCTCCAAGTCTATCTCTTTCGAAGTATGTTTATCCTCGCTTGAATTATCAGTATTTTGTGATCCAAACACAAGGGGTCTAGTCCCTGAGCTTTGTCCCTCCTCATGCGTAGGTGCATACCTTTGTATTACATCCATTTGTTTGTCTTCAAAGGATGCCTCAAATAGTGAGTCCCACTCATACTCATTAGAGTTTGTCTCATAGGAATCACTTGTTTGTAATTGTAGAATTCTTTCAATAAACTTCTAGGTAGCTTCTTCTTTTGATTATCCTTTATATCCCAATCCAGTTTTGTCTTTGGCTTGAAGTGTGTGAGATTGAATAGGTTCTACAATTCCTTCTTTCTTATTACTGATAGGTCCTTATCCTTCATACACCATTTTCTCTAGGATTGTCTTTCCTTTTCCATATTGATTTGTTTGTATGTTGGGGGTTTCTAATGCATACGCTTCCTCATCTTTGTAGAGAAAATTTAGGACAGCCTTGTCCTCTAATTCATCAACCAAAGTTCTAGCCTTTAAAAATCTACCATCTAAAATGGTCATAGGTTGTGCTAATTGTTGCATTGAAGTTGGCGTCTGACCATAAGTTCTTGGTGAAGGTAACAATTGTGAAAGACATAAATATTGCTGAATGGAATACTCTCTTATGCCTTTGTTTGTTAACTGTCTATCTTTCCGTTGAATTGCTTTGATAAAGAGTTTTCATTGTTTGTTTTGGTAGAATCAGAAATACCTTTGTCCTTTGATTAGTCCTTCTTTTCAACCCATTTTGATTCAAAATTTTATTACTTCTCATTTTTTGATAAATTTGGAGTGTTAGCTTCTCTATTATGAGGGATAAAAGTATCTTGAGCTTCTTTAAGCATGTTGCATTGTTGGGGGTTATTTGAATCAATTGAGATAGTTATTTCTTGTCCATTAACCAAAAATTTCAATCACTAATGATTGGTGGACGACACTGCTTCCATCTCGTGAATCCATGGACATCCCAAAATTATTTTATATGTCATATCTTTGTCTAGCACCTGCCAGATTATGTCATTCACAATCGGTCCCACTTGGATAGGTAGAGTAATCAATCCCTTGGAAGATCTCTCTTCATCATCATATGCTTTTATTGCGATTTTCCTTCTTGGTTCAATAGCATTATCAGAATATCCTAGTGCGTGGATTAGTTTTAAAGTACATATATTCAAACCAGCTCCACCATCTATAAGAACACACTTGACTCGGTGTTTGTGAATAAGAACTTCAATGTGGAGGGCAGCATTATGTGGATGATTTAGTGATACATCATCATGCTCAGAAAAGGATAGGCAATGAGGAGCGGTTAAGTGTCCCACCATAGCCTAGAATTGGTCAACTTCCAGATTATTGGGCATTATTGTGGAAACACGAGCTTGTTCTAAGATCTCCTTGTCTGCTGGTAATATTTTCAAGAGTTCTAATATTGAGATTTGTGCTAGTATTTTCTTCAATTGATCAATTATGTTGTACTGATTTGTAGGGGCAAAAATTATTTTTATTGTAGAAGGAGCATCAACTAATTTATTTGCAGCTCCTTTTAGTATTACCTTAGCTTTTCCCCTTGTTGTCACGTTGACTGGTTGATATTCTTGATTCTCTCTGATTTTTATGGTATTTATTTGATTTTCATTTGCAGCAATGTTTGTGGTTTGATGATCAACTGTAATGATGCTATTATTGTCATAAATTTCTGCATTATGAGTTTGATAATCAGTTGCAATTAGGTCATCAATATAATAACTAGCAGCAACAAATGTATTTTTTTGATTTTCAGCAGCAACAAGGTCATGTTCATCATTGATTTGGGTGTTATTTGTTTGATCTTCAACCTTGATATGGAGAATAGTGGAATCATAAACATAGTTGACATTTTTGCCTTTACCATTTGAAGAAGAAGATTCACCTTTGTCATAATTGGGTAGAGGATTTTTGAAAGCCCCATGATGATTATTTGTTTGTGGTCTTTCAAAAAATATTTTCTTGTTTTCAATCAGATCTTGTATCAAATGTTTCAATTGCCAACAATCGTTCATTTTGTGACCTTTTTTTTTATGATAGTTACAATAATGTGTGTCATTCCACCAAAATGGTTTGACTTGTGGATCCCAATTTCATGGCTCTTGTGATATTACAAGTTTGGATTCAACAAGTTCCTCTAATGTTGATTCCAATGATTGTCCTAAAGGCGTGAATTTCCTCTAATTTGATAACTTTTGAAATGGTGATGACTTAAATCCAACATTGTTCGAATTGTTGTTTTGATTTTCATTTAGATTGTTGCCTCAGTTGTTGTCTGGGGTTGTCTTAGTTGCAGCTACTGTTAAATTGAATATTGGTTAAATGTTTTGCATTTCAGTCACAATATCATTGTTTCCAACATTTCTATACTTTTGCCAAAACTTGGGTTCATTGTTGGTGTTGTTTTGATTAGAGGAATTGACATTGTTTGATCCTTCATTGTATGTTTTTAGAACTCCTCTTTTGACCAAAGCTTCCTCTATCTTGAGACTGTTTTCAATCATTTTCTCAAATGTAGGTGGACATTGTAGTTCAAGTCTATAACTCATGTCATCATTTAAATTAACAATGAATAGTTCCATCTTTTCCTTTTCAGGTATGGAACGTGGATATCTTGCAAATAGCCTTCTCCATCTTTGCAAAAATGAGAGAAATGTTTCACCTTTCTTTTGTTCAATATTGCAAAGATCCTTCATTGTAATATCATGTTGTATATTGTAGGAGTATTGAGTTATAAACTTGTTAATCAGATCTTTAAAAGATCTAATTCTAGGAGTTAATTTAGAGAACCACTCCATATATTTTCCACCTAAGCTTCTTGGAAATAGCCTCATCAAGTATGTATCTTCATGAGAAAACTCTAAGCTCATGGCTCAAAATTCTCTTACATGGTCAAGAGGACCTGTTTTCCCATTGTATTTATCGTACTTGGGAAACTCATAGTGTGTTGGAAATGGGATCATGTTCACATTTTGAGCAAAAGGATAAGGACAAATATTCTACAACAAGTATCTTTTATTTGTTCCTATTTTCATATCTTGGAATTGTTGTTGTAAGGTTTGTAATTGGTGTTTCATTGCATCTACTTCATCTATATTTTGTGATTAAGTCTTAGCTCTTTTAGATGTTCCTGTTAGTCTATTGATATCAAAGTCCTTTGGAATTTTAACACCTAGATCAGCTAACATTAAAAGATACTTTTCTCCATCCTTCTCTAGAATTTTCTCCATAAAATTATGGAACTTGGGGTCTTGTTGCACATTTTGGAGTTCTTCTTAAGAATATTTCATCATTGTCATTTTGATTGGATCTATTGAATAGATTATCTTCAATCTCATACATGTTTGTTTCCTTTTCTTGAAGTTTTAGTCTTTGTGGCCTTGTAGAAAGGCATAAAAAAGTTATGATTGTCCACTAAACTTTTGATCTTGGTTTGATATAGTGTCAAGAATGTTAACTTGAGTCAAATAGAATGATAGATTCTATTGATCATACTAAGTTGACAAGTATGATTATACAACTTCGTTTCTTGAAGTAGGACGATAGATCCTGATAATGAAACTAGGATTTTAAACAAATTTGTTTGATTTAGACACTTTTGGATGGTAGATCTTGGTTTAATTTGATGAATTTCACTTGGAAGGTTCAATTTTTGAAAGTTTAAGACTCTATTTGAATTTAAGAAATGCTTATGTTCTAGTAAAAATCTGAATTCTGGTGTAAAAGGTCTGACAGATAGTGAAAATAGCTCTTTGGTTTTTTCTTTGGTGAATGCACTATAACATTCCTTGGATGTGCTAAAATAATTGGCAGATGCACTAACAAACTAGGTGAGTGCACTATTAAACAAGTTGGATGCACTGGACTGTTCCTCCTATACACTAAATTTTTCTTTCAATGCACTATATTGTTCCTCCTATGCACTAAAAGATGTGTCAATGCACAATTTAATATATTGGATGTGCTATAACAGAGAGTGAATGCACTATTTTGGGAGTATTTAGGATTTTGACAGTCTATTTTTGATTCTAGTTTGAAATAGTGAATTTGTTTGACTCCAAGGTATAAACTTCAGATTTAATGACATTGTATCTGATTTTTCTATTGAGGACTATGTAAAATTATTGCTTTGATTGGATGATTTATTTTGAAAATTATTTACACACACAACAAAATTTTTGTAAACAATTGTTTTAAATCTGTGCATTAAACAGATAGTGTGTGTTCTAGAATTAGGTCCGATTCTTTCAATTTTCACTAGTATGATAGAATAAAAATAGTTCAAGCACTTTTCTATCTCAAAAGTTCACTAAAAATACCACAACCTACATCTTGAAACTATGTCAGCTCACACAGGCGTGTCACTCCATAGAGGGTGCCCATGTTTTTGCCTTTCTCGAGTCTTAACCAAAGTTGAATCCTCAACTTTTGGCTAGGGTCTCTGATAGTTATATGGTGAGTGTTTTGGGGGTGGATTCTTCCCTCCCCTTGCACTGTGATATAGAAAACATTCAGAAACTAGCACAGTTGGATTCTAACTTAAAGTTCATAGATAGGGTTTCCATTCAGAGCAGACAATAGATAAATTCCATCAGGAGACCTCCCAACCTTTAGAAAAAAGGCTTTGGGGATGGTTGTCTTGCACACTTCTATTGAATATCAGACTTTCCCCGAATTTTCTTTTGATTATAGTGGGTTGGAAAACCTAGCTTTGGTTGTTCCCACTTAGGTAGTTCTCATAGGGTGAGTACTTTTTCTGACTATGGCAGGCCCTCTAAAGGTGTTAATAGAGCATGAAAAGTGAGTCTAGCATTCTGATCACCCAGTGAAGGGGAGAGCATAAGCCTATCACTTCAATAGTAAATAGGGGGGTCAGTTATCCTTTTACTTAAGCTAGATGCCTAACTTAATAAAGGAAAGCAATAATAAATTTCAAAAACCCTGCAAACACCATTAGTAATTTTGTAGTATTTGTCTTTGACCAGTGTAAATGTTTCCAACAACTATCTTTGACTAGCGTATCTTGTACCTGCAACACAAAAAATAGAGAATAATATCCAAAATGATTAAATTTTCTGTAAAAATAGTCTAATGCGCTAAACCTTTAAGCATATGCACTAAAGTAATAATTGAAAACACTAAAATACTTATCGAATGTGTTATATCAGTGATTGAATGCACCGAAACTGTGTTTTTATGCACCGAAATAGTATTTAGATGCGTTGAAATATCTGTTGAATACATTGTAAAAAATCTTGATCACACTAAAACAAAATCATGTCAAATCTGCAATCTCTTTTCTAGAAAATGTCAAATAGTCTAATGTGCTAAACCTTTAAGCATATGCACTAAAGTAATAATTGAAAACACTAAAATACTTATCGAATGTGTTATATCAGTGATTGAATGCACCGAAACTGTGTTTTTATGCACCGAAATAGTATTTAGATGCGTTGAAATATCTGTTGAATACATTGTAAAAAATCTTGATCACACTAAAACAAAATCATGTCAAATCTGCAATCTCTTTTCTAGAAAATGTCAAATA
>CM021105.1:362906637-363057173 GCA_007115665.2 Sequoiadendron giganteum | reverse complement strand
GTCATCCATAAGTGATAACATGGCATGCCCATATGTCAAGTCTAAAATAATGTCAATGTTTGGTAAAGGAAAGTCATCCTTCAGACATGCTTTGTTTAGATCCCTGAAGTCGATGCATATCATAATACTGCCATCTGGTTTAGAAATAGGTACAATATTTGATATCCACTCAGCATAATCAATTGGATATGAATGAAACCAGAATCTAACAATTTATTGAGTTTTTCCTTCACCAATAAGGCGATATGTGGATACATTTTTCTTAGCTTTTGCTTGATAGGTTTCACCCAAGTAGGTAGAGATAGATGATGCATTAGGAGATCTAAATCTAAGCCTGGCATATTAGAGTAAGACCAAGCAAAGTTTATTTTCGTTCTTCAAAGAATTTGGTGATGTCAACTTTTCCTATTTAGTCATTGATGCTGCCAGATGTAATGTCTTTACTTTATCTTTCGTGCCCACATTGATAGACTGGATTGGCTCAACCAATACTGATGATCTCTCATGATAATGTTTGGGAAGAGTGTCAAATCCCCCATATTTCAATGCCTTAGAGAGGTTTTCACTGTCAGATGCACTCTTTCTTTTTAATTTTTCTAGATCTAACACTGGCGTTAAATGGTTTTCACCATTGGATCTTTTATTGATATTTTCATTTTTGTAGCTAGAAGATTTGACACCCCCCTAACTTGAAGCTTCATTATGAGTTTTGTGGTTGGAACTTGTGTCAAGGTTGTTGGGACAAAGATAGTTAATGATGGCATCATCATTTGTAAAGATAGGAATGCTAGAAGGCTCAGTTTGGTCCCAGTCAATAAGCTTAGGGTGTAGTAGGGGTAAAAGATCATCAAATTTATGAAGGTCAATAGTAGTGAAAGTCCAAATAGCAATGTCATCAATTTTTTTGGTAGGGTTGTCAAGGTTTATGATGTTACTCTCCTCCAAGTCTATCTCTTTCAAAGTTTGTTCATCCTCGCTTGAGTTATAAATATTTTGTGATCCAAACACAAGGGGTCTAGTCCCTGAGCTTTGTCCCTCCTCATGCGTAGGTGCATACCTTTGTATTACATCCATTTGTTTGTCTTCAAAGGATGCCTCAAATAGTGAATCCCACTCATACTCATTAAAGTTTGTCTCATAGGAATCAATTGCTTGTAATTGTAGAATTCTTTCAACAAACTTTTGGGTAGCTTCTTCTTTTGATTATCCTTTATATCCCAATCCAGTTTTGTCTTTGGCTTGAATTGTGTGAGATTGAATAGGTTTTACAATGCCTTATTTCCTATTACTGATAGGTCCTTTTCCTTCATGCCCCATTTTCTCTAGGATTGTCTTTCCTTTCCATATTTTTTTTTGTTTGTATGTTGGGGGTTTCTAATGCAGATGCTTCCTCGACTTTGTAGAGAAAATTTAGGACAGCCTTGTCGTCTCATTCATCAACCAAAGTTCTAGCCTTTAAAAATCTACCATCTAAAAGGGTCATAGGTTGTGCTAATTTTTTCATTGAAGTTGGCGGCTGACCATAAGTTCTTGGTGAAGGTAGCAATTGTGAAAGACATAAATATTGCTGAATGGAATACTCTCCCATGCCTTTGTTTGTTAACTATCTATCTTTCTATTGAATTGCTTTGATAAAGAGTTTTCATTGTTTGTTGTGGTAGAATCAGCAATACCTTTGTCCTTTGATTGGTCCTTTTTTTAAACCCATTTTGATACCAAATTTTATTGCTTCTCATTGTTTGATGAATTTGGAGTGCTAGCTTCTCTATTATGAGGGATAAAAGTATTTTGAGCTTCTTTAAGCATGTTGCATTTTTGGGGGTTATTTGAATCAGCTGAGATAGTTATTTCTTGTCCATTAACCAAAAATTTCAAGCACTAATGATTGGTGGATGACACTGCTTGCATCTCATGAATCCATGGAAATCCCAAAACTATGTTATATGTCATATCTTTCTCTAGCACCTGGCAGATTATGTCTTTCACAATCGGTCCCACTTGGATAGGTAGAACAATCAATCCCTTGGAAGATCTCTCTTCATCATCATATGCTTTTATTGTGATTTTCCTTCTTGGTTCAATAACATTATCAGAATATCCTAGTGCGTGGATTAGTTTTAAAGTACATATATTAAAACCATCTCCACCATCTATAAGAACACACTTGACTTGGTGTTTGTGAATGAGAACTTCAATGTGGAGGGAAGCATTATGTGGATGATTTAGTGATACATCATCATGCTCATAAAAGGATAGGCAGTGAGGAGCAGTTAAGTGTCCCACCATAGCCTAGAATTGGTCAACTTCAAGATTATTGGGTACTGTTGTGGAAACACGAGCTTGTTCTAAGATCTCCTTGTGTGATGGTTATATTTTCAAGAGTTCTAATATTGAGATTTGTGCTAGTATTTTCTTCAATTGATCAATTATGTTGTACTTATTTGTAGGGGAAACAATTATTTTGATTGTAGAAGGAGCATCCACTAATTTATTTGCAGCTCCTTTTAGTATTACCTTAGCTTTTCCCCTTGTTATCACATTGACTGGTTGATATTCTTGATTCTCTCTGATGATCAATTGTAATGATGCTATTATTGTCATAAATTTCTACATTATGAGTTTGATAATCAGTTGCAATTATGTCATCAATATAGTTACTAGCAGCAACAAATGTATTTGTTTGATTTTCAGCATCAACAAGGTCATGTTCATCATTGATTTGGGTGTTATTTGTTTGATCTTCAACCCTGATATGGAGAATAGTGGAATCATAAACATAGTTGACATTTTTGACTTTACCATTTGAAGAAGATGATTCACCTTTGTCATAATTGGGTAGAGGATTTTTGAAAGCCCCATGATCATTATTTGTTTGTGGTCCTTCAACAAATATTTTCTTGTTTTCAATCAGATCTTGTATCAAATGTTTCAATTGCCAACAATTGTTCATTTTGTGACCTTTTTTTTCATGATAGTTACAGTAATGTGAGTCATTCCACCAAAATGGTTTGACTTGTGGATCCCAATTTTGTGGCTCTTGTGATATTACAAGTTTGGATTCAACAAGTTCCTCTAATGTTGATTCCAATGATTGTCCTAAAGGCGTGAATTCCCTTTGATTTGATAACTTTTGAAATGGTGATGACTTAAATCCAACATTGTTCAAATTGTTGTTTTGATTTTCATTTAGATTGTTGCCTCAATTGTTGTCTAGGGTTGTCTTAGTTGCAGCTATTGTTAAATTGAATATTGGTTAAGTGTTTTGAATTTCAGTCACAACAGCATTGTTTCCAGCATTTCTATACTTTTTCCAAAACTTGGGTTTATTGTTGGTGTTGTTTTGATTAGAGGAATTGACATTGTTTGATCCTTCATTGTATGTTTTTAGAACTCCTCTTTTGACCAAAGATTCCTCTATCTTGAGACTGTTTTCAATCATTTTCTCAAATGTAGGTGGACATTGTAGTTCAAGTCTATAACTCATGTCATCATTTAAATTAACAATGAATAGTTCCATATTTTCCTTTTCAGGTAGGGAACATGGATATCTTGCAAATAGTCTTCTCCATCTTTGCAAAAATGAGAGAAATGTTTCACCTTTCTTTTGTTCAATATTGCAAAGATCCTTCATTGTGATATCATGTTGTATATTGTAGGAGTATTGAGTTATAAACTTGTTAATCAGATCTTCAAAAGATCTAGTTCTAGGAGTTAATTTAGAGAACCACTCCATATATTGTCCACCTAAGCTTCTTGGAAATAGCCTCATCAAGTATGTATATTCATGAGAAAACTCTAAGCTCATGGCTCAAAATTCTCTTACATGGTCAAGAGGACCTGTTTTCCCAATGTATTTATCGTACTTGGGAAACTCATAGTGTGTTGGAAATGGGATCATGTTCACATTTTGAGAAAAAGGATAAGGAAAAATATCCTACAACAAGCATCTTTTAGTTGTTCCTATTTGCATATCTTGGAATTGTTGTTGTAAGGTTTGTAATTGGTGTTTCATTGCATCTACTTCATCTGTATTTTGTGATTCTCTCAACTCTTTTAGATGTTCCTGTCAGTCTATTGATATCAAAGTCCTTTGGAATTTTAACACCCAAATTAGCTAACATTAAAAGATACTTTTCTCCATCCTTCTCCAGAATTTTCTCCATTAACTTATAGAACTTGGGGTCTTGTTGCACATTTTGGAGTTCTTTTTAAGAATATTTCATCATTGTCATTTTGATTGGATCTATTCAATAGATTCTCTTCAATCTCAGACATTTTTGTTTCCTTTTCTTGAAGTTTTAGTCTTTGTGGCCTTGTAGAAAGCATAAAACTGTTATGATTATGCACTAAACTTTTGATCTTGGTTTGATATAGTGTCAAGAATGTTAACTTGAGTCAAATAGAATGATAGATTCTATTAATCATACTAAGTTGACAAATATAATTATACAACTTTGTTTCTTGAAGTAGGATGATAGATCCTGATAATGAAACTAGGATTTTAATCAAATTTGTTTGATTTAGACACTTTTGGATGGTAGATCTTGGTTTAATTTGATGAATTTCAATTGGAAGGTTCAATTTTTGAAAGTTTAAGACTCTGTTTCAATTTAAGAAATGCTTATGTTCTAGTAAAAATCCGAATTCTGGTGTAAAAGGTCTGACAAATAGTGAGAATAGCTCTCTGGTTTTTCTTTGGTGAATGCGCTATAACATTCCTTGGATGTGCTAAAATAATTGGCAGATGCACTAACAAACTGGGTGAGTGCACTATTAAACAAGTTGGATGCGCTAGACTGTTCCTCCTATGTAGTAAATTTTTCTTTCAATGCACTATAATGTTCCTCCTATGTGCTAGAATGTTCCTCCTATGCACTAAAAGATGTGTCAATGCACAATTTAACAAATTGGATGTGCTATAACAGAGAGTGAATGCACTATTCTGGGAGTATTTAGGATTTTGACAGTCTATTTTTTATTTTGGTTTGAAATAGTGAATTTGTTTGACTCCAAGGTATAAACTTTTGATTTAATGACATTGTATCTGATTTTTCTGTTGAGGACTATGTAAAATTATTGCTTTGATTAGATGATTTATTTTGAAAATTATTTACACACACGACAACAATTTTGTAAACAATTGTTTTAAATCTACGCATTAAACAGATAGTGTGTGTTCTAGAATTAGGTCTGATTCTTTCAATTTTCACTGGTATGATAGAATAAAAATAGTTCAAGCACTTTTCTATCTCAAAAGGTCACTAAAAATACCACAATAGGTTACATCTTGAAACTATGTCAGCTCAGACAGGCATGTCACCCCTAGAGGGTGCCCGTGTTTTTTCCTTTCCCGAATCTTAACCAAAGTCGAATCCTCAACTTTTGGCTAGGGTCTCTGATAGTTATATGGTGAGTGTCTTGGGGGAAGATTCTTCCCTCCCCTTGCACTGTGATATAGAAAGCATTCAGAAACTGACACAGTTGGATTCTAGCTTAAAGTTCATAGATAGGGTTTCCGTTCGGAGTAGCCAATAGATAAACTCCATCAGGAGACCTCCCAACCTTTAGAACAAAGACTTTGGGGATGGTTATCTTGCACACTTTTGTTGAATATTAGACTTTCCCCGAATTTTCTTTTGATTATAGTGGGTTGGAAAACCTAGCTTTGGTTGTTCCCACTTAGGTCGTTCTCGTAGGGTGAGTACTTTTTCTGACTATGGTAGGCCCTCTAAAGGTGTTAATAGAGCATGAAAAGTGAGTCTAGCATTCTGATCACCCAGTGAAGGGGAGAGCATAAGCCTATCACTTCAACCATAGTAAACAGGGGGTTCCGTTATCCTTTTACTTAAGCTAGATGCCTAACTTAATAAAGGAAAGCAATAATAAATTTCAAAAACCCTGCAAACACCATTAGTAATTTTGTAGTATTTGTCTTTGACCGGTGTAAATGTTTCCAACAACTATATTTGACCAGCGTACCTTGTAACTACAACACAAAAAATAGAGAATAATATCCAAAATGATTAAATTTTATGTAAAAATAGTCTAATGCGCTAAACCTTTAAGCATATGCACTAAAGTAATAATTGAAAGCGCTAAAATACTTATCGAATGTGTTATATCGGCGATTGAATGCACTGAAACTGTGTTTTTATGCACCGAAATAGTATTTAGATGCGTTGAAATATTTGTTGAATACATTGTAAAATCTCTTGATCACACTAAAACAAAATCATGTCAAATCTGCAGTCACTTTTCTAGAAAATGTCAAATAGTCTAATGCGCTAAACCTTTAAGCATATGCACTAAAGTAATAATTGAAAGCGCTAAAATACTTATCGAATGTGTTATATCGGCGATTGAATGCACTGAAACTGTGTTTTTATGCACCGAAATAGTATTTAGATGCGTTGAAATATTTGTTGAATACATTGTAAAATCTCTTGATCACACTAAAACAAAATCATGTCAAATCTGCAGTCACTTTTCTAGAAAATGTTACATATGGGGATTTTGCCCCACGATGGGAACCAATTTATGTGTGTGGGAAATATGTGTAAGTAAAATAAATAACAACACACCTTAATGCAACATTATTAGAGAATTCAAACAACAAATTTAATCTATTTGAAACATAATAAAATCTCTAAAATTGTTCTATTGTTCTCTAACTCCAAGGATTTATTAAATCAAAGTGGCTCTCATATTGTATGCACTGTGATTGTTAAAATGACAACCTAGAGAATGAGAATGATGATATAAATGATATGTTGTGATAAAATGAATGATAATGGAAGATATGATGGTGTGATATGATTATGAAATGATATGATAAACTAAAATGTGACTAGTATGATATAATGTGACATGATTATAATCTAATATGATTGCTAAAATGATTCTATTTGATAATTGCTAAATGGTGTATGCTAAATGCTCTAATATGATTCCTGTAGAGTAAAATTACATGCAAGTGGGGGATCCATTTCATGTAGCAAGAGGTTGCTTTTATAGATTTTCAACGGTAATTCTTGATGTGGCAGCAAGCAATGGTTCAGATTTGATCTAGATAAATCAATGGTAAAAGATGAAGAATTTGGTGAGGAAGAAGGGGAAAGTCTTTCTCTCAACAAAACATTGTGGCAAACGATTAGGAAGAAATTGTGGATCCATGAATCCAACTATTTCCAACTGTTAAATTTTGTTTCAAAATTGGTTGGAAAGATAAAGTAAATTTGAATGCTCTTGAAGCTTTCAACTTTTTTGAGAGAAAATCTATAGACATGTGATCAATTAGAAATTTGAGTTATTGAATTTTGGAGGGAAGAAATATTATTAAATAAAATAATTGATTTTTTTTAATTTAATAAAAGGGGATGATAATTAAACAAACTATGTGATTTAGTTTATTTAATTAAGATGGAATAATTTGATAATTAAATTAAAAAAAACTATTGAATTTGTTTATTTAATTACGATAGAAGAATTTGATAATTAAATAAAAACAAACTATTGAATTTGTTTATTTAATTACGATAAAAGAATTTGATAATTAAATAAAAACAAACTATTGAATTTATTCATTTAATAGAAGAAAATAGAATGTGAACTATATAAATAAATATTTATATTTATTTATAAGCAGATGAATGAAAAGGTTAATTAATCAAATAATTGTATTTAATTAATCAAATTTATCAGACCAATTTTAGGTGTATATAGGACTAAATCGCCCAGCTTGGCATAAGTGTCCCAGTGGCCTTCAACAATAGATTCTGGAAGATTCTAGAGCTCCTCTCCATCAACCTTCAATTTCCAGGTGCACCCCTTTTACTTCATTAAATTCTATTACAGTTTGCATATATTTTAGGTCATTTACATAGTGTTTTCAATACGTTTGCATTACATTAGTTTGCATTCAAAAGGATAGTTCATTTCATTGGTTTGTAGCATTTAGACACAATTCAAACCACACACACATTTCACACATTTAACCCCTAATCTTGAATGAACCCTTAGGTTTTGGGTGTGAAAGAACTCTCTCCTTCTAGGTGAAAACACGAGAAGTGCTAGGGAATCCACTTTCCCTCAAAATCTACGGTTCACCTAGAATATTTTCTTGTGTTCCTAGGGGATGTTTGGGAATAGAGGGAGGAGTTTGATGTGGTTCTTGTTCATGAGGGTCTTCATGAGGAGGTGATGAAGGATTTTAAGCCTTTGGGGGTGGAAATTCATTTCCTAGAAATTAAAATAATTTTTAATTAAAAATCATAATTCAATCTACAATTTAATAAAAAATTTAAACTAAAATAGTAGAGATACTTACCTCTTTGAAATCCTTGACATCTTTGTAGCATCTCAAAAAATATTCACAAGCTCCAAGTGAAAAGGCTATGTATTTGGTTAGTGCAGGTTGGAGAGGAGAAAAAATGTAGAACACTCATGGGTTTCAACAGTAGAAGGTAAAAATGAAGTTTAGTTTTTTATATCAGATTTAACCTTTGGTGAGAACCAAATTTTTCTCTTTCCAAAGTAGCTTGGTATAACCAAGCCTTAGGCTCACTAATTTGATCCATTTGGTGAGCACCAAATTTGGTGCTCACCAAATATTCAATTCAAGTAAAAAATATGTGGCATATTAATTTTGTAACAACTTTGTGCACTTACCCATTGTTTATAATTCCCCCTAAGGTGTGGCTATCAATTCATCTCTGTGATGTTAAAAAAAATTGTGCTTCCTGAGGCGTGATTCAAAAATTAGTCCATAGATTTAGCGTAAGACAACTTGTTAATAATTATGATAGCACCATTTTGTCATTTGATGGATAAAATTTTGTGTTTGAGACAAACTTAAGACCGAGGTCTCTTTAACTTACTGAAACAAATCATTTTTTAGAATGCTAACCTTGTGTTTGTGTTTTATTATTTTTGTATAGTTTATCTTATGCCATGGGTTTTCTTTGTGTCTTTGGTGTGTTTACTTTGTGTATGGTATCGTGTTCTCCTTTTTTCTTTTGTGTGTTTACTTTGTGTCTTCATTGTTTTTACATTGTGTTTGTTTTATATTATGTTGCCATCATGTATTCTTTGTGTTTGTCATGTTGCATAACATCTCATGTATGTCTTCCTTTTTCCTTACATTTTTTTCCATAGGATTTTGATTCTAGGAGCTAGTGTATCCCCTAGATTCAATTTCATCCTATCTCTTCAATGTTTGGATAATTGAACCCCTCTTAGTTTTTTCATTCTTTAGTGTGAGTTTGAGTGTAAGTTCACACTCTAACTAAAGTGGGGGATAAATGTAGCATTAGAATTTGTCATCCTTGACAATTTTACACTAGGTCTAGCTTCCCCCTATGTTCTTGGACCTAATTATGTATTTAATTACCTATTTATAAACATCTTCAAAAAATCAAACAAGGGAAATGAAAATAAATATTTAATATTTTCCCTTGAGATTTTAGGCCCCAAAAAGGATGGGTTTAGTCTAGGGCATCCCATGCTCTTGACCAACCCATTTTGGTTCTAAGTTGAATATGTCGATGTTGGTATTTTTTGGTTTGAATTTCTAATTTCATTTGTTGGCTATTGACATTTGATTTTTAGAAAATTAGAAGAATTGCATCTAAATACAATTCATTTTCATCTTTTTAAATCCTAACAAGAACAAGCAATTTTGGAGAGAAAATTGAAGATCGTAAAATCAATAGAGGCAATTCAAGGTTAGAATTAGCAACATTATTAAAACAATTTCATCAATCAAGATCAAGCTTGCAAGACGTCAAGAAGAATAAAGCAATTATGTGCAAGAAGCTATTATGATCAATCATGCCATTTTGTGAAGATCTATTGATTTTTCCTCTACATGTTATCTACAACAATCTATTATTTTTTTGGAACTAACCTTTTGTAGGTCTATCAAGAAAACAAGATATCCATCAATCAAATTTTGTGGCAACTTTTTTGGTACCACTTCATCAAGGGTTTCACATCATGGCCTGACATTTTCATTTATTCATTTATCATTTTAGTCAAATATTGTTATTTTGGCCTTTTCCAACCTAGAGTATGCCCTCTTGATCATCATCAATCATTGTGCATTGAGGTAGAAATAGAAAAATGAGGTTTGAGTTTGGCAAGTCCCTATATAGCATAATCTTTCCCCCTCTTTTCATATTACAGGCCAGATCCAATAGTTTCAAAAGAAGACAATTCTAGAAAGCACAACGCAGAGCATAACCTACAGTTTAGACTTTGCAAATCTAGAAAAAGAGGAGGCCAACCTGGGGCACCCCATGCCCTATACATATTATTTCACCCTGAGATTTATATCACAATGCATAGTATTCTACCCTCCTTAGATCTACTTTTTGTTTCTAGAATTTTAGTTTCATCAATGTGGAAAATTTGTGTTTTCATATTAGGTTGCATATTTAAATTAATTCAATAAATCCATATTAAATTCAATCAATTTTAAGATCAACAAAGAAACAGATCCAGGGTAGATTGGTTTTCCTTTCAGGCTGTTAGCCAAACTCATATTTTTGTTGATTTGACTTCAAATGTTATTTGAAAAAGGATTAATCTTATTGATCTACACACTAGGTCTATAATCCATTTTTCAATTAAATAGTATAAAGATCCATTATTTCTTCTTGACATGTCAACTAACATGATCATGTTAAATTCATCATTTATCAACATGTGTTTGACCATTTATAACACATGCAATGTGAGAAAGATTCTCAATAATTGATTATTCCTACAACCCTTGATTGCATCCTCAACGAGTTTCCAATAGCTTAGCCACACATTTATTTAGTCCACTTTGCCTCTAGTTCTCTAACATAGGCAACACTTGTCAAATGTACAAAATTCACTTGTAGAATAATCATACAGATCTAATTTATCCCTATCAATCAAGAGGTGGGAAGCATAACAACATAATTTTACCAAACCATTGCCCCTCATATATGCCCAAGAAATGGAAAATGAAAATAAAAACAATCCTAAATAATTGAAACACCAAACTAGAGCTTAAAATGCAACAAGAGTACTCCTACCAACAATATTACTCAATAATTTTATCCATTCTCTCAAAAAATAGTTTATCTTTGTAAAGAACAATCCTCTAACCCCTTCAAAGGTACTCCAACTTCCATTTTAAACATTATAATTTATTAGTCAAATATAACATAAAACTTCTCAATAATATTAAAAGAATTAATAAATGTTATTAATCATATGCATATAAAATTAATAGATATCACTTTAAACCATTATTATACCCTTATAATAAAATTAGAAAAACTCTTGACTTTTTAACTCTAAAACATACTCTTTATCTACATATAAAATAAATCTTATATTATAAAAAATATGTAACTTATAAAAGTAATCCTCTTACCTCTTAATTTCCACTTTGAAAATTTTTCCAACTAATTGACTAATGATTTAATTTGATGTGAGTTTTGAGATGAATTGTGAATTTTTAACTTAAACTAATTTATTTCCTTTAATATGCAAGAGGCTATTGAGGGATAAAAAATGAGCCTTACAATTGATCACTGGGATTTTAAGTTTTTAGGCATCGAAAGCTAGTATTTTAGATATTTGATTCCAAGTACCCTAAATATTTGATAGGGCTAAACAGTGCCATATTTCACCCTTGCTTAAATCATATGCTCTCTTAAAAATGTTGCAATATTTTGGTGATTTTTTTTTTAAATACGATCACATGGACATCAAATTTAAATATATTATTTTGTAGAGGAAAAGAAATATAGTCAGCCCACCAGATGTCCAATTCACCGACATGACTACTAGCTCCATTAATTTAATTAGCCCACTGAGATGTCCCAGTCTTCAAATTTCCATGGATGCAATTTTCTTGGTCGACAACCGTGTTTATCAAGTCTGAGTGTTTTTAGGGTTAGAGAAGCTATCTGTGGAAGTTTGGAGGAGTACAGATGGAGGTGTTGGTTGCAGAGAGCCTCCTAGGCAGCAAACATAGATAATTTGTTTTTATAGCCATTTTCTAAGTGGTTTGAGGTTCCATTCTCGACACCTGTACCTCTGGATCAGAGGTTTATAGGATTTGGTGTGGTTTGATTGATTTTGTTTGGAAGAGAATACAAAACGAATTTGAGAAGATTTTGCTTTGCGACATCAAACTAGGTTATTTTTCATTTTCTTTTGTCAAAAATATGTTTTCTATGGCCATTTGGCGAAGCTGGATTGCACATATTGTAAAACCCTCGCTCTCAGATCTGGCCATCTATCCTCCACTTTTCTCTGTATTTTATTCACTATTGGAATATATGTGATTTTTAATTTTATTTTTTGTGCAGGCAAAGAAAATAACGAAAAAACAAGGGTAGAAGATGAAGGAACGAGTACAAATAGGAGTAGTAGTATTGTAGGATGCGATGTTAGTATCTATCATTGATTGGCATTGAGTAAGTTCCACATGTTTGCATGCATACAAGAAGAATGCAGTCCACATTATTCCTTTCTTTTTAATCTGTTGGTTTTGACAGTACAAACCTCATAGGATGCTGCAACAAATTTGCAGTCGTCTATGCTTAGTCAAAGTATATGGTTTTATCTTGCTTTAGGAAAATTGTATATTGGAGTTTGCCAATATTATTTGATCCTTAATAGTAGTTTAAAGATGATGACATCCATTTCTCTGCATGTATAGTAGTCTAAAGATTAAATCTTTTGCAGTCGAATGGGCTGCATGTGATATGTAATAAAGTATATGTTAATAGGGTGGCTTATGTGTTTGTTAAATTAACAATATTGTTTGTTTGATGAATTTATCTATATTTTTTTCAAGGTTAATTAACCCTTGCCAAAATTCATTACCTTAAAGTTAAGTAGTTTTTAAATTTTTTTAAACTAATCACTTGCTAAAAAAAATCTCTTATCAAAAATATCTAACTTGATATTGGCAAGAATGGTTGTATGAATCTACTCTTTATTCTTTGCTATAAATTGTTCAACAATATCAACACAACTGCTCCACAAGATGACTCAACCCCACAACCACTGCAAAATTTATAAGCCACATTCTTCCAGCAATTGTTGCCTATGCATACAAAGCATTCTCGTGCATACTAGTTTCAAAAGAAAGGTTTCAAATATACAGTGGTATGTTTTATGGAATTTAATAAGACTCAAATGGTTACAATAAGTACAAATATTATAAGTTCTTTCAAATATATAATGGTATGTTTTATGGAATTAATAAGACTTAAATTTCTATTTGAGAGAGGTTACAATAAATACAAATATTGTAAGTTCTTTCAAATATACAATGGTATGTTTTATGGTATTTAATAAGACTTAAATCTCTATTTGAGATAGGTTACAATAAATACAAATATTTTAAGTTCTTCACTGAAAGTCCTGGTTTGGCCTTTTTATGTGGATTAATGTTTACTTTGAATTGAATAAATGATTTTTTTAACAAAAAATCTTTTTGAAGGTAAAAAATCTACATTTTTTACATTGGAATGTATATAAGTTTATAAAGAACAATCTCTTGATAAAAAAAATTCTCACATAAAATTGCAATAGGCACACCTCCAAGGATCAAAGGAATATCCACATCCTCAACAATTAAGAAGAAAACTCTCCAAATCATCAACAATTAAGGGGAAAATGTCTGTCAAAAATAAATTGCTTGATAAAAAATGTAAAGAGCAATCAAAGGTGTAGAATATCAAAAATTACTTTATTTGTGAAATCATATAGTGTAATTAAATTTATCATTCAACAATATTTATTTGGATATACAATGTCCATTTTGAAATTACACAATGCGACCCTTTAAATATTAAAACCATTTCCTTCATGTTCACATAGTTTGTCATCCATCTCCATTTTAAATAGAGTTGGAATATTTAACATAAATAACTAATAAGTGAAATAGCTAGAATTTCTAAGATTTAGAAAATTAATTTTAAAAGAAATATCCTAAATTTAAGTAAGTTTTCTAAATTAACATAAGCTACAACTTCTAAAATTTAAAAAATTAAGTATAATTTTTTTTCTTCTAAACTTTACTATTCAAGTTTCTATCTTTTAAAACAAAATATCTCTAGACAATTTTTATATAGATTTATTTTAGTAATCTTCTCCAACCAAAAATAATAATTATTTATAAATATAAGATATTAAAAAATAAGTTAAATTACTTATAAAAAAGGTTAAAAATGAAAAACTTTTCTAAATTTAAATTTACTATTGCATATAAAAGTAAGTTTCTAGATTGATATACTTTTTAAAAAATATTGAAAATCTTTAAAAAGAAAAAACATTCTTTGATGTATAGTAAAATGTTTTTTAATAATAGAATAGAAACAAAATTATATGAAAAAAAAGGTTTTTTAAAAATGATATATTAATGTATTTAAAATTAGAAAATTAAATAAAAAGAAAATATCTTAAATTTACTATTGCACATAAAAAATGTTAAATATTTTTAAAAAAATTGAAAATATTTCATAAAGGAAAAATCATTCATATTCCACTTTATTCAAAATTAATATATATATAAATATTATAAATTTAAGGCCCTACTAAAGATTTTATTGTTTAAAATTAGCTTATGATTATGATTATGATTTAAATAGGGTTAGGGTTCAATTATAATTCTAAGGTAAAGTTTGGAATTAGGGTTAGGGTTCTTGATTAGGTTTTAATTAGGGTTAAGGTTAGAGAGAAATTATTATTATGGTTGAATTAGGGATAGGGTTATGGTTAGGGATCAATTAAGATTAGAGTTCAATTAGGGTTAAGGCTATGTTAGGGTTAGGATTCTTGATTAGGGTTTAATTAGGATTAGGATTAGGGAAGGGTTCAATTATGGTTAGGGTTATATGATAAAACTTGAGGTAAAAGTTAGGGTTAAGGTTAGGATACAACCAGGGTTAGGGTTATGGTTCAATTAAGGTTACACACAATTATGGTTAATGTTAGGCTAGGGTAAGGGTTCAACTAGGGTTACATTTTAATTAGGGTTAGGGTTAGAATTCAATTAGCAGTAGAATTATTATTAGGGTTAGTGTTAGAATTAAAATTATAAATAGAGTTAGAATTAGGGTTAGGATTCAATTAAGATTTGATTTATGGTTTGGGTTCAATTAAGCTTAAATTTCAATACATGGTTATGGTTAGTGCTCCAAGATAAATCTTTGGGTTAGGGATCTCACATCTAATTAGGGTTAGAGTTAAAGAGTTGGAATTTTTTAAGATTCTAGGGTTAAGGTTAGGAGGTACAAATAAAGATCGAGGCTAGGGCTAAAGTTATGGTTATGGTTAGGGTTGGGGATTAATTAGTGTTAGGAAATTAGGGTTTGATTATGGTTAATATTTAAGTAGGGTTAGGGTTAGGATTCAATTGGTATTTGATTATGGTTAGGGTTCTAGGATAAAGCTTAGAGTTGGGGTTATGGTTAGGTTAGGGGTTAGATTTTAGTTAGGATTATAACAATTACACTAATTCTAACAATATCACTAATTTTAATATAATTTCATATTAACATTAATTATAACTGCAACACTAATTATAACATTAACACTAATCCTAATTTCAACACCAACACTAATCTTAATTCTAACACTAACACTTATTTTAACACTATTAGTAATTTTAACTCTAACCCTAATCTAACCATATGAAACTATATAAAGTGCCAACATTAACATAATTTTAAATTTAAATTAATTCTAATCAATGATACAATTATGGTTAAGGATAGGGTTGGTGTTACATTTAGGGCTAGGGTTCAATTAGGATTACAATTTAATTAGGTTTAATATTAATTTAGGATTAGGTTTCAGTTAGGTTTAGTTATATGGTTAACCTAGAGTTATTGTTAAGGTAAAAGTAGGGTTAGAGTTAGGGTTCAATTATGGTAAGAGTTAAGGTTAGCATAAGGGCCCAATTAGGATAAAGGTTAGTGTTAAGGTTTAATTAGGGTTGGGATTCAATAAAAAATTAATTAGGGTTAAAGTTAGGCTATATTAGGGTTAAGATACATTAGCATTCATTTAGGGTTAGACATCAATTAGAACTAGAGTTAGGATTAGATTTCAACTAGGGTTAGAGTTAGGGTTAAGATTATGGTTCACTAAAGGTTAGGGTTAGTATTAGGGTTAGGATTAGAGTATAATAAGGGTAAGTGTTTAATTAGGATTAGAGTTATGGTTCAATTAGAGTTAAAGTTCTTTGATAAAGATTGGGGTAAGGGTTGGGGTTCAAATAGGGTTGGCATCAAGACTCGTGTTAGGGTTATAATTCAATAAGGGTTCAATTAGGATTAGGGTTAATGTTACGATTCAATTTGGGTTAGGGTTTAATTAGAATTATGATTCAATTATGGTTGTAGTTTAGGGTTAGGGCTAAGGTATGGATTCAATTAGGATTAGGGTTTAATTAGAGTTACGATTCAATTATGATTCTAGGTTAGGGATCTAGTTAAGGTTATAATTACACGTAGGGTTAGGGTTATGCTTAGGGTTTAATTTAGGTAAGGGTTAAGGTTTAGTTATGGTCACAGTTAAATTAGGGTTATGGTTAGAGCTTAATTAAGATTGGGTATTGGGTTCAATAAGGGTTAGGTTAGGATTAGGGTTCAATTAGAGTTAAGATTTAATTAGGGTTAGATTCTAGAGTATAATAAGGGTAAATGTTCAATTAGGATTACGGTTAGGGTTACAATTATAGTTAGGGTTAGATTTTTTACAATTATGATTAGGGCTAGGGTTAGGGTTGTATTTATAGTTAGGGTTTAATTAGGGCCAATATTATAGTTATTAGGACTCAATTAGGGTTAGAGTTAGGGTTCAATTAGGATAAGGGTAAATGATAGGGTTTAATTAAGGTTAGGATTTAATAAGGCTTTAGTTAGGGTTAGAATTAGGGTTAGGGTACGATGAGAGTTAGGGTACATTACCATTCAATTAGGGTTAGACATCAATTAGAGTTCAAGTTAGGATTAAAGTTCAATTAGGGTTAGAGTTAGGGTTAAGATTATGGTTCAATTAGATTTAGGTCTAGGGTTAGAGATAGATTTAGAGCTACAATTAGGGTTATGGTTAGAGATAGATTTAGAGTTAGGATTAGGGTTTGAAATAGTGTTAGTGCCAAGGTTAAAATTAGAGTTAGACTTAGAATTAGTGTATTGTCTAACACTAACCCTAATCATAATGTATTGTCTAACACTAAGTCTAAATCTAACAGTAATCATAACACTAATCCTAAACCTAACCCTAATCATAATGTATTGTCTAACACTAACCCTAACCCTAATCCTAACATAACCATAATCTTAACCCTAACCCTAATCTTTAACCATATCTATAATCTTAACCCTCCCCCTAACCCTAATACTAATAGCTACCCCAACCCTACCTCTACTCGTGAACCAAATTAAATATCTAATCTTAACCCTAACTCTACTTGTGAACCAAATTAAATCTCTAATCCTAACCCTAACCTTATTCCTAATGCTAACCCAACCCTTAACCTTAACCCTAACCCTAATAATTTAATGTCTTCCATGTCTCGCTGCGAATACTACTAGCATATATATTATTTATTAATAATATGTATAAAATACATTGAGAGACATCCTTCTCAAACGCCTATTTTTTTAATCAACTTCTCACATAAATATGTAATATATGCTTGAAGAAGGATATCTCTCAACATATTTTTTATATATTATTAATAAATAATATATATGCTAGTTATGACTTTCTAATGAAATTTCTATGTTGCAATCTTGTCATTTCGACGAGTCTACCAAACAACTCTAAAACAATACAGCTTCGGTCATACGAACATCAAATTTAAGCATAATTAGACATCACTTCGTAGGGAAAAAGAGTTTCTTATCATTTTTTATCATATGTCCAGTTCACCCACTCCGACTTGCGTGGGAAATAGAACTCGAATGGTACACTTGTTCCTTTTCAAGTCTCCAGCGACGCAATTTCCTTGGTATTATTTAATTTAAACATCCCACTCACCGACTTGACGAATGCTCAAAACTCGTTTAATTAGTCCACTGAGATATCCCTCTCATTTAATTAGTCTTCTAACTTCACATCCACGTAATTTCTTCATGGACTGCCGTGTTTACCAAGTCATCACTTGCAATGAATTCTGACTGTTATTGTGCCTTTCAAATGTAATGTTTTTTTGGGTTGTTCGTCATTTCAATGAGTCTACTATACAACTTAAAGTATTTGCCGATCTTTGATAATATCGAGCCTCATTATCTTATATTTAATTTCATGTTCCTTCATCTTTACTCTATGTTCAACATGAAAAGTACTTTATATTATTTGTTTTTTTATTGTTAATTTATTACATTTATGATTGTTCGATCTTATTGTTAGTTAATCAAAAATCTATATCAATTTATTTCTTTATTTTTACTCCACTTCTATTTATCATCACATTTTGTTCATCTGATTGTTAGTTAATAAAAAATCTATATCAATTTATCTCTTTATTTTTACTCCACTTTTATTTATCATCACATTTCTTTGTATCTAGAACTTCAGCTTGACTTCCACCTTCTTGACTAATTATAACTATCTACTCTTTCAATTTCTTCTTATATTTTTTTAGTAGTTGTATAAAAGACCCTTTCTATTACCAAGTTTTTTATATTAGACTACACAAAATCGATAGATAACTTTTTTTGTTCATCCACCTAATCTTCTTCTTATATTACCTCCTTGTATTCCTCCCAAAATTACTAAATATTTCCAGCTATAAATGTTTTGTTCACTATATAAATGCTTCATTCTCTGATATACTTGCATCCTTTAAGGATGTAAGAGATGTGTCAATATGATAGCATAGACCAGTTAAACTGTTTCATAACATAGAACAGATTTAAAAAACTTGTAGACTTACAAATCCACTTATAAAAAACCTATGGACTAATTAATATTCAACCTCCAAATGTTGGGCCAATTTTTAACTGGAAAATTGTACGGGACAGTGTACATGCACTCCGAGCTCTTTGGAACACTCCAAGCTCTCTGAATTGAATGTGAAGTCTACTCAGATGTCCTTTTCTCACGGGCTTTGTATGTGAAGGAAAGAAAATCCAAGAGCACGCTTCGAAGCCGGCCAGCTTAAATCGCCTCACTGACCGCCTCATTACGTGGGCAGGAACGAGTCAATAGCCATTTCCAGTCATCGGATGCTTAGTAATTTCTTCGTTGATTCTCTTCCATTTCGATGTGTAGCAAACAACTTTAAATAAAGCATTTGAGGTCTTTGAAGCAGCATCACGGTTTGCTTCATCTGGAAATCTCTGCATTTTTTGGCAACTAATCTATAATTTCAGACATTTGTAAAGGAATGGAGAGAAAGTTATACAAAGCAATTACATCAGGCAACGTGAAGGTCCTTACAAGTTTGGTAGATGAGGGACTCAAAATTCTTCAAGCGGTTACACCCACAGGGAATACAGCACTCCATTTGGCAGCGTATCATGGCCATGTGAAAGCCGTGCAAATGTTGTTTCAGCTCATGAATCGAGATATCGAGGCCGGTGACCAGCGCAGCCGTGAATTTGTTACTGCTAAAAATGAGGAAGGTAACACCGCCTTGCACGAAGCGGCTATTGGAGGACATTCTGAGGTCGTGGAATTTTTAGTGGAGCATCACGGTAATCTGGTGGATATCATCAATCACGCTGGGGAGACCGCGCTGTTCAAAGCTACAGAGGAAGGTCATAAGAAAATCGTCAAGAAACTTTTGCCTCTCACATCATCCCCCTATGAGAGGAGGACATCTGATGGTCAAACCCTTCTGCAGTGTGCCATCTACAACACACACAAAGGTATCCTCAAAACATATCTTCTTCTTTCCAAATAATAACATATTAAATACAATATCTTCAAAACAGTGGCTTCTTATAATGAATATCTTTCAAATTTTGTAGGTGTGCTTAAAAAACTCATAACCGCGAATCCAGAGCTCCTTCAACAAGTTGACAATTTAGGCAGAACACCATTGCATAATGCTGCGTATCTTAATGGAATATCGCATTTTGCCAAGATTCTTGTACAGAAAGATAGCTCTTTGTGTTATAAAGTGGACAACAATGGTCAATCAGCACTTCATATAGCAGTGCAAGAAGGGAACCTGGAGTTAGTCACCGAGATAATAAATTATGCTGAAGATTGCAAAGAAATTGTGGATAATGAGGGGAGAACTGCTCTCCACTTGGCTGTTGAAAATGCAGTGCAGACGTTTGACAAAATTTCGAGGCGGATAAAAACTTTGGTATTGTTGGTAACATCAAAGAGGATGATTAACAAACGTGATAAGCTGGGGAAAACAGCATTAGACATAACAATCAACAACATGAGCAAGGACGAACGTCTTTTCTATGGGGTAAGTGATTCATTTCATATTTTTTAATTTATTTTTACCAAGTTGTACCCACACACCAAAAAGTTGCATTTATAATTTAAATAAAAATATAATAAAATAAAGAAAAATATTTTTGGGTGATAGGACATTGCTTTGAACTCTAGAATGCTCTTAGTTTAATATTTATTGTCTCTTTTAACACATGTTTATCAAAATTAATTTCATATAAATAAATTACTGTTTGCAATATTATTTTTGTGGAGTATTTTAAACATTTAAATATGTGTAGTGATATTTTCTTAGAGTGTGAATTGAAAGAGGTAATTGATGTCAACATGTAAATGAGTTTGATAAAATTCACACAAGGATTTGAAGGTGTTAGAAACTAGTCATAGTTGTACTTACATCTTAGTTTGAAGTCTTTTAGGTCATTGAATTAAACATAGAACTTATTAGAAATAAGAATTTATAAAGGATTTTTTTTGTAATGATATTTAAAATGTAATCTCCATTAATTTAATAAATCACATAATGGACCACTTAAGTAGATGCTAAGATAATTTCACAAAAGTATTTATATAATGAATCATATAACCCTTGATTGTACCTATTTTATGGGTTTATCCCAACAATTTGTTCCTCCTTTTAAATTGGAGGATTTGTGTGTTCATTCACTCATTTATATTTTGTATGATTACATTTGAATCATATAGAGCATACTCATCAAGATCTCTCTATATTAAATTTGAAAATTTTGACTGTTTCTAATAAGAATGATTTTTTCCTATCCATGTTGTCAAGTGGATTTGCACCCTTTCTAAGAACGAACTTCAACAATCCAATGAAACATGGAAACACTCCAAGGCCTGTGGGTTGCCCATAACTTGGAGTGAGTCTCAAAAGAGGGTTGGTTCCCTTGGTGTCTCACCTAAATTAATTTATGTTATTGCTTCTTGTTGAGGAACAAGGAGAAAAAGACAAAATGAAACTTAAATCCTAATGAGGTGATGCACCAAGCTATTTTTAGAACCTAAATTGTTGCTTAACACAATTTTTTCAATGAGCGAGCTATTTCATGCACAACTCAAGTTTTGACATACTTATACATTGGTGGTTCATAAGAAAGTTGAAGTTTTCTCAATTCTAAAAGGAAAAAATTATCTTTTTTTGCAATTAAAAGTTGTTCAAATCATTGACATAATCTATAACCTGCATAAACTATGTATATATTTGCATGAACTTACTTAAGGAAATAAGACATATATTGAGGATTTTTCGTATAAATCACAGATAATATTTCAATCATTCATAGTTTTACATAAAATATAGATTAGAGAAGGAAAAGTACTTGGTTTATTGAAAAAAAGATGCTTACACACTATTATACAAGCCATGAGAATTGAGAATCTTTAAGTTACAATAATGTTCATTCTTAGAAAAACCTTCAAAAGCTACAATGCATAGTCAAGAAAAGCGAAAAATAAAAGAAGCATATACATCTCTAGGCATCCCTTTATGTTCAACAATTTACTAAATATTAGGAACATGTTTTTTCGCAAATGAATGACATGTGTTTGCTTCAAATGAATGAGTTAATCCTCTTGGGAATTGGACATTCCCCTATTTTTTCTTTGGAAAGCTCCACAATATTTACAAAAAGGTGTAAAAGATGAATTCAGTTGACTCCTTCAACTAAAAAATATGAATATACCTAGTAGAATATAACTATTGTACTTGTTATCTTGTGTTTCTCTTAAAGTTGAACTTGCATGACAATAGGGCATGTGTGAATTGTTAATAACTACTTTGACTAGGAATAGGGGAAGCTTCTTTATCATTAATGGTTTGTAAATTTCACCTAAGATATATTTTCTCATATTTCTCCCATATTGAGCCGTTAGTGTATGCAATTTAACAACCATTTCATAGTATCTTTCACTCCATTTTTATAACCATATGCTAATTTTTTTTGTTGACTATTATGGTATGAACCATTATCATGCCAATGACATGGTCTACTAATAAATATTGTCCCTACTTATGGAGATTGTTCACTGTAACTCTCCTTTGGATCGTTCTTTGATTGTGCACTATCCTTTCATATATTGACTTGTCATAACATAAGACTTGACTATCATGACACCCATCGTATTTGGCTATCCACATTATCATTGGTGTTCCTTCATTGTGATCCATTTAGATAACCAAAAAGCTATCACTTTGGAAGAATAGTCATATCATGAAATAAATAGTCTCCATCTTCTCTTGTCCTCAATGCATGGTGCCTAACTATCATCTCTACTTTCAGCTAAGGTTTGTCATTATCTTGTGTCTTGAATGCTCTGAAGACTGACCTTCTTCTAGCTCTACCCTTGACCTGTCACTTAGGATATCATATACATAACCTTATTACCATTAAATTCTTGAATTTACAACTTTAGAGTGCCCTTTGACTTATGTTTAAAATGATTGTGTACTAAGATTGTAGGATTTCACAGCCTCTACAAACTCTTATGTTCTTCCTCCAACACCCTCATAGTATTTTTCTTCTAAGTTCATCACCGTGTAATATCTTTGAAATATTCTACTTGTGCACAATTATAGTCTTGGACTTAAATGTCATGAAATCTTGATTATGCACCCCTTTTCCATCTATTTCCTAACATAATTTTATTTTCTAGATATCATAAACCACACATAACTACCCTCTTTGTCATATCACCAGTTGTCTCTTGTATTAGAATAATTTATGCATTACATATCCTAGAATAGAAAGAATTTGCCACTAACATTATTTTTGAATATTTATGATCTTCTAAACTCTATCTTTCATGACCCTCATGGACTATCCTTCTCCACTAATTTCTTTGGGATGTCCTCCATATTGACATGCTAAAATTTTAGATTGGAAACCACCTACGTTGAATAGGTTAGTTTCACTACTTATCTGACCACATGCAAAACATGTTTCCTTTGTGTGATGAAAAAGAATGAGAATAAGAAACCTCCTTGTTGGTGACATACTCGTCCAAATAAGATTGTTGTTGTGACTTGTTTTTAATCGGATATTAGCTACTCTAGACTTCTCACTAGAGAACAGGTAACACGTCTTATTGATAGATATCTATCAAAGACATTGATTATGGATGACAAGTCTAGACCTAGAACAAAAAAAAAATCCTTTAAAGGGTTCTTAGAAGAGGCAATGGACAATCGGTGTTTTGACCTTCTCATTCTTGGAACCATATAGAACTTGAAACTTGGAGACCCTTGGAAACATGGGAGTGATGGATTGTGAATCCATAAAACATGTCCCTTTTCATGCAACATGCCATGTATGAAATAATTGGTGTTTTCATATCTTTAACTTATTACTTGATATTTTTGTGCACTATCTCATAGTGATGACAATATAGCTTTCCCAATATGGTATTAGAGATATATGTGGTTACCTTACTCCACTGAAACACCTCACTGTCATCATGAAATAAGTCAAATTCTAGTGATTTCTCTCCATTTATTGTTTAAAACTCTTGTATGTATCTTTCAATTCAACTTTCCTACCTTCGGCAACCTTCCCACTCTCTTTATCTACTAGAATATTAGAGGTTGTAATAGAATCATTCTTAAATAATTCTTATTGAAAGGAAAAGATCCTTGGATTCATTTTCTAATTCTTTTGTTAGAAACACATAATTTTGCACAACAAATTTAAATTTCTATAAAAGTGGAAGTTAGAAGTCTTCAAGTAGAGAAATATTGACAAAGGATAGCTCATATCTTGAATATAAACTAATGTTGTTTTGTCTATGAATGGAATGGTTTCTCTATTCTCATATGTGAAATAAAAATTCTCAACTTTCAATGGTGATACTATTGAAGAAGAAATTTAAAATATTTTTTTCTAAATAATACTTGTAGTTCTCGATATAGTCTGCCTCAACATCAACATAGTGTTTTTTTTCCTATTGAAGTTCTAACTATAGAGCCTCCACTTTTTCATGCAATTGTTTGATATCCACCTATGCTAGTTTCAAATGTGACTATAAATCTTCTTCGGATGACATCAATTTTTATTTATTTTCATCTCTTTGACTCCCAAGCAAGAGAAATTTTTTCTTGAAAGTTTAATAGTGTGCCCTCTATAATTTTATCTCCTTACCTACCTACAATACTATCATGATCTGCCATGATCAAAAGTCTCTTACATTTTCTTCTCTTTTTGCAAACTAAATCTTATGGTCACAAAAATAATGATTGTCCTTAATCTTAGAAATATTATTATTATATGTTGTGTTATATGGGTCTTTTGAATTTAAAAGCATTAGGGTAAGCAATAGTATTCAAGAAATATATACAAATTATTATGAAACTATTATAATGTCTTACCTAATTAAGGGGAAATTTCCATCATCAATACTAATGCTAATCAGTGCACATGGGACCTTGCTACCCTAAAGCTCTAACATTGACCTCTCAAAACACTAATAATCATAATTACCTGAATTTCTACCATAAATTAGAGAGTTATTATCATGATGAATTACATGCACCTATTCATCCATAGGCCAATAATCTCTACTACCAAATAATAATAATTTAGGGTAGTAATAATGTCTTAACTACCAAATAACTATTAATACAACTACTATAGTCAAAGTGTCATGGAATAAATGGTGTCACTAGAGGAATTTGATAATCAAGGAGGGTGTTCCTATCTTTAAACAATTATTTCCTATGTAAGGAAACAATATTAAAAATTTGAAGGGACTTCAAAACCACACTAGATTCAAGTTTAATCACATTTATAATCAAATTAATATCTAAGCCATTATGATGAGCTAATTGGTTGTCCAAATACTGCCAAGTAGAGACAAGGGGATACCACTAAGGTAGAAGAGAGTTATTAAATCATTTTTTTATGAAAGATAACCAATGTTAAAATATTTTCCACTTGTTATATCCTACCATAATAGGTAGATGGGTTGTTATGTATAAGGTTATCATTTTTTATGTGGTTCCAAGTGCCTATGAAGATAGTCATACACCCACCCTTTAGAAACTATCATGTATGATTAGATTCTCATTGTTGATGAGCCAATTAATTATGTTCCCATGGAATATACACTTCATTATCCCTTAAATTTATTTGTGATATCCCATTCTAACAATTAATTTAAACAAAATAACTATACAAGTTAAATATGGTACAAAAATTACTCTAGAAGTTGAATATGTAGATTTTGGATTATATGTAACTATATTTTATAACATTTATACACCACGTTTGAATCATGGATGGGCGGGAGAATAGGCGGGAGAAGCAGAATTTTGAATCTTCAAACAATTGTGTAGGTCGTGGAGGAGCAGGATCTGAAGACTCGCAAGAGGAATCAGCGCAAGATTTGAGTGGAAAGCAAGGTAAGGATGACTTAGAAGAGACTAACCCCAGAAGAAAATTTTTGGTGGACCGAGCGGGGAATCTTGTCCCAATTTATATTCTTGTTGGATGTACTAAAGGACACAAGGTTGAAAAAACCAAAAATGTGGTGGGGTCCGCTGGAGGGGAAGGTGCTAAGCTTAAGTCGTAGTCATCTCTATTTGGAGTCAAACCAAATGGTAAATCAGTTTCCCCCCTAGTTTGCAACATTTTTAAGCTGGCTAAGGGTAAGTTTTCCATTTCTATCCTTGATCCAATCATTGATCATAATATTTATCTAATGGATAGAATGCTAGTTGGAAAATTTATGGGACCTAGACCAAATATTGAAATTGTTAGGGATTTTGTTAGAAGAAGTGGAGAACAAATGGTCAAGTTGTTGTTTCTACTCTTCCTAAGGGCTATTTTATTTTGAGTTCTCCTACGAGGATATTTTAGCAGTGAGGAGTGGTGGTACTTGGGTCATAGGCAAGTCCTCTTTAGCTCTCAAGAAATGGACCACAAACTTGGATCTTTTAGACTCGATTTTTGAGAATGTTCCAGTTTGGGCTAGACTCCCTAGACCTCCATTGGAATATTGGAATGAGGATGTCTTTAGCGGCCTGGCTAACTCTTTTGGTGAGCTCATATCAATAGATTTGATGATGGAGGCTAGGAGAAGATTAGTGTTTACTAAATTTTTTTTGGATGATTATGAGGGAGCGTCTAGTCAAATGGTTAATAGAAAAAAATATCCTTTTTCTTCTTCAACACTACAGAGCCAAGGCATAATAAGATTGCTAGAATTTTTGGATGCAGAGTGGATACTTTACCATCAATTTATCTTGGGCTGCCTTTGGGCCTGAAGCCTTTAGAATCCTTTTGGAACTCTTTGGTTGATAGATTCAACAAAAAGCTTGTAGGATGGAAAGGAGCTCTTCTTAGTCAAGTTGGTAAGATTTAGCTTCTCAAAGCTACTCTTGAAAACCTACCTATCTATGCTTTAAGTATTTTTAAGATCCCTTCCAAATATGCGGAGGCTATTGAAAAAAATCAAAAATGCTTTCTTCGGTCTGGTGTTGAAGAAAGAAAAAGAATGCCCCTCATTGATTGGGATTCTCTTTGTAGACCGAAAAAGTTGGGAGGTTTGGGTCTTAGAAAGATTAGAACTATGAATAGATCTCTCCTTGCTAATAAAATATGGAGAATTTTCTCATCAAATGGAGAATGGAATAGTATCTTAAAGAGAAAATATATGACAAATATTGTATCTCTCAAGACTTTGCTCGAGTCTCCTTTCTTGCCCCATGGTTCAGTCCTCTGGAATGATATGATTAGAGGGAGATTTTTTTTTTATTTGGGTGTGGGATGGAGCATTAGAAATGGGAATCTTGCTAGTGGGAAGATAGATGGGTTATGAAGGAACCCTTAATTTCATATGATAGTTTCAAAGGGTGGACTGATATCTACACTTGGCGAAACTATGGGATCTTTGATAAAGACTACTGGAGAAATGGGGAATGGGTGAATATGCACCATTTCAATTTAGACCTTGTGTCGATCTAATCCTCTCTGATGGTTGTGAGAATGGGATCGAACCAGCAGGAGGATCTTCTAGTTTGGACAGCCAATCCTTCAAGAAGCTACTAGGTTTCCTCGGTTGTCTCTTTGTTGTCCCTTTCACCTATCCCTCCTCCCTTTGGGGCTAAAGCTTGAATTAATCACCTAACCCCTAAGATCAATATTTTCTTTTGGATTCTTCTCTAGAATAACATGCTCATGGTGGATAACCTCTGTAAGCGTGGGATTTAGATCTTTAACCTATGCTACCTATGTAAGGGAGAAGCGGAAACTGCTAACCATATGTTCCTACATTGTCTGTATGTGACTTATATTTGGGGCAAGTTTTACTCTCTCTAGAACCTTTCATGGGTGTCTCCTGGCTCTATCCAAGACCAATTTATTCAGTGGACTACTCCCTCCATGAATCCTTCAACCTGCATATTATGGTCGCTCACTTTCCCTTATATAGTCTGGGGTGTGTGGAAGGAGTGAAATAATAGAATCTTTAGGGACAAGGAAAGTCCATATAATATTGTGTTTGAGAAAATTCAAAGGTTAATTGTGGAGAACTTCAATAATTTCCCTTATCAAGAGAACAAGATGGAGGTTGTGGTTTTCTCTAATTACAACCTCAAGATGGCTAAAGACTGGGAAATCAAAAGAGATGTGTCCAAGGCCTCAAAACCAACAAAAAAGAACTATGAAGGTGTCATTTAGTATCATCCTCCTGGGGGTTGGATAAAAGCCAATTTTGATGGGGTGGCTAAGGGAAATCTGGGGAAGGAAAGGATTTGGGGTGTGGTAAGAGATCATAATGGTATGTTCATTGCGGCAGTGGCTTTTGCCTTGGGAATACAGACTAATCATTTAGCCGAAGCCATTGGATCTTTCTAGGTTATTGACATGGCTAATAGAATGATCTTTAAAACTGTATGGATTGAGGGTGACTCTAAAAACATCATTGATTGTCTCCTAGGAAAATCCCCCCCTTGATGGACCATTAAATGTTGGATAGATGAAGTTATCGCTATTTTATCTAGATTCAAAAAGTGAGAATATCTCATGTCTATAGGGAAGCCAATAGCGTAGCTGACTTTTTAGCAAATGAGGGGATTAAACAAAATGGGCAAGTGGCGTGGCAGAATTGCAATGAGTTGGGTGTCGATGTCAGAGCCTTGATTGACTATGATATCACCCATGGGAAATCTGCCACATTCAATGATGATTAAAAAGAATGAAGGCAAGTACCGCGACATCATTCGTTACTATGGCGAAGCCATAATTATTGTGACAAATGGTAGAAGTTGGCACATATTGTGGGTGCTTTGGCTTTGTTACGGGCTCTCTGGTCTATTTTTTCATGGCGTTAGCTACTATAACAAGAGTATTGTGACCATGGGAGGAAGCAGAAAAAGGGTGGAGCCAACGGGCTATGTGAAGAATAAGAAAAAATTGAAGGTCTAGAAGCAAATTGAGCAGGGAGGGTTGCAGCCTTTTATTGATAAGCTCCATGGTCCTGACCCTAAGATTACTGATTATTTTTCTAAACACTGGAAGAATGGTGAGATTATTCTCTCAGGGAGGAAGGCTAAGGTGGATGAGACTCTTATTGGGGAAATCACGAGCCTTTTGACTGAAGGAGTGAAGTTCTATCATGATAGAAATTTCTTGAAC
The DNA here is from genome assembly GCA_007115665.2 of Sequoiadendron giganteum. Taxonomy (NCBI): domain Eukaryota; kingdom Viridiplantae; phylum Streptophyta; class Pinopsida; order Cupressales; family Cupressaceae; genus Sequoiadendron; species Sequoiadendron giganteum. The sequence goes on along the minus strand of CM021105.1, from coordinate 363,028,101 downwards.
GAAGTTGTTATCAATTTCCCTAAATCTGAGGAGGAAAGAAAGGAGTTGGTCAAAGTCTCCAATAGTTACTTCGATGTCGGGACTATCAAGAATATTTGGCGGGAGGTGGTCATAATTATAATGGAGTACATTGCATTGGATGGTAGGTTTACCAGAGTCTACAACTACCATTTCATCCTCCTTAATCATTTTTGACACAAGGTAAGGGTTTCTTTTCCTCATTATCTGCTTTGTTCCTTGAATAATAGTATTGAGGAACATAGAAAAAACCCTAAGAATAACCCGGTTCTGCATTATGGCCTGATTCGACTTATCCATGAGAATTTTAAAAATATGTTGGCCATGTCTAACCCTTTATCGACCTCGACCTCAAAAGGATATGAAACTAAGTCTAGCATGTCTAAGGGAAAAGATGACTTAGAAACTGAGTGGGCTAAGGAAGACACTCCCCCTCCCAATAAGAAAAAGAAGAAAACCCCTGAGGGAAAACCCTTAAACAAAAAATATTGCCCTATAAAAAACCCTATTGGTACTTCTCAAGTGGAGAATGTCATAATGAAGGAGCCCCTTGTTAATAAGTTGGTTTCTTATTTTGTGGATTCCCCAGATGAGAACTCTACTTCTCCCAAAGCAACAAAGGACTCTTTTACCTCTTATCCTACCACTGACAGAGAGAATAGACCTGGATTCCCTAGTGACCTCAACCCTGATGACCACTACTTCAAGTCGGACCGGGAATTTCTTGATGATATACTTGGCTATTGCCAAAAATGGTGCAGCTGACTATTTCAGAATAATGAAATGGGCTTTTCATGAGATAAAGGACATCAATTTAAAAAATAGGGCAGTCACTAGCAAGTTGGAGGTGATGGAAGCTAAATTGGCTTCTCAGTACTCTACTGAGGTTTTATGGATTGTGGAAGAGAAGATGGCGATGGTTGAATGATTTCAAAGAACAGTTGATCTCACAGAAAAAATGAAGAAGGACAACGAGAACAAGGTTAAGCACCTGGAAAAGGAAATTGGAAAGGTCAGGGATACTCTGAAAACCATCATGGAGCATATGTAACCACATAATTGTGAAACATAACACTACAATAATGAGTGCTATGGTGTAGAAAATGGAAAAAACCCAGCAGGGGTCGTTGATTGTGGATTTGGATGTTGACAAGAATAAAAGTAAGTAGGATGATTCTAGCCCTTCGAAGAGAACAAGAGCCAATCTGAAGAGAAAAGTGGATTCTTCACCTCTGGAGATTCAGGACCTGAAGAAGGTGACCCAGGAAATGTGCAATCTTGAAGCTGAGGTTGTTGAGACTTTAAATTCTCTTGGTCAGATTTGGTTGTGCTTGTTGTTGGCTTCCTGTTGGTTTTTTGTTGGCTCTTGGTTGATGGTTGTTGTCCTTTTCTTCTTCTTTCTATTTCGTAGCCTTCCTTTCTTTGGGTACTCTGATGGTTTATTTTTATATGGATTGTAAACTCTATGGTCTCAGGTCCCTGTAAAACCTTTTTTTTCCTCTATCAAAAACTATATTTTCCATGCATGTCTACTAAGTGGTTGTAACTACCTCTATAAAAATTCATCTACCCTTTATGATTTTATGGATGTCCATGCCATGTTCTAAATCTCCCAATTGGAATAGGTTGGGAGGATGCTAGCAAAGGTTGTAGATTTTGGATTTACAGATACCAATTGAATTTGGTTGGAATTTTCTAAAATAAAACAAAAAACCTAATTTGTTAATATCTTTTAATGAGGGCATTCCATGAGAACAATTTTCTTTAAGACATTGTGTCAAAAAGTTGAGGTTTCTTGTCTATGCTTCCACATTCTGCATATCCTACAATCATGGAATTCTATAAACAATTATTGAAGGCATTCTATCAAACAGATCACATGCCTTGTATATGCTTCCACATTTTGTATACATATCTACTAATATACTTGCCACTACAACATCTAACAAAATTCCTCCATCATTTGTCCTATGATGGATGTCCATAACTCATTCCAAAGCTCTCACTTTTGTAAAATATGTGAAGTTGTTATCAAATCTTGTGGAATTTGGTTTTACACTTGCCAATCACATTTGATTGAAAGTTTCTAAATCCTTCTTAAAAAATGCATTTTGTGCGCATTTAAAAATCACAGCATTCGATGAGACCACATTTCTTTGAGGAATCTTGTCAAATGTTCATTTTCTTTTTCCACACTTCCACATTTTACATACATGTCTACGAGAACATTTCCAACTATAATATCTAACAATAATCACCACTTTATTATGCTTTGATGGGTGTCCATACCCGATTCCAAAGCTGCCATTTTGGCATAGGCTAGGAGTATTCTGGCAAATGAAGATTGATTGGATAAAAAAAAAATTCCATATGGAGATCTTACATGTGAGAGAAACAACTTAAAAAAATTAAACTTGCATAGGATTAATGGAAAATAGAATGGGAATGGAAAGTGGGAAGAATAAAGAGGCCCCACATCAACCACCTAAATAGTCAACACTTAGAGAGTACTAATTAAGCCCAACCAACACCTGCATCCATTTAATATAACTCTTTTCTCCCTAATAAATCTACTCAATGTTGGAATATACCATGAACTTGGTAGCTCTAGTTTTAATTAAGCACAACCTTTATTTTGCAAAATATCTTCTCACACTAATATAAACAAAAAATAAATAGATATGTCACATTTTTATTAATTTTTAAGTGAAATGGAGGAAATTGTGTCCTCTCTTTCACCTCTAAGGTTTTGGACCTAAAAGGAAAGGGGAAATTTCCACACTTCACTCAAGAAGAAACCCTTAGATCTCAATACAAAAGGGAAAGGGATCTTGCAAGAGGGTTGTCCTAAAAGTTAGATTAGATCTAATGAGGGGTTCAACACCAAATGAGAACTTGGAAAAAATAATGAACTACAAGATATAAAATAAAACCCTAGGTAATTGAATGCAAACTAACTCTAAATGACCTATAAAAATGAATGAAATGCAACATAAAATTGTAAAGATGGAAAGTGTGCACCTAGAAAACCAGAGAAGACAGAACGAAGGTCTAGATCACTAAAAAATCTACTATCAAGGTTGATTGGGACTCATTCGTCAAGCTAAGTGAATCAACCCTATTTCTGGAAAAATGTGCCAGAATAGGAATCTGCCAAAAGGGTATCTAGATATGTAAAATATTTGTTGGGCCTATATAGTGGTACTCATTCACCACTTGTGGTGAATCAGTCCACTTTTTATTTTCTAGAAGTTTAAGACCCGATTCTATTCTTCTCAACCTGCTCTGCTCTTCTTGACTAATTTCTAGATCCGAAACTACAAATTTCCACCTATAGATCTTCTCCAAGTTTCTCCAAGGGTTGATGACAACTTTGATAACTTTGATCACTTGAAAATTTTTCTCCAATCTTGCTCCTTGTGAAATATACAACCTAAACCAAACCCTAGCAATAAGGTACTGTAAATATGCTTGAAATGGTTGCAATGGATGTGGTTCTTGACTCTTGCTTGAATCATAAATTCTACATCACAATTGTTAGAACAATAACAAACATGGTATATGCAATCTTTGACATTATGATTAACACTTGAATGTTTCTCTAAAATGCTTGATAATCTATCCTTCAATGCTCTTGAGAACTCAATTTATTATAAGGATGAGTACTTGAATGCTTATGATGAAAATAAGAGAAAAAAACTTGTATTTAAACTCAATTATGTAAGAATTCTCAAAATTACAACACTACAAGCTGACATCAAATCTAGGAGAATAAAATCCCACCAAAAATTTGAATTAAATTTGAATTTTGGTCACATAGGACTCATTCACCTAAGTTAGCAAATGAGTCCCATCAAAAAGAATGTATTGGACCAAAAACCAAAAGTGTCTAGAAATGTGTGAAAACTGGTTCGAGGCCAAAAGTCCCAGGTGGGACCCATTCGCCCAAGGTGGCGAATGAGTCTTAGATCCATAAATCTAGGCCATTCAAACTAGAAACACCTAAATTATGATTGGTTATTGATTGGTGTCGAGATTATCCTCGAAAAGATGCAATAAACGAGGCTCATAGATGGAAAATAGGGCCAATTAAAGCATAAGAAAGCCCAATTATTAATGACAAGTCTAAAGAAGTGTGAAAGTGTGTTACAACACTTTACAACACTCCAAATAAGGCAAAATTAGGATTAATTTTGATTAAAATTGTGTTTATTATACTTGGTTATTTGATAAAAACCCTAGAAAAGTGTGTTACAACACTTCACAACACTTTAGCAAGGTACCATTAAAATCTATTAATTCAGAAGGGCCCAAGACCTAATGCGAATGTGTCATCCACATTACAACACTAAATCAAGGCAACATTAAGCCAAAATCCAAAATGAGGGCCCGAATGAGTGTGAAAATATCAAGGGATCCATTTTTCTATACTACAATGAGTTTAAATTTTACTATGATAATAAATATTTTATTTTTAGAAATTACTTCACTTAATATTGTTATATTATCAATCTTTCCATTTGAAATTTGAAATGATAATAGGCATATTTTATTTTTTAGGAATCACTTCACTTAATATATAATTGATATATGTCACCAATTTTCATAATTTTGATAGCAAAACTCAAATATCACTATATGATTAGTGATAAATAGATTTGAAAATAATTAAAATTATAGTTATAAGTGATAAGAAACATAAAAAATATTAGTATTAGATTGAATTTACAATATCAAATATGTATTCATAAAACCATCTATTTTTAATCACTAAAATAACTATAAAAAACTCTTAAAAACAATTATCTAAAATTTACTCAATCACATTAAAGAATTAACCAAAACTTTAACATTACTTCATACTAAACATATACAAAATATACAAATATATAAAAAATATATGACAAAGAGAGTTGAATGTAATAAACTAAAGGCAAATAAAAAATAAAACCACCAATGAGTTGACATGTTCACATTAGATTGAAATTTTCCATTTGAAATCTTTGTAATTAGCTTTTAAAGCTATGTCCATTCTTTTATTAAAGAAAAACCTCAATTTATATGAATTCAAATCACTCCCTTTTGATTTAAAATGTGTAGATTAAAAGATTGCTAGAAATAAATGGCGCAAGGAGAAGTGCGAAGATGATGCACACAACAACAGAGCGTTCATTAGTGACTGAAAAATCAACGTGGAATGTCCAAATTATGTCAGTAAATGCAGTGTTGATCGCAACAGTAGCATTCCAGGCAGTTTTCACTCTCCCAAAGGATCCCAACTATACTGTTTTCTATATAATTATAGTGATAAGTAACACATTAGCATTCTGCACTTCAATTTCATCAGCAGTTCTGCTCATGTATGCACTTTATGGAAAACAACAAGACTCACTTCTTCTCAACCCCTCTCTCACTGGATTATGGATAGCTTTGATATCTCTATTGCTCACGTTCGGGGCAGGCATTTTCGACGTGGTGGCACCAAAATATGAAATTGTAGCAGTGATTGTGTTGGGTATGGTGGGCATTGTTCCGATTTGCATAAGGATGATGATTTTCCGCTCCAAGAAATACATCTTCAGAGAAGATGAGCGTCACCTCTGGGGACTCTTAATAATTATTTTCGTCAATATGGTGCTTGCTATTTTATTTGGAATTAGTTTTATGGTGGAAGTGGGTATCTTCGTGGGTTTGATGGTGGTGTGGATTGGAGTGTCTATGGGCCCAAAAAGATTCTTTAATTCTCAACCACACATTTCCAGAGATAATGGACTTTATATATGGTTTTTAAGTATCGGTTCAATTGTGATTGTTGGTTGTATTTTGCTTCTACTACGTGTTATGTGGGGGGTTAGTTTTAACCCATTCAAGACATTATAGAAGAAAAAGTGAAATAAATTTATGGATCGCTTTGTTTTGTTAAGACAATGAGAAATAAAGTTGTTAAGTTTTAGTATTGAAGAGCCATTATAACAATGCAAAACATTATATATATTTTTTAATTAGATGAAATATTTCTTTGTTAAGATAGGATTGTTTTTAGTTTTAGAAATAATTTTAAGATGGGTATTTTTTAAGTATATTTTATTTGAAAGAAATATGTGAATTATATAATATGTTTTTCTTTTCTTATCATTTGAAAGAAGTAGACAAATCTAATAATTTAATAAATAATAAATTTAACTTTATATATGTAAGTGCAAATATTATTTTCACATAATTACATATTTTTTATTAATTTGATTTGTTTGCATAACATTATTTTTATGATTGCTTTTTTTGTTCAAAACTTTTATAGTACATGATTAAATGAAAACAAAATGGCTTGTTAAATTATAATTCTTAAATTAGTATGTTTCTTAGAGTATAAATTTTTGTGGATGCATATTAATGAGACTTAGTTAATCTTCTTGTGTCAATTCTTCTTTTTGTCCTTCTCTATTCTTGTTGCAATTAATTCCATGTTAGCTCGTAGTTCTTCAATCTCTTGCTCTCTAGTGTAATACCCAAGGTCAATAGCACGGATATCTAATAATCAAAGAGTGTCATCTTATCCTTTTTTTGACCAAAGGGGTGACAACTTGTGTAGTTTTGAAACTAGTAAGATCTCTCCTAACAACAAACATCACCCTAACCTTTCTTTACAGTTTTGGTATTTCTATTTCCTAAAAAGGCTTTAGAAATCTAGAGGATTATATTTAACTTGTGGTTTCTTTAGGATCTCACTTGACAACCAATCTAAGATGTCACTTTTTGGCCCTTCCACATGCAACTATTGTTCTATTATTTTTTCTTGTTGTCTTAGATGATATCTTGGTTGTTTAATCATCACGTGTTCTTCATGAACTTCGTCAAGTATACTTGTTGTTTTTCTTCTTCACGGTGAATGCCATCTTGTACTTATTTTTATTGAATCTTTTCTTATACTTGTTCCTCTTGAACTTCTTTTGAATTATCTTTATTAGGACCATCAATGCCTCATTCTAGCTCAACCTCTACGATAAAATATTACATTGGCTACCCTATTACTTGTTCAATGTGAATTGAAGGATCAACCTCTTTATTTAATTGTCACACTTCTTCGAAAATGGGATCTTCTATATTTATTAACTATAGAGGAGTATCCCAAATAATATCTTGCAAACTAAAAGAAATGTCTACCTCTAGATTAATTAATGAAATATTAGTACTTGGGGCAATTTCCTTGCTTATTATTTGTTCTATCATAGTCTCTACTTCAACTATCAAATTTTCAATACCAGTAGGCTAAAGAATAGGACTTCTTGGCCTTTCCTTAGACAATTCTTCTTTCACTTGATGCAATATTTCCCTTGATCCTACATCTCCCTTCTTTGAAACTTGCACTTCTTCTTGTGCTTGAATATGTTGACTTGTCACTTCCATACTTTTTTTCTCCCCTCTCCACTTCCTTGGCTATTCTTATTGTGTCTAAAATTGAAGGATGGGAGATGAATATTTATTTAATGGGAGAAGAGGGGGCATTTTATAATAATGGTTGTATACCTTTAGGATCATTTGTTGGATGAGAAGGTAGTGAGCCGTGTAATTTTTGGCTTGTTGTTGCATCACTATTTTAGCTTCAAGAAGAGGAGCTCCAAATTCCAATTCATAGATATTATAATTAAATACATTGGAATGGCATGTATTGATTGATTGGGATCCTTCAGGATTATGGAAATATTCACCCCTTCTTCTAGTTAGGTTACCTCAATGGAGCCTTCTCCTAATTTTATGGCTTTGGTCTCCTAGGTTCTTCTTTGAACTTGTTTAAAAAATCATCATAGCCATAATCCTTACTTTGCTTCTCTTTTATTTTTGTGTTATTAACTTTGTTGTAGGTAATTGTTATCCCTTTAACCTTTAAGGCCTGAATAGATTGATTTACCCATATATTTGGATAGCATCCAAGATGTTTTTTGTCAATACCTCTATGGAAGAAACCTCCAACTAAGACAAATCAAGATTTGGAATTAGATCATGAAATGATTCTCACAATTCCACCACCCAAACATCTGCACTAACCTCTCCTATAGATAAAACAAGAGCACCAACATCTTCCTCAAATGTTTTAGTATCACTTTCTTTTGATCGATATTCAACCTTCTTGTTTTCTAGTGACCAACATTTTTCTTCATGTGGCCTTCCTTACCACTACACCAACAGATGATTTTTCTACCTCTAGATTTTGATATTTTTCTTAACTTTGATCTTCCCCTATGATTATCCTTTCCTCATTCTTGTGCTCTCCCTTTTTTTCTAGTTACCAAAGTGTCTCTTGATGAGGTACCTTGGTTTTTCCATCTCATTTTCTCACTAAGAATAATCCCAATGACATCATTAAATTTTAATAATCTTTTGTTCTTATCGGATAGTGAGTTGCTAAAAACCATAGCAGCTCCTTCCTATCTATTAGGTAGAGAACAAAATAAAAAAATAGATTCAATATCATCATCTAACTTGATTCTTACTAAAATTAATTGACTAATCAAAGTGTTGAATTTATTCAAATAATTTGAAACATTATTTTCTTCCTTCATTTTCAATTTGTACAATTTCCTCATCAAAAATAGCTTGTTTGATACAAAAGACATCTCATACATGCTTGATAAATGGTCCCATAATCTTTTGCTATTTTTTTGTTGTGAAATAAAACAAGACATTACAAGATAATGAGAGAACAATTGTTGAAAAATAAATTAAATTTAATATATATATTTTGACCAAGTTAAGTTGGCCAAAAAATTTTTTTTTAATAATTTTAAAATTCCTACTAAAAATTCATAACTAATTATTTACTTGCAAAAAAATACAAAAAAATATGTGACACATCCAAGTATGTTTCTTTTACTTATATTAAAATACTCAAAAATATTTATATTTTTTTCTCATACTTAGATTGGACAAAAAGACATGTTTTTTTTCAAAAGTTATAATACTGCTTCATTCAAATTTCAAATTCTCACCAAATAAATTTACTTTTCTTCTAAAAAAGCTAGTATCCTATAAACCACATTTAAACTACTACAAATTCTATTCCTATAAATTTCAAATTATGTTAGTAATCTATTCAATTTTTTATGTCAAGTTGCTTAACTCTATTTTTCTGTACTTGTATTGCCACTTAGAGGCATAGTTTGGCTCATCATGATCTTACACTCACCAAATATGGATTTGGATTTTATCTAGTGACTTTGAGAGAGGGAGGGTAAGAGAGGTTGGTGTTTTTTTCATGAACATTTCCCTTTCTTTTTTTATCACACTACTCTACAATTAGGTTGTGGAATTTTGTTATCTTGCTTACATTTACTATGGAAACTCTTAAAATTTATGTCCCTTAGGGAAACAATACTTTTTAGTGGGTCACAAAATTTTTATTTAATCTAATGATGCAAAATTGGTTGGGACTTAAATAAAACAATGAAAACTCTAAAGAAATAACCTTCCAAGTTTGTCCCAAAGGTGTTCCATAAGATATTGATTTTGCTAACCCTCTAGATATTTTTTTTGTGGTTCTTAGAATTGATAGTTCTTACAAATGGCTTGAGTAGTTTATTCTCATAGGTTATATTTTAGGTTTTATTCCAACAAAAAACACGATTTATAGTTGGCTTGATACTACTTGGATTTTGAATGTGGTTAAGTTGGATTCTATCTATAAATTAACCATGGGTTTTTTCATCTTCCACTTTTTGAAAGCTAACCATGAAAATGTCTAATCATCTTCTATAGAACCTATTATTTTTATAATTCCTTGTTATATTTTCTCTGGATATGGTATTTTTGTGTCCAATAAAAAATCTCTCAAATTGCTTATATGGGTCAATTTCACAAGGTTGTCCTTAACTAATTGGTCATTCCTCAGTTCCATATAATATCCTCCCTTAGGATGCTAATTTGTATTGATTTAAAAAATTATATTTATCCTAATCACAATATGAATTTGTGTGGAGATTGATCTCTCATGGTACTTTAAGGAATTTTCTGACATACAAATATGTGACATGCTCCATGCATAGTGTGTATTGTATATCAACTTTCCCAACACTAGCTTTTTATGTCAATCCCCAAACCAAAAAATTAAGGATTCCCCAAAACCAACCTCAAAATGACTAAAGAATGTAGAAAATAATGAGGATGGCTAGATAAATATAAGCAACCAAAAAAAAAAGGCATAATGGGCACAATAAAATCCCTTAAGTTCAATAATAGTAGACACCATAATAGGTTGGCTACCAAAACCTTGATGTCAACAACTCCCTCTAAATGGTAGGCCACTTAAAATACATGAAAATGGTAATTGCTCAACTGGAGTCCACACATCCTTCTAGAAAACCATTCAAAGATGTTAGTAAACCTATCAACAAGTTATAGAATTTTATCCTTGTGATTTTTTTTATCCTTGGTGGCATTAGTAATTCAAATTGCTTCTTGACTAGAAGGAGATATGCACATTATTGTATTCCCCAAGGAGTGTTTATCCTTAGTGGATTTAGTAATTCAAATTAATTCTTGATCAAAAGGAGATAGACATACTTGTATTCCTTCAAGATGTTAGGGATGGAGAATGTGTTCCTAAAAATCATAAATGTAGTTTAGTCCTTTCTCCTCTCAAAATAAGAGTTGATATATGTAAAATACTATTTTAGTCCACTCAAAGGAAATGTCATTAACCTCCTTTCTTTATAAATTGGATCTCATGGAATTTTAGGAGTCTCCTTTAGATACTCTTTGTCTATAGAAGATAAAGGTTTTATGATTTTTACTATCAATTGTTTGTCATGTTAAATGGCCAAATAGTCTATATTTTAGTAGCAATCATGAGCAAGGTCAAGGTGGTACAATAACTTCTATTGATGTTAAGTGGCATTCCCATTATATTTCCTATAGTTGTGACCCATAAAATAGAAACTTGTGTTCTTTTCAATACAAATAATAGAGCTATAGGATGTGTTAATATTTACACCTCAAATGATGCAAATGAAAGGACATTGTTATGGTAGTTATTTGAGGAGAAACTCTTGGTGACCCATCAAGTCCTTAATGGTGACTAAATATGGTTAGGGTGAAATCTAATAAGCAAACCCACTTATTAATGAGATAGACAATTGATGAAGGGCTGATGCAAGACGTTGGGTCCACAAAAAGCTCAAAAAGTGGAAGTGTTTTTGCTGTTTTTTAGAATTTGTCACACTTGGACTGAAAATTTGAGGCACTTACCCAATGAATCTTGAAAAAAGTCAGTAATATGAAATTTAGAATTTTGAATCTAGTTTCCAAATATGTAATTTATTTAAATACCCAGATGATAGAAATTAAATTTTTATAGGGATGTATAAAAACCACTTTTTAAAAGTCCTACTTTTTTAGGATACCATGCATGTGTACAAACACCATTTTTTGACCCAAATAAAAGTATTTTTCTAATTAATTTTTGGGAAAGAGAGCTAACAAAATGAAGATTGATGATGAAATTTTCTTGTAATTTTTTTTTGAATTTTTTTTATTGAATTTTTATTGGCCTTAATTGTTGTTTTTAAAAATCAATGTGTACAAATAGTATAATTGGACCTAAACTAAACATTTTTTGAATTTATTTTTTCATTGTGTAGAGAATTTTCTGAAGATTGATGCCATATAAATTTTTTTACAAGAAACTTAACAAAAAAAAATATTAAAAACCAAAAAAAGCATGATATTTTAAGTTTAAGGACTAGTTTGCTTAGAAATTAATTTAAAAATAACAAATATAATCCAATCTTAATAAAAATTATATATTTGGAAACTAGACATCGTGTTCTATAATGATTTTTAATTTTATAGATTGATTCAAAAAAACAGTCCATCAGCCATATTGGCAAAGTTAGACATTCTTCTTCAATTTGCTTTAGTTTTTTAGTTGTCAGTCAAAGGCTAAGGGTCGGATTGAAAAGCCTTTCCTGAGCCTAAAACAAAGGCTGAATGTGGGTTGAAGATTCCAATTTTAAATAATGTGTACGCATTATTAAAAAAACATACACGTTATTTAAACAAAACACGTACGTGTTATATAATGTGTTTGTTATGTATTTACCCGTTGGGTAAAAAGAACACGTACGCATTATATAACACATACACATTTCTAGAATATAATGTGTACGTGTTTATAAAACACGTACGTGTTTATGATATATTCATTTACTCCCAATTTGAAAAATACTGATAGAGCACATTTTTTCTACACATAAACACAAACATGATCATATTAATCTATATAATGTATGTGAAATAGTCCATGAAATAACATGTTCAAAATGTATATGTCAAGTCCAACACATATATTCAAATAAAATGAGATCTATAGTCCATAAAATTCAAAACCGTCTAACTATCAGGACGATTAGTCAAATCAAGTCTCCTCTTTGCTCCACGTGGACTAGATGTACCCGCATCATGTTGTAAAAGAGTCCAAGAAACTTGAAATTAGATCCAAAGTTAATTAAATTTTTTGATATAATTTAATATATAAACTTGATAAAAATAAATTTAATTATTAAATATCTAGTAAATACAGTAAAAATGAGTTTTAGTATGCATAAATTACCATATGATCATGTGAATCTACTAGCACATTTTATTCAATGGGTATCATAACTGTCAATTGAGAAGGTCCAAATGCTTGATCTATTATATTCTGCATATTCATATAAAGCAAATAATATGTTAAAACCTCAAATATATATATTTAAAAGGTCCCTAAAAATTGTATCTAGGAGATTTAGTAAATTTTACAACCTTGAATGATATGACCTCATGATCACACACCTGAGATTTCCCATGCATAAATGTTGATGATGTCTTAGGTGCACCCACCATGGGTATCACATGAAATCCCTACATATAGATACAACGATGTATAGATCATTCACACATGTGTACAAATTCAAATTAAATTAGATCTATGATGTGCATTTAATTTAAACTTAACAAAATTTTGAAAGCACGCACCTGAGCTGATGATGACTCAGGAGCGCTCACCACAACTTGTGGTTGATTTGTACTTAGTATCGCATGACCTCCCTACATCTAGATTTAATATATCATTTCACACATGTGTACAAATTCAAATTAAATTAGATATGTCCACATAAACTAAAATATATATTGGTTTGTACCTGACCAAAAGGTGAGCCCACTTCTACTGTTGAGAATCTTTGTCTCAATTTCCAAACTTGTTGCCCCTTCTTTCTCCCTTGGCGTTCCTTTTGTTAACCTTTTGGCCCTTACTGCTTTACCGTGGCGGATTTGGTTTGCTTTGGCAGTGATAGGCCTGGCGGTTACCACGGTACCACGGCCAGCCAAGAGGCTAACCGTGGTGGCCGCGGTAATGCCGCCTATAGCTGGCCTGGCGGTTACTGTTGTACCGCGGTTAGCCAAGAGGCCGACCACGGTGGCCGCGATAAGATCGCTAGTGCCTGGCTGGTGGTTACCGTGGTATCGCGGTCAGCCAAGAGGCCGACCGCGGTAAGACCGCCAGCACTTGACTGGCAGTTACTGCGGTATCGCGGCCAACCAAAGGGCTTACCACGGTGGCCGCGGTAAGACCGCCAGCGGTTTGCCTGGCCGATTACCGCGGTGTGCCTTGGGGTCGGCCGTGGTAGTGCAGTAAAGTGGATGGCAAGCTCGGTAGGCTTACTGCCATACCGCAAGGTGAGCTCAGGTGGACCGCGGTAGCGTGGTAAAGGTTGTGAAGAGCTCGGTGAGCCTGACGACTAGGTTTGACTGAGTTGGACTCGGATTCAGAGAGCGACAGTGAATACCAGGATGACATGTGGCTCAGTGTCAGTCATTTATTGGCTAGAGGCCAAAATTCTTAGCAACAGTTATTGCAGGTCGATTGAGGGTGGCGAACAGGACCCGATTTGGGTAATGGCTTTAATGCCTGGGTGGCTCGATGTAATGAAATTGGTATGGATAGATTTATGGTGCGAATTGAATCTGACATGATTCTGTACCTGAGATTGGCGGTTGATTGAGATAGTTCAATCTGTATGTTTTTTATATAAGAACAGTGTAACAGTAAGAACAAAAAAAGTAGAGAGATAATATGATAATTTTGTATTGCTGCTGTGAGCTGAACAGAGAGAGGTCTGTGATTTGTATCTAACTGCTTTTGTTACTATAATACAAAATAGACAAGACTTTGTGTGGTGGGTTTTTTACCTGAAAAGGTTTTTCCACGTATATCTTGTGTCAATCTGTGAAAGCTCTCCTTTGTGTAATATTTATCTTACTTGCATGTATTCATCTCAAGTAGTTTTAGAAGCTATTGGAACTGGTTTATGCTTTACTCCTTTGTTGTATTAGTGTTAAGGGAATGTATTCCGCATTGTTGGGTCTGTAGATCCATGCCTATTTTTCACTTCAAGTGGTATCAGAGCTTGGCCGGTTAGGTTATCCTTGTAGGAAAGATTAGTTTTTTGTCCTAATACTATTTTAGTGGGAGTCTCGCATTGTTGATACTTGTTTCTGTTTGAGATGGCGAGTACATCTGGTAGAGTAGATATTGAAAAATTCAATGGCAGTAACTTTGAGTTATGGAAAATCAAGATAGAAGACTTGCTTGTGGATAGAGACCTCTGGACTGTAGTGTCTAGAACTAAGCCACAAAGTACAATGCAAGAAGCTTGGGATCTTGCTGATAGAAAAGCAAGAGGTTTGATAAGACTGAGTCTTGCCGATTCTATACTCTTGAATGTTCATGAGGAGCAATCTGCAGCTTCTTTGTGGAAGAAGCTTGGTGATATTTATCAAGGAAAGTCTCTGGTAATAAGTTATTCCTGAGGAAGAAGTTGTACTCCTTGAAGATGGACGAAGGCGCATCTGTTGCAGACCATCTGAACTCGTTTAACATGAGTGTTACTCAGCTGGCATATGTAGATGTAAAGATATAGGAGGAGGATCGTTGCATGCTCCTATTGTGTTCGTTACCTGACAGTTGGGATCATCTTGTGATGGCCATTGGAAGCACTATTGCTGCTTTCAAAATGGAAGACGTTGTTGCCTCATTACTATCTAAAGAGATGCAGAGGAAGTCTTCAAAGATGGCCAAAGAGGCTCTTGCTGTGCGAGGTAGACCAAAGGAGAAAGGCAAGAAGAAGGACAAGAAGTCAAAATCCAAATATGTAGGGAGATCAAAGTCTCCTGGTAAAAAGTTCAAGGTGAGGTGCTGGAACTATGGGCAACCTAGTCATATTAGGAAGGACTACAAGGAAAAGAAGAAGAAGAATGCTTCTGACATCGAATCTTCTCAAAGTGATGCAGACGCCTTCATTGCAGTAGCCTTAACAACTCAGGCATCTGATGATGTCTGGTTAGTTGACTCAGGCGCATCTTTTCACATGACGTCCAATAGAGAATGGTTCTCTAAATATGAAGAGTATGATGGTGGAAAGGTGCACTTGGCAAGTGATTCAACGTTGGAGATAGTTGGTAGAGGGAAAGTTAGAATTTAGTTTCCTAACGGGAGAGTCAAAGGTATTGGTGGTGTACTTCACATACCAGGTCTGGCTCGAAATCTTCTCTCTGTCAGTAAGTTAAATGATGTTGGTGTAGAAGTTTCTTTTTCTAGTAAGGGGTGTAAAATGGCTAGAGGTGCAATGGTGCTAGCTAAGGGTGTTTGTACGAGCACTCTGTACAAGCTGGATGCATGTCATGTTCTTTGTAACAGTGTCTCTGTAAAGACATGTATTACTGCACCTATAGAGAAAGATGAAGACTCTTCTCAGGCTGCAAATGCTATGGAGGTAAAACTCCCAGCTGAGAAGACTATGTTGTGGCATCACAAACTTGGTCACATTGGTGAGAAAGGTTTAAAAACCTTGAAGGATAAAAATCTTGTAGAAGGGCTAGATGATTGTAACCTTGAGTTCAATTTCTATGAGCATTGTATCTATGGAAAACAGCACCGTGTTTCTTTTTATTCTAGTCCTCACAAATCTTCTGGTATACTAGATTATATTCATTCTGATGTGTTTGGTCCAGTTAATATTCCTTCGTTATCGAAGTCTAGATATTATGTTTCTTTTATTGATGAATGTTCAAGAAGGGCATTTGT
Organism: Sequoiadendron giganteum; assembly: GCA_007115665.2. NCBI lineage: Eukaryota > Viridiplantae > Streptophyta > Pinopsida > Cupressales > Cupressaceae > Sequoiadendron > Sequoiadendron giganteum. The sequence goes on along the minus strand of CM021105.1, from coordinate 363,011,969 downwards.
ATACTTCATTAAAAGTAAATCAGAAGTGCTCAGTCGGTTTAAAGAATTTAAGTCTTTGGTTGAGAATCAGTTTGGAAGGAAAATTAAGTGTTTGAGGACAGACAATGGTGGTGAATTCTATTCTGCAGATTTTGAAAGGTATTGTATTGATCATGGGATTAAAAGGCATAAGACAACGCCTTATACTCCACAACAAAATGGAGTTGCTGAGAGGTTGAATAGGACATTGATGGAAAAGGCAAGGAGTATGTTGAGTGGTGTTGGTCTGGAGCAGATATACTGGGTTGAGGCTATGGCTACAACATGTTATTTGATAAATAGATCTCCTTGTTCAGCTCTTGTTGACAAGACACCTTTGGAAGCATGGTCTGGTAAGAAGCCCTCTCTGAGGCATGTCCATGTGTTTGGCTGTGAGGCATATGTTTATATGCCAAATGAAAAGAGATCTAAATTGGATAAGAAGGTTGTCAAGTGTATCCTCATCGGCTATGGAGTTGGTGTGAAGGGATACAAGCTTTGGAACCCTGTTACTGAGAAGGTTTTGTACAGCAGAAGTGTGATATTTCGTGAGCTAAAACCTTCAGTTAGTGATCAGCAGCTTGGGATAAATCAGAGTGACAAGAGGAAGGATGCAATTGAGTTTCCCCAAACTCCAGAAAGGGAAGAACTACATGGTATTCTTGAGACTGAGGAGAGCTCAAGCAGTTCTGAAAGTTCTGATGATGAAGATAAACCTCAACCTATAAGAAGATCTACATGAGAAAGAAGGCAACCTGATAGGTATGGTTTCTCTATGTTAGATTCAAACTGTGTCTATCCTTTAATTACTAGCAATGATGAGCCTAGGACTGTAAATGAAGCAATCAACATGATTGATTCAAAGTCCTGGCTAGAAGCCATGAATGAAGAGATGGATTCCTTGAAAAAGAATGATGCCTGGAATTTGGTGCCACTGCCTAAGGGGTGAAAGTCTATTGGTTGTAAGTGGATATTCAAAAAGAAGATAGTTCTTGATGGTAGTGTTGAGAAGTATAAGACTAGACTGGTTGCAAAGGGTTTTTCTCAAGTTGAGGGAGTAGATTATGGAGAGATTTTTCCCCTGTAGCAAAGCTAACATCCATCAGATTTCTATTGTCTTTAGTACCTATGTATGATTTTGAAATTGAGCAGATGGATGTGAAGATAGCGTTTCTCCATGGTGAGCTGGAAGAAGAAATCTACATGTCCCAGCTTGAGCATTTTGTTGAAAATGGTAATCAAAATCTGGTCTGTAAGTTAAACAAATCTCTCTATGGTTTAAAACAATCTCCTAGAATGTGGTACCAAAAATTTGACACATTTGTGTTGTCAATTGGATTTGTGAGATCAAAATTTGATCATTGTATTTATTACAAATATGAGAATGATCGTTTGCTTGTTATTACCCTGTATGTGGATGATATGTTATTCATTGGAAATAGCAAGACTATTATTTCTGATCTTAAATCTCAATTGTCTGCAAATTTCGAGATGAAAGATCTTGGTGCAGCTAGGTACATTCTTGGAATGGAGATTACCAGGGACAGGACAAGCAGAAAGCTTTGGCTCAGTCAGAGTAAGTATGTGAAGATGATTCTGGAGAGGTTTAGCATGGATGACTGCAAACAACTTGTTGTTCCAATCATGCATGGAACTAAGTTGTCTATTGAAGATTGTCCAAAGTATGCTTCAAAGATGGAGGACATGACCGATGTGCCTTATGCAAGTGTTGTTGGAAGTTTGATGTATGCTATGGTCTGTACCAGACCAAACATTGCCCAAGCAGTGGGAGTTCTAAGCCGATTTATGGCAAATCCGGGAAGATCACATTGGGATACTGTGAAGAGAGTTTTTAGGTATTTGAAGGGCACTTCAGATTATGCTTTGTGTTACCATGGAAATATGGTAGCATCATAGAAATCTCTCAGTATCCAAGGTTATGTTGATTCAGATTGGGTAGGGGACATTGACTGCAAGTGATCCACTAGTGGATACACTTTCATGCTTAATGGCGGGGCTATCAATTGGATGAGCAAGCGACAGGCTGTAGTTGCTTTATCCACAATATAGGAAAAGTACATGGCTGCAACTCATGCCTGCAAGGAAGTTGTTTGGTTGAGGTGTTTATGTTCAAACATTGGATTTAACACTGGGCAGATTACAATTTGCTGTGACAGTCAAAGTGCCATTTGTTTGGCAAAGAATCTGACTTTTCATGCCAGGACCAAGCACATTGATGTGCAGTATCATTTCGTAAGGGATATGGTTGAAGATGGCAGGGTTAGTTTGGAAAAGGTGGACACCTTGAAGAATCTTGTAGACGCTTTGACAAAACCTGTGAGTATAGACAAGTTCAGATGGTGCACATAATCGATGGGCCTCGGGGCCTATGACAGACAGTGATTTGTGCTGAAATGGGGTTGCTAGAAATGTTCGCCAAGTGGGAGCTTGTTGAGAATCTTTGTCTCAATTTCCAGACTTGTTGCCCCTTCTTTCCCCCTTGGTGTTCCTTTTGTTAACCTTTTGGCCCTTATTGCTTTACCGTAGTGGCTTTGGCTTGCTTTGGCGGTGATAGGCCTGGCGATTACTGTGGTACCGCGGCTAGCCAAGAGGACGATCGCGGTGGCCGCGGTAATGCCGCCTACGGCTGGCCTGGCGGTTACCATTGTACCGCGGTCAGCCAAGAGGCCGATCGTGGTGGCCGCGGTAAGACCGCCAGCGCCTGGCTGGCGGTTATCGCGGTCAGCCAAGAGGCCAACCGCAGTGGCTGCAGTAAGACCGCCAGCACTTGGCTGGCAGTTACTGGGGTACCGCAGCCAGCCAAAGGGCTAACCGTAGTGGCCGCAGTAAGACCACCAGCGGTCTGCCTAGCTGGTTACCACGGTACCACGGTGTGCTTTGGGGTTGGCTGCGGTAGTGTAGTAAAGCAGATGGCGAGCTCGGTAGGCTTACCGCCATACCGCAGGGTGAGCTCGGGTAGACCGCGGTAGCGCGGTAAAGGCTATGAAGAGCTCGGTGAGCCCGACGAATAGGTTTGACCGAGTTGGACTCGGATTCAGAGAGTGATAGTGAATACCAAGATGACACGTGGCTCAGTGTCAGTCGTTTATTGGCTAGAGGCCAAAAGTCTTAGCAGTGGTTATTGCAGGTCGATTCAGGGTGGCGAACAAGACCCGATTTGGGTAATGGCTTTGATGCCTAGGTGGCTCGATGCAATGAAATTGGTATGGACAAATTTGTGGTACAAATTGAATCTGACATGATTCTGTACCTAAGATCGGTGGTTGACTGAGATAGTTCGATCTATATGTTTTTGATATAAGAACATTGTAACAGTAAGAACAAAAAAAGTAGAGAGATAATATCATAATTTTGTATTGCTATTGTGAGCTGAATAGAGAGAGGTCTATGATTTGTATGTAACTACTTTTTTTACTATAATACGAAATAGACAAGACTTTGTGTGGTGGATTTTTTACCTGAAAAGGTTTTCCCACGTATATCTTGTGTCAATCTGTGAAAGCTCTCCTTTGTGTAATATTTATCTTACTTGCATGTATTCATCTCAAGTAGTTTTAGAAGCTATTGAAACTGGTTTATTCTTTACTCCTCTGTTGTATTAGTGTTAAGGGAATGTATTCCACACTGTTGGGTCTGTAGATCCATGCTTTTTTTTCCCTTCATCTACAACACTCAAAATATAGACACAATCATATTGAGATACATGCACCGTGTCATCATGCATCTACATCAAACACTTCTTGAATTAATATTATATTATATATATATAATTTGATGTTATTATTTACATGAACTTTGCACATTTCAAACAAATTATTTAAATGTTCCTAAGTTCAATAGATGAACATATCTGTGTAGGATGATCCTCAAAATATAGTAAATCCATATATGACTCCATCCTAGAAGCATGTGGGTCACTTGAAGTGGATTCCTGAGTATGCCCATAGCATGAGCCTCCATGCTCTATATTGCCCACTTCAGCCGCCGCATGTGTAGTCTAATGTGTTAGATGTCCTGAAGGAGAAATCAATGCTCCTAATGTCGACAACATCATCTATTGTTGAAATGAAATGGGAACACTAGGAGAAGGAGGAGAAACAATAGGAGAAATCAGAGCATGTCATTGAGGATCGAGATGTGAGCATGTGTAGGATCATCATGGAAAAAATAGGCCCTTAAGTGGCAATAAAATTTAGAAAAATCAGAGTTAGGCAACTTGACGTAAAAATTTGAATATGTTAACTATATTATTTCAAAAATATTTAAGAATAGAATCTGTTGAAAATTGAATGTAGTTTCTAAACTACTAGCTTTATTTTTATTTTTAAAAAACTATTTGGTGAAAATTTAAAATTTCAATGTAGTAGTACTTAAATTTCAAATAAAAAATAAGAAGTAGGTGTATGTCTGACCACCCTAACCACAATAAAATGATAATATTTTTTTATAAGATTTTAGATATAAGTATAAGACTCGTTTCCTAATGTGATGCATATTTTTTTGTAATTTTTTTCCAAGTAAATAATTAATATTTTTTTTTCATTACAACTTTTAAAAAATATAAAAACACGTACGTCTGACCACCTTAACTTGGTCAAAACTTTAGTTAATTCAATTCTTTTTTTAATCCTATAGTATGTGAAGCATATAATGTGATGCATGTTTTAGATTCAAAAAATGTGATACCCTTTGAAAGCTATAGATGTTTTTCAACCAGCCTATCAATTAGGACTTTATAGATGTTTCTCAATCAGCCAATCAATTAGGACTTTAGTCGTAATTCAAATAGAAAATGAAAAATAATTATTTATTAAATTTGAACTAAAGCATAATTTATATTGGTGGAAAGCAAATAATCTCCTTTAAAAACCCTTTTTGTTTCATCAATTTTGGGTAAAAAAAAAGTCGTTAGCCACATGGGCCATCATATCACTTACATATCACCACTTTTTGGCCCATCATGATCTTGTAGGTACCCATGTGCTCCTAATCTATGTTGGGGCATGCCACCCTCATCTCCTTGAAATGACCTCATATCAAGATAGTTGGGTTTTAAACCCAACTAAAACTCAACCCATAAATTTCTCAAAAAGTATAGGGGCACCTCACAATTGCCATGTGGTGGAGTATCAAACACCATCCACCATCTATCCCAAAAAATTTCAGCTATTTGTGGGTGCCTACACCATTTAATTGAAATTTGTTTTTTGGTGGGTGGAATTGGTTCATTTGTTTGGGGGCTAAAGAAATGTTGACAAATGGCTTGTTTAGTAATTTTAAGGTCATTAATTTCTTTATAGGACAATCCATCTACATAGAATTGTCTCCTCTCTTCTCTCCATTGATGGAACCTATCTAGGCCCGCATCAATAGATCGAACAAAATCGACAACAGATTGCATCAAAGATACAGACTGTGCGAGATGGGGGGATATTAGGCTCCTTTTTAATCAAATCTATATTTTCCTGAATCACATTCAGGTTTTCTCTAATTCTCTCTCAATTGACCTTGATCTACTATGGGGCATGGGGGGTTAGGAGGTGGAGAGTGTGGAGGTGTGGGGTTTTGTTGTGGTGGAAAATCTGGATGTATGGGATCTTGAGGTTGTGCATCAGGTATAAAATCCTCTAGGTTGAATTCAGGCTCCATGTGAACATTGAAATGGCAATTGCATGTTAAACAATTAAAAAATATATATCAACAAACTATTTAACTAATGTACACAATTTGAAAGTTTTTTTAAATCACATTGAACGTGCACAAATTCAAAATACATTTCATTTGAAGACACATTCAATTTATAAGATTAAAAAATCCATAACATAAAAATCTATAGCATGTACACATTAAATTATACAATTAAATTCATACATACATGTACCCTCAAGGTTAAATTCAAGCACTTTATCTTCTAGTAACCATATGGTTTCATTTTCCTTGCAAGGTTAAAATTGACTCCAGTGTGTGGTTGTTAATTTCAAATTACTGTATCATTTTATCTTGGACTAATAAATGTCATGCCCTAGTGATGCTTTTTAGATGATTCTATATGTATTTCCTAACCTATGCATTGATTGTCAATGAAAGATGCCTCCTAGGAATCATGTCACTCGTCAAAGTGAGAATGAAGGGAAGGCTAAGAACCCACCTATGAATTCTATTCATGGTCCTCAAGTTATTGATCTCCTTCAAGATATAATAGTAAGGGGCCCTCATCAAGAGGCATCTATGTGTGAGAATTTGTAAATTAATGTAATAAAGAAGATGGATGTGAATCTATGTGTAGATTGAATGCATTTTTAAAGGTGTTGTAATGACCTAGAAATTGAGAGATTAGATTAACATGTATTTGTGGGTAACTACAAAGTATTATATTTTCTAGCAAAGAGGTACTATAGAACACTTGCAATAAATTGGTAGTATTACTATAAATCACTTGCAACCTAAAGGTAGTGTAATTTCTTGTAAAAAAGGGGCAAGCAGTATAATAGGTAACTTATATCATAGAAAGGTTAGAGGCACTTGCAATTTTATTTGAGATTTAAACATTTATTATCTTAGATTTATTATGAGATGTAAATAGTAGGAGGTCAACCAGTGTTTGTGTTTAGTTTGTTTAGTGGTGGGGATGGGAGAGTGATGTTAGATTAATTTAGTAATATGAAGAATGTTGCAAATATATTAAAAAATCTAATAAAAATAATTAGGTTTAGATAGTGTGATGAAACTATTAGTCTCACATCCCCTAGTAAATAGTTCACAAAAATGATTTTCAATGATCTTATTGTGTCAAAGACCTATAATATGAAGGGTTCGTTGTTACTAGCAACTCTAATGCAACTAAAAATGGAGATAATTGTCACACCAAGGTCATACAATTTTAATAAAATCCTACCTACATTACCTAAAACTAATTATTGTTCACACCTTTTAGTACTTTTGCAATTGTCCTTCCAAGAAGAATCATCAAGTATATATCTAAAGTATTTCTCCTATAATTTAGATCAATATGTATACTATAATTAAGATACCTAAAATATCTAAGGATGTAAGTTATTACATTTTTTGTACATTAAAAAGGGTTCATATGTTGAGTTGTGTAAGTGCTTCTACATCAAAACTTTGTAGAGGATGACATATTTGTCATAATTCATCTGGGTATTTTATGTTATTTCCCTTTAATAAATGAGGTGGAAATTATAGAGTTAGATCTATATGTCATTGGTTTATTAAGTGAATCCCCTGAAAGTAGGTCATGAACTTATTTTTATAGCTCTATCACTTGATAATTAAAGTATAACCATATTTGATGATATACACTAATTGAAACATGATCAATACTAAGGGGAAAAAAAAAAAGATTAAATATAGCCACTATTACCTAGGGTTTTAGGTTTTAGGTTTAGGGTTTAGGGTTTAGGGTTTAGGGTTTGAGGTTTAGGTTTTAGGGTTTAGGGTTTTAGGTTTAGGTTTTAGGACCTTTAGGTACTAGGATTAAGGGTTTTAGGGTTTAGGTCCTAGGATTAAGGGTTTTAGTTTTTAGGTCTAATTTTTTTGAACCTAGGGTTAGGGTTTTGATTTCTAAGTTAAATGTGTCTAATTTAGGCTAAATTCTAGTTAATTTAGGTTTATTTTTTATGCTTTTCAATTTACAATGTAACATTTTTGGTTTCATTGATTTTTTTGGTTTTTTAAATGCAATTTAAAAACTATAAAATATTGAATGTAAAACAAAAAAAATAGAAAAAAACTAAATAACACTTAAGAAATAGAAATGCAAGATATAAAGCAAAAAAAAGTAGAATTCAACCAACCTAGAGGTCGTTGAGGTTGGTTGTGTCGACGGGAGGAGGTGGCAACAAAAAATTGGTTGAAATCGGCCCTCTGAAAAAGAGTAGGTGATCTTTGCTCTCCCTCATCCATGACTAAAATGAATTGTGAAAATGAATTACATAGTCATTAATTTACAAAATTAAATAGCTTTTCGAAACGCGTACGTGTTTTCGACTGCATATCCGAATTTGAACGCATACGCGTTTGGATTCAAGCTTGGGTATCCGAACCAAAGCACATACGCATTTTTAAAAAATGCGTACGCGTTTCTTGCGATTTTTTTGTTTTGGCCGAAACTTCCCCTCTTCATGGACACAACTTCTTGCTTTTACCCTGAAAGAGAGATGTATGTTCTACATGCATAGTAAATTAGGCATTTAAAATCCCAATATTATCTACCAAAATGGATTTTCCCCTTAGTATGCATGCTCTAGCTTATGTATTGGCTTAGAAAGAATAATTAAGTACCTTGATCATGCTTTAATGTTGGAACAATTATACTTTTCCTTTTCCAACTAATACTCACTTCTGGTGGATCCTTTGTTGAACTATGCTCTTTTTATCCATTAGCTAATTCACTGTTAAACAAAATGGGAGTTTTAAACACCAATTTTTTGAATATCCATAATTATATTTGAACATTTCATTGCTCAACCATAATTTCATGTTGGCCCATATTTTATGTGTAGAATTTAGTTCTATGACCCGAAAGGGGATTTTGAGTAGATTAAAGGTGGATTTTGAGAGAAAGTATAGGTCCAATCTAGTAAGGATACACCATCAACTTGGATGGAAATAGCCTCTAAGATTAATCAACTAATAGTTCATCTTGAAGTAGTACCTTTTCACAAACCCTTTCAAATCCAAGGGGCTCAACAATGTCAATTGATACAAGGAAATTTCTTAAGTTGCCAAGGGAACTCAAATAAAAATTGACTTCACTAGTTAAAATTTGGTGATCACTCCAAGGAATTTTTCCAATCTGTATGCCCTAAACATTTAGTTAAAAAAGTTAAGTGCATTAAAATAATTCTGGGAATGCTTCTTAGAACTTCATAATGTATTGAATGATTTTGTCTAGCGTTATAGCTAGGTTTTTAAAGGTTAGACCTTTTCACTAGATATGGAAGTGACCCTCAATATTTGCCTAGATATGATTTTGTGTTGTCTTAGCTTAGTGTATATTTTAACTTGTGGCAAAAACCTTTCCTAGAAGCATCTCTAATTAATCGCTTTTTACATGACTAATAATAAAACATATAGTTATGATGGTTTTCTCTAAAAAGTATATTAAATCTTTTGAAATGACATAGATCACGTCTTCTACAAAATTTATCTAGAAGCTTATCATTACAAAATTTATGATATGGACAAAAAAAAAAGAAATTAATTCCTAATGCTAAGAACCCTAAGATAGTATTATAGTGTATTTTTGTGCACTCTAATTTGAAACAAAAACTTGTATAGAAAAGGATTTATATTATGAAAACATCCACCTTCGTTTGGACCACCTAATCAAAAATCATCTATGGCTAACACATTTGTAAAATGGGCATCTTCAAATTTATTGTAAGTCATGCATTATTGACTCGAAATATAAAATTGGGCCTCAAGATAGTTTAATATTCTAAATCTTATTAATGTTTTATTAAAAAATAAATAGTAGAGAACATATTTAAAATGTTCAAGTCATTGGAGAGGCCCATTCAAAACATAGCATCTCAGCATATGGTCAATGAAGTCCACAAACAAAAGAGGAAAAAATATAAAGTATGTACAAAGAGTTTGAAAAAGCTTAGTGAAGGAACTAAAGGGAGATCGCTTTATTTCAAAGGTAGTGTAGCAATAGAGAAGAGAAGACAACAGAAAGCATGAGTAGATTCTAGTGTGGAAGGCCAAAGCAAATGAAAATATCAATGTAATATAAATTTATTGCTACCAATAATAGTTTCTACACCCTCATATTAAGCATCATCAATGATTGGTTGAATAATGAGAGGTGTTAGACATATAATGGTAGGTGGAAGGAGCATCATCCACCAAGTAACCCACATGAAATGCGCATGAATATAAAGTATTAAAAGTGGGGAGATTAAGTAGAAGTAAAGATTAAATCAAATTCTAAAGCCCACCATCATTAAAAAAAAATCAAAGAGCTCATAATCCTTAATATTGAAGACATGGACTTGCTTGATTCATGGTTAACCCAAAGATTTTATCGGAAATCATTTCAGCCAGATGGACTAAAATAAAATAAGTGTGAATCAAAACTCATTAACAAGGCTATAAAATCTTAGATCTTATCCATAGGGTAATTAAAAACACTACCAAGTAATTCCCCAAGAACTCCAAGGCTTACCATGGGTAGAAGATCCACGACATCATGGTACAAAATTTTAACTAAATTGACATCAAATTATAAGACCACCCTTTCCAATGAGACCACACATTATAAGACCAATTATGTAGTTTGCATGTTTGAACTACAAATCTATCTTATACATTGTTTCAATCATGAATGCATGTAGTTAATTAAGCTTAATGAGTAAGAGTTAACTAAAGCTATCCATCCATCAATCAACTATAGTTTCACATGGGTAGTATCTGTCGTAACTGGGAATGAACTAGAGTTTTTTTTTGTTTATCTGTTGTTCGAATAAGTCAAAGACATCTATATAATGAGACAAATATAATCTGTTTAATTAGACAATAAAATTCATTTGTGTTGTAGCACATATATTTTCTCCTTTGCCCACCATCAAATTGGTATTAGAGCCGGGTTAAATTAGTGGAATTGAAGTTTGAAGAGCACAGGTCAGAGCAACCGATCCTCACCCAATCAAAGGAGTTAATCTTTGGCCGAAGTAAGCTGTAGTTGATAAAGGCTTAGAGTGAGATCAGTTTGTAGGACTTCTGTTTAATGACTGCCCATGATCTGCAAGTACAATCACTAATTTAACCTGACTTTGATACCAATTTTATTTTATTTTACCTTTCCAATGAGAATACACTCTACAATGTCACAAAATTCTTTGAGTGCCACAAAAATCTCCAAAGAAGAGCAATTCGCTACCTAAACAATGGAATTTTGTCAAAGCCTTTACCAATAAAAGTTCATAAGAATATCAATCCTGCTAATTATTTGACAAGAAATAGAGTATTTAAATTTAAATTATGGTCTAATCCAAGTCTTGGAAAATATAGTAACAAATAATAATCAATACTTATAATCAACTATGTGAGTACATGCAAAGTATCTAATAACATGGTTGCTTGCAATTGTCCTCACCAAGGGTTTGTCTATCTGTGACTTGAACTTAATAGGGCCAGTGCAAATTATTCAAATAAAAAATTTAAATAAAACAAATACTGGTAAATAAGAAAATCCAAATTAAAATGAAGTGAAAATATTGGATACTAATCATCTAGTAAGTAAAGAGCCTGGGCATATTGTCTCCATACAAAAGTGGGCTTACCTTTTGATCATTCATGGAAGAATAGCTTCTTGAGTAGGGTGAAACTGTCACCACAAAAGATAATTTTTATGTGCATTAGCAATTTTCTTTTATGTATTTCCATTGTAATATTTCAAGAGTGGCTGGAAGAATTTTTTCCCTGTGGGAAAGTGGTCCCTAGGCATGTTGTGCATAGGTATCAATTTCAATTATTATTTGGGCAAATAAGGGGGATGGTAACTGCTTTGGTGGAAAATTTGTATGGTAAGAGGAACACAATATTGTTGCCTACTAGAGAGGCTATGAAGACTCTCAAGGATATGTGGAGGATTTTGATCCATGATAGGAAAATTATATATGACTCAAATACTGAGGAGAGCTCATTGAGCCACATGTTTATGATATATGACCTTGGGATAAAGGACTATGTGATCAGTTTGATATGATGGCTCACTATGATGCACTATCGATGTTAATGACAGTGATGATTAGTGGGGTATTAGTGGCAGATAAGAGAGGTTGTGGGTTCCCCATTGATTATAATATAATGATAAAAAGGATTTTAGATGAGGGGGTGACATATGCATGGGTCCTTGTGTCCTAGCAAACCTATACCATCAACTATAACAAGTAGCATATACATTCAGAGCCAACATAAGTTGTGGAGTGAATCTCTTCTGTATTTGGGCATGGGAACATAATGCAATCATGATACCAATGGAAGATAGAGCACAAGAACCTATTTTAGGTACTTATTCATGGAGTTATGATGATGTGGTGACCTAGAATAAGCTAGGTGATATACCTTATTAGAGATGAGCTAGAGATGATATGGTTAGATTCACTTGGAGGCCCTAGAGATAGTGCAAAGGCATGGTCAAATGATGGAGATTACCTTCGATACTACTGAAAAATCATATATCTGATTGGTTTCCTTACACTGATTATAGAGATATACCTACATAATTAGGTGTGCAAAAATTTTGGATAGAGGCAAGATGTTCTAGTGGGGAAGGATCTATATGCTAGGTCAGAGTGAGAGGTCTTGTATTAGGGCCCTGTGATTAGTCTTGAAATAGTGATTGGTGACTTTGAGGGGTTAGTTCCTATACAATGGGACTTGCCAAAAGATGTGTATATGTAGGTACTACACTTGAGTATGATGAATGGTAGGTTGTTCAAATACCAACCTACTTTATAGATCTTGAAGGTTGATAGGGTAAGAGAGGTGGAGAGGAGGGGAGGAGAGGTAGATGAGTACACCACCAATTTGATCATGGGGATGATGGAGGAGGAGAAGAATATAATGGTGGGGGTGGTGATAAAGGAGGGAGAGGAGATGGTGGAGGGGTTGGTGGAGTGGAAATAGTAGTAGTGACACTAGTTATACAACAACTGGAGTGATATGTCAATTAGTACAATAGGTGGTACAACCACTAGTAATATAGTAGGTTGTTGTATAGCCATTTGGAGGGGATGATAGGGGAGATGGTTTGGGTGGATATGGAGGATAGATAGCCAATTGCAAGCCTAGATATAGAGTTTGTAGGCTTAACTAACTAGCATGCAAGCACATTCAGCCAGTATGATATGAGAGAGGGATGTGATGGTTATCTATTTCCAACAATCAAAGTAGTCTATCCTTAGAGTCAAAGATATTTCCGATGGATCTACATCCAAGATTATCTTAGAGATCACATGGTCAACACAAGAGGATCTATATTATAGGTCATTATATAAGATCTTAGTACCCCCAAATTATTGAGATCTGAGTTTTATATGTAGCAAATCAGAGAGGTTGAGATATTAAAGATCAATGAGAAAGGGGATGGTGGGGCAACGACCTCCTAGACTAGCATCAGGGTAGGGTGATGAATAGGGGTAGAGAGGGACAAGACAATTAGGGTCACAATAGATGACCCCCTCCCATTCTGATGGAGGGAGTTCACTATAGCCCTCATTGTATAGATGATTATATTTTATAGACGCACTATAATTTTTACTTGTGGGTTGACAATATTATATTTTTATGGCTCATGATCCCATATACAAACATGTATATCAAAGTATCATGACACATTATTTTTGAGATATATTATATGACATTCATTTTTGGTGAAAATATCTATGTATGTTATGTGATGATATTGTGATTTCTATTTGATTTTGCTATGTGATGGATATATATATTCACCGATGATCCTATTAAATAATTTTATGATATATGATGTGATGGATTGTGATGATGTTAAATACTAGATGATGACATGATTTAATGATATGATAATTTTGTATTTTTGATGATATGATGATGAACTATATGATGATTATATCATGATGTTATGAGTGTTGATGTTATATCACATTGTTTCTATGGTTATGGATGTAGGATATATGCATGTGATGATATCAAATCATTAAATCATGCACACATGCCCCACCCAAAATGGGGACCCCCTCTTTTTCCCATCCATCTTTAGGTTGTTTTTGTCTTTTCCCCTTAAGAGAAAGGTCTGCAAAATTTTGGTTTTTGTCACCCCCCTTGAGTTTATGAAGTTTTACAAATTGGGAGATGATTTCGTGTCTTACAAAAACTGGATAGAGTAATATTTGCCTTTAGGATGCCTCACTTAGATGATTTTATGTTGGGTTGGTTTGGGTCTGGATTTCTAACGCCTCATGGATTTCATCCATCTTTGAAATTAGCTAAACTAGCTAGTTTTCATGGAATCCAATCTACATGGAAATGAATGAAGTTGTCCTCTTCATGGAATTCACTCTTGCTTGAAATCCCTAGATCTAGGCCTACTTCTAATCTCTGAAGTGCTTCTTCAATGGAAAAAATTTGAAATCACCATGTGATTAGACATGATAGCTATATTGTCAATGGAATTACTGGCCATGGTATGAGGGCGCTAAAACCACCATTTTATCATTCATTCACATTTCTCATTTGCAACTCAAATTGAGCTTCCTCATGACCTAGGGAATCTGAGAATATAAGTGAAAGGTACGATTTGAGGCATTCAAGGATGATTTCAAAGTGAAATTCATATTTATTTGTCACTATCTATCTCAAAGGCTAGTAAAATCACTATTGCACTTGGTTTAAAATGATATTCTTTGCTTTTTTGTGTAACTTGGGCTTTAAATCACGTAAGGTTTTTATTAAAATAGTTGTTAGCATGTATTTGGAGTTCTACATTTCTTGTTTGAAGTATATGTTGGTTGGATTGAATTGGAGCTTAAAGATCCTTTGAATATAAAATTGCAAAAATTGTCAAAATTGTCAAGAAGTCATCTTCGTGGAAACTCACATATAGACCATAATTCAAACTTTCAAGGCATGAATATTGGATAAGAAGGAAGATACAGGAGATCACTAGAGGCTACAAAAGCATCATTCTGATCCTCGTAGGTGGACTCATACACCCAACCTGGCATATTAGTCCTTGGTAAGGCCTTTCAACAACATTCAAGAGTGTTGTATTTGGGTTTAGAAGATTCAAAAAGATCCTAAAAAACCCTATAGCAGGATTCATACACCTAGTCTGGAATATTAGTCTTAGTGCAGCCCTAAAAATAATTTTTCAAAGTTTGCAGACCTTGTCTTGGCATCTTCATTTCACTAGGTACCTCACTGTTCCATTCATTTTATCAGTCAAATTTCCTATTTTAAGGTTTCTAGGTTACATAGTGAACTTGCATAAGTATTTTCATTTCCCCTTTTGAAGCATTATGTAATGGTGAACCCTCATCCAATTGCACAAGGAGTCCACTAGATTTCTAAATTGAGTCGATTCATCTAAGGGTTGATAGTCACTTGGTTGAGAGATCTACTTTCCTAATGAAATAAAGAGAAATATAGAGGCTTATCACACCTTCATTTTGGTGAACATTATTCACCCCCTCCCTCTTTCGTATTTTTCTCTATTTAAATATATATATATATATATATATATATATATATATGAACATTATTCACCCCTCCCTCTTCCGTATTTTTCTTTATTTAAATATATATATATATATATATATATATATATATATATATATATATATATATATATATTGATCAAATATTTATGTTTATAAATAAATAAGAAAATTTCTGTTCATTTTAAATCATTAGAGTAAATGATTCAATAAAATTATATACATTTGTTTCTCCCTAAACTTGAAATCCATTCCCTTATTTGTGACACAATGCAAAACTAGCACAATAATATGACTATAAACATAATAATAATACATATATACAAACATATTTTATTTGTTGTCTAACACACAAGAAATATAGATTTTAAGTGATTTTATTCACAGGTAAGTATACTCAACCAGGTTTATTTCTTTTGCACAAGCATATATTTATAATTATAAACTTTCTTTTTCTATGCATAACATTTTGTTACCAAAAAAGAAGAAGAGAAAATAGATAATAAAATGCTTGGAAAGTGTTATCCTTCCAATGAAAGTTCAATTCCCTATGCACAATCTGTTAAGTTCATGGTATTAATAACACCACAAACACTAAACTCGTTCCAAAAACCTCTATCTTTTTCTCCTTGCATTGATACAAACACTCAAGTATCCCTTCACTAACACTTATGCCTACTTTAAAACTATAAAACCCCCTATTCTATCCATGCAACTATAGATGTATATCACCGCCTCTTTGCTATGAAGGAAGCATTTATTGGCATGAAGCCTCCATTTGAGGGAAAACATTAAAAAGTGAAATTTATTCCACTTTATAATAATCATGCATTAAGGTAAGCATAACCTCCCTTTCCAACCGTGGCATCCATAATGCCTTTATTAATAAAAAAGATATTATTTATATATATATATATATATAATTAATACATTTAACTAATAATAAAATAAACCTTAAAAATTGATAGTTAAACAAAAAAAATGATTATACCACAATGATATCACCTCTCGACCATTTCTTGAGACTAGGAATACTTGTCGAGTATGTTTTCAACATTTCCTTATGACTAGGCCACACAAGTCAAGACACAATATTAACTCTTCAAAAACACTGGGAAAAATTTACTTGGATTTGATGCAAGACCTACATGAGTTTGTGTTTGACTCAAGATGTAAATTACCCATTTGTTCACAATTTTGATACACTTTTCTATGGTGATTCTCTCCCTCTCCATCTAAGAGGGGAAATTATTCTTACATTCAACTTAGAAATATGTCATAATGGTTACTCTGTTATTAGACATGATATCATAATAATTAATCAAAAGTAATAATCATCGTAATTTTCTAATCCTTTAATGAAACATTTACATTTCATTATGATTTATCTAACATCAATTCAAATAAAATCATACATTCATGCCTAGTTAAACACATATTTAACATGGGGTTGGGGCCCTAGTTCGGTTGGCTAAATCTTTCCTGTTGCAGGAGGTTGGTCACGAGGTCTAGTCTCCCCCACCCCCATGGTACTGGAGGGCATGTCCCACCAGCACCGCCAGTCACGTTAAAAAGTTTACCAGGCGCACTGCAGTTTATAGGGGATCGTGCTACCCGATTCCTGCAGTCTAATAAAAAAATTATTAAAAAAAAAACACATATTTAACATAAAAGTTAAAAGTAATTGCAAGTCAAAATTTGGGGTGTGACATAGTCACCTAGGATGTACCATAATTTTGATAGTTTTGTATTGAAGTTTGGTTTTATTAGGAGCAAGGAGGATCATTGTATGTATATTAAGGTTATTGATGAGAAAATTCTAATTATTGTCTTGTATGTTGATGATATGTTGTTCATAGGTAACAAAAAGGTGTTGATTAGGGAGATCAAGACAAAATTTTTTGGCACATTTGACATGAAGGACATGGGGGATTTAAAATATATTATTGGATGGAAATCAATAGAGATTGGGGTCATAGAAAGGTTTGGTTAAGTTGAAATAAGTACGTTGATACAGTTTTATGAAGATTTAGCATGCATGGCTATAAGTCATTTAATATTCCATTTCTAGTTGGTACTAAGTTGAGCTTGGATATGTGTCTTAATTTTGATGATAATTTTGAGGATATTTCTAAGTTTCCTCATGCTATGTTTTTTGGTAGTTTAATGTATGCAATGGTTTGCACTAAACCAAATATAACCCAAGTAGTGGGA
Organism: Sequoiadendron giganteum; assembly: GCA_007115665.2. Taxonomy (NCBI): domain Eukaryota; kingdom Viridiplantae; phylum Streptophyta; class Pinopsida; order Cupressales; family Cupressaceae; genus Sequoiadendron; species Sequoiadendron giganteum. The sequence goes on along the minus strand of CM021105.1, from coordinate 362,994,492 downwards.
GTTCTATGAAGGTTTATGTCTAATCCTAGTAAAGAGCATTAGACTTTTTTAAGAGGGTGTTTAGATATTTGAATTGTAATTTTGATTACTATTTGGTTTATCATGGTATTGATGATATGGTCAAGTCATTGGACATATAGGGGTTTGTTGATGCAAGTTGGGCAGGTGGCTTAGATAGTCGAAGGTTCACTAGCAACTCTATGTATTTACTTTTTTTGGAGGTGCAATGAGTTGGATGAGTAAGAGGCGTCCTACAATTCCTTTGTTCACCATTGAAGAAAATTATATGATTGCTACACATGTCTCTAAAGAGGTGGTATGGTTACAGACACTTGGTAATGAAACATTAAAAATTGGTGCTCTATGTTTTGGGAGATAGAGCCAAAGGGGGATTAGGGTTCCTCCACCAATTTCCTTCAATTTTCATTCAAGGAAACCTTAGAGATCTCAATCTAGGGATGCAAATGAGCGAAAGAGATATGAAATAAGGTGTCTTGGGGGTGTGATTAAAGAAAATAAAGGGGGTCCACCACCAAGAAAAGGCTTGGAAAGAAGGTTATGTAAATGATATGCAAACTTAACTATGCAACTCAAGACATGAAACTAAAAATTAGAAGAAGGAATTGAGAAAGGATAGGGGTGCACCTAGAAAACTAGAAATGCTCAAAATAAATTCTGAAATCTTGAAATATTAACTTTTAATGGAAAATGGGACTCATATGCTAGTAGGGTAAATTTAGTCCCAGTTCAAGGGTTTGAGCCGAAATCCAAAATCTAGAATTGCTAAACCGAGATCTACAAGAAATGCTTGAAATCTGGTATACTGGGACTCATATGCCACAAGTGGCGATTTAGTCCCAGTATCAAGGTTGATCTGAAAATTTGATATCCTCTAATGTTCTCCTATAGCTTCCCTCTTATCAAATCTCTGAGACTGAAACATTGAATTGCAACTTGTAGGTGACTTTTTGTGATCTTGCAATGTAGATGACAACTTTGACAACTTGACAACTTTTCTCCAATTTTGCTCTTTAATGGATCTTCAGCCTAGATCTACAAATGACACATCAAAGAGGGTAAATGTTTTTTTATTAGTGGATAGGGCTTTTCCTTGGTCAAACCTTGAAATAAATAGAAATAGAATGAAGGAATGATGAATGAACAAATAAGCTATGTTGCAACTCACTAATCCCTTGGAATAAAGGCTACAATCTTGTAAGTAATGGTTAGCATGGATGTAGATCCTGACTCTTGATTGAATGATATGGATCTTGACCTGAAACCTTGCTTGACTCATAAAAACCTATTGTATACACCTAAAAGGGGTCTGGATAATCTATTTAATTAAATATGATTTATTTGATTAATTAACCTTTTATTCTTCTACTATTAAATAAATAGAAATATTTATTTATATAATTCACTATTAATTCTTCAATCTCTATTATATTATTTCTTCCTAATTAAATAAAACAAAATTAATACTTTGTTTTTATTTAATTATCATTATTATAATTCTTCTATCAATTATCATATTTCTTCCATATTTATGTAATAAACATAGACTTCTAAAGTTTGTTTTATTAAATTAAATATCTTCTTTTCCTAAATTGAATAAATCTAAATATTTAATTGAAATATATTCTACAGCTATTTTCCTCTTTTCACTCAAAAGTTGCACATACCAAATTAGATATGAAATGTCTAATTAATTAATCTCAACCTTCACAGGAAAAATTGGAGATAAATTTGCAAGAAACTCCTTCATCTTCTTCCATCGATTCTTCCTATTATCTGGGGGTGAAGCCACAATAGTGGTTTACAATTCAAGTGAGGAAGGAAAACTCACAAAAAATGACGCCAAGGCAAAAAATGTGATTTTGGGGGTTCGTACGAACCTACTGGTTCGACTAAACTCATAAGGGGTTCGCTCGAACTAGGGTTCGAGCGAACCTCTTTGAATCTTTGCTGCCAAAAAAAAAAAAAGAAAATGCATTGGAAAGGGGTTCGTACGAACCCCCCTTATCCCTCAACCCCCCCTAAGGCACAAAAAATACCTAAATTTTGGCACTTCAGAGCTTGGGTTGAGGATGCAAATGGAGGAATCTTCACAAACCCAACTGGAATCAGGTAGTCCTCGGAACGAGCTATCCAATGAATATAATTTTAATATGTTTTGGTTTTATTATGTATTTGTTTTTTAGTTTTATTAAACATAGGTATTTCATCGAAAATGAACGTCTATTTTCTGCACATGTGGAAAAATAGCAAATTATCAAAAAAAATATTGAGAAATATGTGTGCACCAGATATTGAAGTCCTTGATCCAACAAAAAAAAATGAATTTCGATATATACAAAAAAAATTATGCGTTATACGGTCATGCTATGTCTGAATTGTAATTGGTTTGACTTCAAAACTTGATTAAAGAAAAAACATTCAATAAAAAATTATCTAACCAAGTGGTAGCACTAGATATCAGAGTTACAAATATAAATTCGAAAGAATTAGAATTTTATCCTTCATGAAATTTTTTTTATGCATTATACGGTGTGCATCACTTTTTAAAAATGTTGTTTTATGAAAAAAACCAATTTTCATGGGAGATGGAAAAACAAGTGCAATCTAATTCCAAAAATTTTGAAAAAAATATTTTTAGAATCTATGGACAAAATGTGACGAGACTCTAGTTTGCATCATCTTCAAATTCCTCACAGTTTAGCTGCTATAGGTGTCCGAATGTGAAGATTTAGTTAAAAATAATAATTTAAGTGTCCAGTTTGGCCAAAAATTGTAAACCACTATTGTGGGATCACCCCTGGTCAAGTGTTTTTGTGGGGAGGAACAATCTCCATAATCAGATTCATATCCTTCATCCTTCACCATTGAATCCTCAGGATTGAATCCAGACCTTTTCTTTATTTCTCTTCACAAATCTGTTGCCGAGAATCTATAAATACAACCTCTTTCTACAGGAAAAAGATCCAAACTTTGTGCAATCTTACTCTGTAGAAATAGAATTAGAGCGATCAATCATTTGAGAAATAGCAATAGAAAATCATTTTAGAGTAGCAATCATAATCATGGCTTTTCATTTAGTCGTATCTTAGTTTACAATAGTTTTTTTTATCAGCTTCATGTCAATTTAGATTATAGTATCATCACCATATCATTTACAAATCATCATATAGGATTAAATTCTTGCATTTAAGCAACATCTCATTCTGTAGATTGGCATTTTAACAGTCACAATGCTTACAAAATCTGAGAGCCCTATGATTTAATAAATCTTTGGAGATAGAGAGAAATATGACGCTTTCAAGAGTTTTAGTATTTTAATTAGATTAATTTTGTTAAATCTCTTGATATAATGTCTTATTAAGAAGTGTTTAGTTATTTAGTTATTTACTTATTTCACACTTACATTTTGGCGCCCACCGTGGGGCACAAACCCCATTTTTAATACTTATTTTTGAAAAGTGTCCTCGTAGGATTCTAACGTGTTTGTTTTAGTGCGACCGAGAGATCTTATGACACATACGACAGATACTATATCACATTCACCAACTGTTCCGGTGCATCAACAAACTATTCTAGCGCGTTGACCAACTGTTCCGGTGCATCAAATTTTATGTATCACTAGTCAAGGGGTTTTTCTTTCAATGCATAGATCGACTATTTTAGCACATCTATCATTGTCTTTAGCGCATAGATCTGTTTTGGCGCATCTAAAAACTGTTATGGTTTATCTAATAAATGTTATGGTGCATAGGATTAATTTTATAGAATTTTAAATAATCTGATGCCTAATCACTATCTTCTATCTTCCAAGTATGAAATACACTTGTCAAAGACAGTTGCTAGAAAACATATGTCGGTCAAAGAAAAAACTCACAAAAATTACTAATGATATTTGCAAGGGTTTTAAATCTAATTATTTTCTTTTCCTTTGGTTAAAATAGTGCATCTATATTAATTAAAGAAATAGTTTGAACCCCATGTTTTTCGAGTCTCGAAAGCAATAGGCCTATGCTCTCCCCTTAACTCGATGATTAGAATGCTAGAATTTCTATTTATGCTTTATTAAATCCTTTAGAAGGCCTATCATAGTGGGAAAAAGTACTCACCCTATGGGAATGACCTAAGTGGGAACAACCAAAGCCAGGTTTTCCAACCCACTATAATCAAAAGTAATTTGGGGAAACCCACAATTCAACTGAAGTGCACGAAAGATAACCATCCCCAAAATCTTTGTTCTAAATATTGGGAGGTCTCCCGAGGGATTTTATCAATTGCCACTCTGAATGGATACCCTATTTACAAAATTTAGTGTAAAATCCAACTGTGTCAGATTTTGAACACTTTTTATATCACGGTGGAAGGGGATGGAAGAATCTGCCCCCAAGACACTCACCATATAACTATCAAAGACCTTGGCCAAAAGTGGAGGATTCAACTTTGGGTAAGACTCAGGAAAGGCAAAAACATGGGCGCCCTCTAGGGGGTGACAAGGCTGTGTGAGCTGACATAGTTGCAAGCTATGAGCTGTGATATTCTAAGTGACCTACTTGAGATAGAAAAGTGCTTGAACTATTTGTTTTTGTGTCAAAACCTATGAAAATTGAAATAATCAGACCAAATTTTAGAACACTCATGACATGTTTATGCATAGAATCTAAAAAAAACTATTTTACAATCTGGTTGTATTGTGTGAAGTTATTTTTGAAGGTATCATCCCAAAAGATTGTCAAAATATGAGATTTACAAGCAAAATCACTCACCCACTATCTTCACTGGTTAGAAAATCATACCTTGGAATTAATCATCTTTCAAAGAAAAACCAAAACAAACAAACAAAACTATGAACATCCAGACAACTTCCAGTTTAGCGCATCCAAAGTCTATTTTAGCACATACACCCAATCTTTTTGCGCATAAATAGTTTGTCTAGTGCATTGACCACCCGTTATAGTGCATCTACAGTCTATTCTAGAGCATACAACCATTGTTTTAGTGCATCTATCATATCTTACAATGCATTTGTACAATCTATCATCATTATTTACCAGTATCATAACACATCCATAGTTTGTTATAGCGCATACATCCTGCTTGACAATGCTTGCACCATATCTTCTAGCGTGTACACAATCTTTTTTAGCGCATTGACTATTTGTTATAGCACATCCACAGAACAAGAAAACACAAAGCTATCTGAAACTAGTATTAGACTGATAACATCAAAAATTGAGATTTTTTTCAGAGTGAAAACATCTGCTTAGTCCGAGCAGTGTCTTAAACCTGGAGAAATAGGATTTACAAGTTAAAATTTATCAAATTAAACCAAGATCTTGCAACCTTAAGGTGTCTAAACTATCACACAAATTCTGGATTATTATGTCAAGTTTCTTTATCAGGATTTTGTCATCCCACAGTCAAGAAACGAAACAAAATAATCATATTTTTAGCTTAGTCTCATCAATATAATTTATCATTCTATTCGACTTAAGTTAATGCCTTGACACTCATCCAAACAAAAAGATCAAATTTTAGTGAGATGAACAAATAATTGTATGCCAATTTTGATGAGGTTACAAAGAAAGAAACTTAGAGAAAAGGAAATAGAAACACAAAATACCATGGCTGAAGAAAATCCTTGGAGGAGACTCCACCAAAATGACACCAATGAAATAACCCAAGAGGACATCCAAATAGCACAACAAGACCCATATTTCCATAAATTTATGGAAAAAGTCTTAGAACAAGATATGGAAAAACATCTTTTAATGCTAGCTGAACTAGGTGCAAAAATTCCAAAAGACTTTGATATCAATCAATTAAAAGAGACACCTAAAATAACTGAAACTGAACCACAAAATACACAAAACACAGATCAAGTGGTTGCCCTAACACATCAAATGCAAAACTTGCAACAACAACTTCAAGATATGCAAAAGGGAAACACTAAAAGGTACTCATTACAGGACATTTGTCCTTATCCTTTTGATCCAAGTGTGGACATGATACCATTTCCTAGACATTGCGAATTCCCAAAATACGACAAGTACTATGGTAAAATAGATCCGATTGACCATGTGAGGGAATTCAAAACCATGAGTTTCGAATTTGCACAAGAGGAAACCTATCTAATGAGGTTATTCCCAAGGAGCTTAGGAGGTCAATGTATGGAATGTTTTTCTAAATTACAACTAGGGATTCAAACTTTTGAAGAACTAGTCAATAGGTTTATCTCACAATTTTCCTATAATATTCAACATGAGGTAACAATAAAATACCTTTACAACATGAAACAAAAGAAAGGGGAACCATTCCTCTCATTTCTGCAATGATGGTGAAGGTTGTTTGCTAGATATCCACGTTCTATACCCGAAGAAGAAAATATGGAATTATTCATTAACAACCTAACTGAAGTCATGAGCTATAGGTTTGAACTACAATGTCCTCCCACATTTGAGAAAGTAATTGAAAATGGTCTCAATATCGAAGAAGCTTTGCTAAAAAGAGGGGTGATAAAACATTTCAATGAAGGGTCAAACAATACAAATTCCTCAAATCACTATGGCAACAATGATAAACTGAAGTTTTGGCAAAATAATAGAAATACTAGAAACAATGATGCAACAAATGACACACAAAATGCAAAACCAATATTTAATTTGACGTCATCTACACCAAATACCAATCAAAATAATGACCAAAACATCAACCAAAGTGTCAATTAGAGGAACAATCCAAACAATGGAGAATCTAAATCACAATCATATCAAAAATCATCAAACCGACGAAGATTCACACCATTGGGACAGACACTAGAATCAACAATGAGAGAACTTATTGCAATTGGACTTATCACCTTACCTGAAGCAAAAATTTGGGAACCAAAAGTGAAACTATCTTGGTAGAATGACACAGACTATTGTAACTTTCACAAAAAAAAAGGACACAAAACAAATGACTGTATGCAGTTAAAACATCTAGTTCAAGATTTGATTGATAATAAAAAGGTATTTGTAGGAAGGGCATCAAACCAACAATGGTCATACTGCATTTAAGGATCCTTTACCAAATTATGAAAAGGGAGAATCTTCTTCTACAAACGATAAAGGTAAAAATGTAAACTATGTTTATGATGGCACAATATTTTGTATTTATGCAGTTGAGAAAGATGCGGTCACTGACAATCAAGTTGATAACATTGGAACCAATGACATCATAGCATTAGATCTGATCTCAAACATAGACACATCCAACAATCAGATCAATGTCATAAAAATCAAGGAAAAGCAAGATTACCAATTGGTTAACATAACAAGGGGGCAATCCAAGGTAATATTGAAAGGAGTTGCATCTAAAACCACTAATCCCCCATCAATTCAATACAACATTGCCGATCAACTACAAAAAATACTAGCATAGATATCAATATTAGAACTCTTAAAATCTCACCGTCTCATAAGGAGGTTTTGGAACAAGCTCTGGCAGCCACCAAAGTACCCAATAATTTGGATGTCTATCAATTTCAAGCTATGGTGGGATATTTAACCACACTTCATTGTCTATCATTCTCCAAATAGGACGATGTATAACTTAATCATCCACACAATGCAACACTAAATATCAAGGTTTTAATCCATTAACACTATGTTAAACATGTCCTAATAGATGGTGGAGCTGGTTTAAACATTTGCACTTTAAAATTGATTCGTGCACTAGGTTATTTTGATGATGCTATCGATAACAGAAGGAAAATAGCAATAAAATCCTTTGATGAAGAGGAGAGATCCTTCAAGGGATTGATCATGTTGCCTATTCAAGTAGGACCAATTGTGAAGAATATCATTTTCTAAGTGCTTGAAAAAGAGATAACATATAATATACTCTTGGGTTGTCCATGGATTCATGAAATGCAAGCGGTGCCTTCAACTTATCATCAGTGTTTAAAATTTCCAATCAATGGACAAGAAGTAACTATATCGGCTAATTACAACAATCCCCAACATTGTAACATGCTTAAAATAGCTCAAGACACTTTTGTGCCCCATAATAGAGAAGCAAGCACTTCTAGTTCCTCCAACGGTGAAAAGAAACTAAACATTGTATCCAAATGGGTTGAGAAAAAGAATTAGTCAAAAGACAAAAGTATTGCGGACACAACTCCAGAAAACTATGAGGGTCACCTGAATTCTCTATCACAACAATTTTGAGAAAAGATCCAATTAACTGACAAAGGCATGGGAGAATATTCCATTGGGCAATCTCTATGTCTTTCATAGCTGCTGCCATCTCCAAAATCATATGGGCAGACATCAACAAAACTACAAAATTCATCACAATGTACCACAGTTCTGGATAAAGATTTGTAAAAGTGGGTACTCTAGAAGACAAAACAAGGACAAGGCCATCCTCAATTGGCTCTATAGAGACAAAGAAGCATCAAAATCAGCAAATATTAGCTTACAAGTAGATCACTATGGAAAAGGAAAAGATATCTTAGAGAAAATGGGGTATGAAGGACAAAGACATGTTGGAAAAAGAAAGGAAGGAATTGTAGAACCCATTCAACCTCTTACACTTCAGTCAAAAGACAAAAGAGGACTAGGTTATATAGGGGAACCAAAAGAGGAAATGACTCAGAAGGCTATTGAAAGAATACTTCAAATGCGAGATAGTTCTGAAACAGATTCCAATGAGTATGAGTGGGATCTTTTCTCTGACGTATCATACAGAGACATACAAATTGACATCATAAAAGAGTATGCACCCACACGCGAGGAGGGACAAATCTTAGGGACTAGACCACTTGTATTTGAATCACAAAATATCAACGACTCAAGTGAGGATGGACAGACATCGAGTGAACTAGATGACCTGGAGGAGAGTAATATCATAGACCTCAACATCACTATTTAAAACTCTGAAAACATAACTATTGGAACCCTCACTGTCATTGACCTCAATCAATCTGATGAATTTTTACCCTTAGTACATCCTGAAACTGGGAACCAAGTGAACCTATCAATGTACCCATTTTTGTGAATGATGATTCTATTGTAAATTTCCTTTGTTGTCAAGTGAACCTGACACAAGTTCTAATCATAAATCTCATAATGACATGTTTAGTTGGGAGGGTGTCAAATCTTCCAGTTGAAAAATTGAAAACAAGAATAATGGATCTAATGGTGAAAACCATTTAATGGCAGCATTAGATCTCGAAAAAGTAAAAATAAAGAACGCATCTGATGGTGAAAAACTCTCTGAGGCACCGAAAGATGGGGGATTTGACACCCTTCCAGAAAATTATCATGAAATATCATCAGTGCTAGTGGAGCCTACACACTCTATAAATATTGGCACAACAAAAAAAGAAAAGGTTTAACATCTGGCATCATCTATGACAGAACAAGAAAAGCCAAAATTTGTCAAATTCTTTGAGGACAGAAGCTTTAACTTTGCTTGGTCATACTCTGATATGCCAGTTCTAGATCAAGATCTCCTAATGCATCATTTATCTCTACCATCTGGAATAAAACCTGTGAAACAAAAACTAAGGAAAATGCATCCTCGTATTGCCTTGATGGTAAAGGCTGAGTTGAAAAAGTTGTTAGATGCAGTCCATTTACCAGGTCTATTGATTATGCAGAGTGGATATCTAATATTGTCCCTATATCAAAACTAGAAAATAGTATCAAAATATGTACTAACTTAAGAGATCTCAACAAGGCATGCCTGAAGGATGATTTTTCTTTACCAAACATTGACATCATTGTGGACTTAACAGCAAGACATGCCATGTTATCAATAATGGATGGTTTCTCAAGTTACAATCAAATTAAGATAGCACTAGATGATCAGGAGAAAACAACATTCACATGTCCATGGGGAACTTTCTATTGGAATTTCATGCCCTTTGGGTTGAAAAATGCAGGGGCCACATATCAGTGAGCAATGGCAACCATCTTCCATGACATGATGCATACGTTTATGGAGGATTACATGGATGATATCTTAGCAAATTCATATACCAAAGAAGGGAATCTAGAGATCCTAGATAAGATATTTACCAGATTAGAGAAGTTCAAGGTTAGATTAAATCCTAAGAAATGTGTCTTTGGTGTCACATCAACAAAACTCCTAGGATACATAGTTTTAGAAAAGGGTATCAAAGTGGACCCTGCCAAGGTCAAGGCTATAATGTAAATTCCGCCACCAAAGAATATCAATCAACTAGGGTCTCTACAAGGAAGGCTACAATCAATCAGGAGATTTATCTCCCAATTAGAAGACAAAAGTCATTCGTTCAATCACTTGCTACATAAGAATGTCATGTTCATATGGGATCAAGGGTGTGAAAAAACTTTCAATCAAATAAAACAATATCTGATGTCACCACCCATTCTCATGCCACCTATAGAAGAGAGACCATTGTTACTATACATTGCAACAACAAATATTTCTTTAGGAGCACTATTAGCACAGGAAGATCCTGAAGGAAAGGAACAAGTTGTTTACTATATAAGTAGGACTCCAAATGACTATGAGATAAATTACACCTTCATCGAGAAAGCTTGTTTGGTGGTGGTATTTTCTACCCAGCAGTTGTGGCATTACTTGTTGACTCACACAGTTAGGCTCATAGCAAAGATTGATCCATTAAAATATCTACTCAGCAAGGCTCCTTTAATAGGGAGACTAGCCAAGTGGGTCGTGATGTTAAGTGAATTTGATATCTAGTATGTAGATAGGAGAGCCATCAAAGGTCAAGAGATTTCCGATCAGTTAGCTAAAGCTCCATTAACCGATGATCATCCTATTCACAATTGAGTTTCCTGATGCAGACATTCTTACTATGACAACACAACAATGGAGGCTATATTTTGATGGGTCATACACACAACGGGGGCCTGGTGTGGAAATATTATTTGTTACACCTCAAGGAAACACCATCCCAAGGTCTTATAGAATCATGTTTCTATGTACCAATAATGTAGCTGAGTATGAGGTACTAATCACTAGCATCAAGGTAGAAATTGAATGGAAGATCACAGAGCTACAATTTTATGGGGATTCTAGTGCAGGAGGACCTAACCACCTAGGTACAAATCTCCATGTGTGGTGGTCAAATTCACTTTTGCATTAAAATATTTCAAAAAACTGAATTTGTAAGCCTAAAAGGCAATTATATGAGATTGTATGTAATGGAATCATTAAGGTAGAGTCATAAAGTTCCAAATTTGTGAGTTGCATTATACAACAAATTTGTAATCCCAACGGTTATATGTTTGGAAATTTGGTTGTTTATTGGTTAGGGGGAGTTGGTCAGTTAGAGGAGATTGATAAATGTTATGAAAATCCTTGAGAGGCTTGAGTTGTTGTTGTAAAAGCCAAGGGAATGAAATAAACATTGAAGTTACTCTGTTTTTATATAATTTTCACTATTTTTCTTACTGTGTACAGGCAATAAAAGTTCCAAATGCATTGATTTCTTATATGTATCAATAGATATATATCTTAACTTGTATTTTTTTCTTAGGTAGGGTATGATTTAAACTTTTAAGGCCTTTATTCATCAAGTTTCTCCTATCGGATCCTTGAACAACCTTAAGGGTTTGAGGGTGTTTTAATGGCATAACCATCATCCCACCAACTGTCTTCAAATGTAACTCAGTGGGATGATGTAGTAGAGTGTAGGGAATGATACCTTGGGATTAGGAGGTGTGTAAGAGTGATCTCTTGGCTTGGAGGGTGAAAGGAAGGGTTGGAAATGTGAGTTTTCCCTTGGAAAATAGTGGGTCAGACCTATGAAATGATAAATCCACATTTTTAATGGCCTAATGAGTGTTCCTTAAGCATGGGTTGAGCTATTGAAATATTTTTGGGTAGTTTTTTTGAATTGGGAAGTTGTGGAAGGTAGAGTTTCAATAAGGAGGCCTAAAAACCCTTGTTTCCTAGGTTCTAGAGAGGGTTTTGAAATTTGTTGATAGAATGAGTACTTGGGGTCCTCAAACCTTGATAATTGTTAGTTTTTAGACCTACGACAAGAATTTTTTCAGTCATGGAGGTCTGGTGGTGGGTTCTTGAGGGGGTCCCTTTGTAAAATTGGCTAATTTGGGCCCTAAAATAGTGAAATTTGTCATTTTGAGAAAAGTGTCTTAAAAGAGTGATATATGGATTTTTGATATGTCTCATACCACTGAAATGGATATCTGAATCAAACATTTTTTTTACAGGTGTTTTGGGAGGTTTGTGAGAAAAATCCCTAAAATTGGTGTGTGAAGCCTACAAGGCAATTTTGGGTTAAAAGTAGCTTTTAGAAGAGTTTGTTTGATCTTCTTTTTGTAGGTGGTTGAATTTCATGATGCTGACATCTTGATTGTGTTGACACTCTTTTCCTGCATCAAATTTCAATTTGGAGTCATAATGAAGAGTCATGGTTGATAGGTAACCCTGTTGTCCTGTTGAGTTAATTGAAGGTTGATGTCTTGGTTGGTATATTTGAGAGAAGCTATGTCAATTTGTATCTTGGGTTACCACCACTCTGCATTAGATTCACAACTAGTCATTTATCAAGTAAATGATGAATATCAGACTAAAGATGAGATGTTGATGCCATATAAGAAGTTGATTGATGATCTCAAAAAGTACAAGTTGTCGATATAAAGTTTGAATAGATTCCAAGAGCAGAAAACAAAGCTGTAGATGCTATGGTGACAATTGCTTCTCTCTTGCAGTTACTAGAAAAATGTAGTCATTATGATTTTATGGTAGAGCAAGTGTCTAACCCTGCTTTTGATAATCCTGAATCTCAAACCATATGCCATTTAGATGATGTTGAATCCTCAATCTATGGAAATACCTATGCTTATCTAAAAGACAATACCCTTCCTCCCAATCTTTCCAAAAACTAGAAACGTAACTTCATCTGCCAAGCCTCATGAAATACCTTAATTGTTGACATACTTTATTGTCGAGGTCTAGATGGTACTCTTCTCCAATGTCTAAAACATAACGAATCTGAGACAACCTTACATGAGGTCCATGAAGGTATTTGTGGAACTCATTCAAGTGGACTAACTCTAGCCAAGAAACTCCTTCATTTGGGGTATTACTAGCTGAATATAGAGAAGGAGTCTTATCAGTTTGTTAAAAAGTGTCAGAAGTGCCAAATACATGGTAACCTAATCCACGCACCAGCACAAGAATTGCAACCATTCACTTCAACATGGATTTTTTGTCAGTGGGGACTGGACCTAGTAGGAAAGATTAATCTGGCTTCATCCAATGGTGTCATAATCACAACAATAGAATACTTTACAAAGTGGATAGAGGCAGCTCCTTTAATAACAATCACTGGGAAGCATATTTCTTCATTCATACTGAATTATCTCATCTATCGGTATGACATACCTCGGTCCATTGTCATGGACAATGGTAGACCTTTCAAAAATCAGGATGTCCAAGAACTGTGTGAAAGGTTTCACATCCAACATCATTTTTCAACATTGTTCTATCCTTAGGGAAATGGCCAAGCAGAGGCCTCTAACAAAACAATTCTGAAAATTCTAAAGAAAACAATAAATGATGTTGGATGTGATTGTCATAGTCAACTAAATCCGACTCTGTGGGCATACTAAACTAGCATCAGAACACCCATATGAGCTACACCATATGCTTTGGTATATGGACCGGAGGCCATCCTACCTATTGAGGTGGAGATTCCATCACTTTGTGTGTCACTAAAGGGTATAATTTTAGATGAGGATTATAGGGTGTCTAGACTCCAAGAACTAGAATTATTGGATGAACATCAAAAAGTGATCAATCATTTAAAGACATACCAACAAAGAATTTCCAAAAGCTGCAATCATAGGTTAAAGCCTAGAGTCTTTTAGGTTGGTGACTTGGTCCTAAAGGAAAACCCTAGAAATCAACAAGATAGAGAAAATAAAGGAAAATTTGAACCTAAATGGCTAGGTCCTTTCTTGTCATATGAGTTTATGGATCATGAGTCTATCAACTATCAACACCTGAAGGGGACCTGTTCGATGAACCTATCAACAATATCCATCTCAGAAAGTTCTACACCTAAATCACCTAGTGCACGGTTCAATTCTTGGGGAAATAATTACCTTGATGAAAACTTGGCAAAAAAGTGTCTTCATAACAAAAAAAAGAAAAAAAATTATAATTATAATTATAAAAAAAAAGAAACAAAATACAAAAAATACAAAATGGAAAAATACAAAAAAAAAACCATAAAGTCTGAAAAAGTGCAATAAAAATATGTAGTGAAAACCTAGAAACAAGCACTACTTGTGATTTAAACCAGCAGCTCTATCTATTAGAGACATTTCATGGTCGTTCACTTTTTCCATCATTTCCATTCAATATCATATCATAAAAAACGTGGTCATGTCTCACCCTAGCTTGGGGGAAAAATCCTAACTCACTGGGGGCAATAAAAATGAGCTTAAACAAATAAGAAAACAACAGTATGACAAGCACGACAAACACAATGATCAGAGTGGAACCCACCGTTGAACATACATTGAACATCAGAACATTTCAATATATCAGCCATCCATATCAAAAAGCTGAAATCAAAATCAAATCAAGACAAAACTTTAGGTGGATGATATTCTTTTGAATTATGATTTTATCACTATATGCTTGAATGTTCAAAATGTTGTACTTTGATTATTGCTATCATTTCTTTGGAGCAACTCGATGATGTATTGAACTAGAGAAGCTAGGAAGGAGAATGGTATTTTCTTTGTCTATTGTATGTGAATTGATCATTTATTGTGTGAATTGTCGCGAGATGTGCTCTACAAAGTATCATTGATGACATTCTGAATTTACATAGTATAATGATTAAATTCTTGTCTGTTTATGCAAGAAATTCTCAGGTCATCTCAGTTTAATTATACCTAGATGCTTGTGTTCACTTGCAATATCAAAAATCATGAAAGTAGTACTCAGGTCATCATGGTCTAACTCATACCATTGATGCTTGTACTCACTTTCAACATTTTAAAGGCTCAATGATGATAAAAAGCATGATAAAATGACTGTTAAGGTGACAATTTTTGCATATGTAATTTTGCATGATTACATTAGGTTGCATCCATGATAGTTTTGCATTGCAAAGTATTTTTTTCCAAAGACGAGTAACCAATTCATAAAAGTTGTTAATTTCCTTATTAAAATATTGAGTATACTTGACTTTAACAAAAACATCATCATTATCATATAGCTACATAATCATTTCATTAGAGAACATCATTATTATTTCATCATTCACACATTCCATCATATATTTTTCATCATATCATATTTGTCAAATTATCACATCATAAAATTGCATGAGAAAAATTATCAAAAACAAATCTCTATGTAGATGCATATGTATTCATCATTATCATATCACCATTAAATACATTAAAAGAAGTATTATTATGATCATCATTCATTCATACATTTCTTGTATCATATATCTGCATTATTCATCTATCATTGAAACACCACATTCATAATCATGCATAGGGTTACATTATCATGTAATTAGATAAACAAATCATCATATATCTATCAATATGTATAAATAACGACATACATCATGCATCCATACTTCATCATTATTCAAATGATCACTATTAGATAGAACATCATAAATCATGGCATGTCATATGATCATCATATAACATATAGAATAGGGAAATTAAATGCATCCATCATAAAACCATACAGAACACATATAGATCGACCAATCCACCGCATATCATATAGATCTCAAAAAAATAATGTCAAGTATACAATGATGTTTGAAATAAAAGGAGATATAACATAAAAAATGGTTGTAAGTAAAAAAACCAGAGTATACATCATGTATCATATATCATAGGATCACATCATAAAAATATGACCTACTACCTCCAGATGGTGCAGGCATCTCTAGGCCAGTACCTCCCCCACCACACATTCCGAGATCTCTCAGATCTCTCCATGGAGGATGAGTAACACCCTCACAAATAGTCCTAGAATGAGTCTTGCCTGATCGAGACTGCATGTAACTAACTCTTCACTCAGAGGGAACAACATCATGGTATCGGCCCCTATAAAACTTTTCCTCTCTGCCAACATGAAAAACCTCTCGCATGTAATCACCCATAGTGGTACCATCAACTAATCTCTATATTCTCTTGGTGGTAGGCTGTGCCTACTTAACAACCTATCTAGCTACATCTCGCTCTATTGTCAAAGTGGCAATCTATGCCTGTGTAGCTGCCAACTATCCCTCTACCTATGTAAGAGCCTGTGCATGAGCCTGGGCCTGTGTTTGCATCTGAGTCTGAGTCTGTCCTAACAAACCCTATGCTTGTACCAACTACCCCTGTAAGGTCTGTACCTACACTTGAAAACTCACAATCTAAGTCTATTGATGTTGTGACGATACCCAATACACACACGCTGCTCAAAGGGTGCTACCAGTGATCGCCTCTTATGAGGCACCATAAACTCTCGTGCATCAACACCTCCACCTGACTCACCACCACTATCATCATCACCACCACTATCATCACCTCCACCACTCTCATCTCCCTGATCATCCCCACCACCACCTCCTCCATTACCACCTCCTCCACCATCATCTCCCTCCTCATCATCACTCTCCTCCTCCTCTAAAGGTAAGGGCACTCGCTCATCTAGAACAATAATTTGTGGAAAGGGATGTAAAATCATATACTTTGCATACTCTCCTATAACAGGTGCCTTAGTAATATCAGGATGAATGTCCCACAATATAGGCTATAGAGTCTGGTACTCCTGAATGATGACATCATATGAGAGACAGGGTCCCCAATTTGCAGCATCTATCTGTCGATGACCATAATGAGCAACACCCTGGGGCATGTCCTGTACGATACCATATTGTCTGAGTACCCTCCTCAGTAGAAATCTCTCTAACACCCAATGAGTCCAACCAATCAATAGCAATGACTGAGTGAGATATGGCATCTGAATATCATCATGATCCCAATGCTCACAATCGAGATAAGGCCACCATGTGATAGCCTCAACATCATCAAATACTCTCCTCCAATGCTCTAGCTTACCCAGTCTAGGTTGAGTAAGAAAACTTGTATAAATGTGCACATATGACCTCATGGCTGGTCTTTATCTCACCATCACTAGACATGTAATAGCTATGTGTTCCCATGCCCACACCTATAATAGAGTAACCCCTATCGACAAACTGCGACCTCAGAGGTAGAAAACTGAATGTAAATCATGATAAAGATGGGCAAGCATACACATGCCCCATGCATAGGTGGTACCATACACAATCATACTCTCTAATTCATGACCCCAACCAGTAGAAATTCCCTTTGACCTGTGACCAAGACAAAGGAACCCTCCAATGAAACCAACAAGAACTGAAGGAAGAGTGGCATAAGCATCAACCATCTGATGCCATGGAATCTCATACCCACAAACATGGTCATCCTGAAAAACTCTATGGAGAGCATCAGTCCCACCCTGCTTTGTAGAATCATATAACACCAGCTCATCGATGACAAGAATCCTTAGAATCCGCCATACATCCTCAAGAGTGACGATCATCTCACCAATAGGAAGGTGGAAGGTATTATGCTTGCTATGCCACCTCTTTGCTAGGGCTGTTAGGAGAACCCGATTAATCCTAATCTGGGGCATATATAAGAGAGGTGCCAAACCATAATGTGTAATCACAGCTATCTCAGGCTGCACTAGCTGCAATATCAAATCGAAAGTCCTAAGAAACCACTCACAAACCTGGAGGTTTGCCAAAGCCTCCTATCATCACAATTTTTTTGAAAGTCAGGAATCTATGTCAAATCATCAAACATCAATTAGCCTATCAAATCTAAATAGCTCTGGTGAGACTTTGGTCAAATCTCATGAGAAATCATCAAATCAACCTTGCCTATCATGAGGTCAATCATCAATCTTCAAAATTGTATCTCACCTATCATGACGTTAATTAATCATCAAATCAACCTCGCCTATTATGAGGTTTTCAATCAAACTATAATTTTCCTCTCCTATCATGAGGTTAATTGTTGTCATCAAATAATCAAACCTCGCCTATCATGAGGTTAAACATCATCTACTCTACGAAGATCATCAATCATATCAACCAACGGCTGACATGGTCGAAATTCGACAAAATCAAGGATAAAATTGACAAAATACAATATTTTGATTTAGATGCGCCAAAAAAGTGTTTGGATGCGCTAGAACATTCCATGCACCATTTTAGTCAGTCAAAGCACTAAAATAGGTGGCCAATGTGCTAAATTAATGAATGCACCATTTCATTTGACCTACGCACTAAAATAGGCGTTCAATGCACCACATTAACCTATGCGCTAATCTAGCCTATGTATGCACTAAATTATTTGACCTAAGTGTTAAATTAGTGGACGCATTGTTTCATCCTATGTACGTGCTAAAACATTTATCCAATGCACTAATCTGGTGAAGCACTAAAACAACAAACCTAAGCGCCACTTTGAGCTTCTAATGCGCTAAAAGAATTCAAATTTTTGAAAATTGAATAAAATGCACAAAATTCAAAATGCATGAAAAATGAAGAGGTTCACGGGTACATACTGGAGGTCCATGGCGGTCGGGCAGTTGTGTCAATGCACACACTCAAAACGATGAGTGTGGTAAGGAATTGGCATTTTGCTCCAAATTGTTGAAATTCACTCTCTCACAAATTTTGAAAACTCAACATGCACAAATGAATTCAAAATAACCCCTTTTTTAGCTTTTTAATAGGTTGATTAAAGGTATTTTAGTGGGATTTATTTAATTTATTTACTAGAGGATTAATTCAACTTCATCACAAGGGCATTTTCACAACTATTTGTCAGGAGATAAATTATTTCATCATCAAATCTTTATCAAATCATCAGATATTCATGAAAAATCATAAAAATTTAAAAAAATCCAAAAAAACCCAAAAAAAATTCAAAAATTCATCAATTTATCTCTTGAGGGGGCATATATCCATCATCACAGCAAAATCAACATCTAAGGCATAACTAAAAAAATAAAATTATCAATACTAGTAGCAGTAGCAGCAAAATTTTCTTTGAAGCAATGCGTAAACACATCACTTCAAAGAGGGGAAAAATGTATACACCTTAAAAGGGTCAAGATAATCTAATCAATTAAATACAATTTATTTGATTAATTAACCTTTTATTCTTCTACTATTAAATAAATAGAAATATTTATTTATATAGTTCACTATTAATTCTTCAATCTCTATTATATTATTTCTTCCTAATTAAATAAACCAAAATAATAAGTATTTGTTTTTATTTAATTATCATTATTATAATTTTTCTATCAATTATCATATTTCTTCCATATTTATTTAATAAACATAGACTTTTAAAGTTTGTTTTATTAAATTAAATATCTTCTTTTCCTAAATTGAATAAATCCAAATATTCAATTGAAATATATTCTACAGCTATTTTCCTCTTTTCACTCAAAAGTTGCACATACCAAATTAGATATGAAATGTCTAATTAATTCATCTCAACCTTCACAGGGGAATTTGGAGACAAATTGGAGATAAATTTGCAAGAAAATCCTTCATCTTCTTCCATCAATTCTTCCTATTATCTAGTCAAGTGTTTTTGTGGGGAGGAACAATCTCCATAATCAGCTCCATATCCTTCATCCTTCACCATGGAATCCTCAGGATTGAATCCAGACCTCTACTTTGTTGCCCCTTCACAAATATGTTGTCGAGAATCTATAAATACAACCTCTTTCTATAGGAAAAAGATCTGAACTTTGTGCAATCTTACACTGTAGAAATAGCATTAGAGCAATCAAGCATTTGAGCAATAGCAATAGAAAATCATTTTAGAGTAGCAATCATAATCATGGCTTTTTATTTAGATGCATCTTAGTTTACAGTAGTTTATTTTATCAGCTTCATGTCAATTTAGATTACAGTATCATCACCATTTAGCAATCATCATATAGGATCTTAGATTCTTGCATTTAAGCAGCATCTCATTCTCTAGATTGACATTTTAACAGTCACAATGCTTACAAAATCTGAGAGCCCTGTGATTTAATAAATCTTTGGAGATAGAGAGAAATATGATGCTTTCAAGAGTTTTAGTATTTTAATTAGATTACTATTATTAAATCTTTTGATATAATGTCTTATTAAGAAGTGTTTAGTTGTTTACTTATTTATTTATTTCACACTTACATTTTGGTGCCCACCGTGGGGCACAAACCCCATTTTTAATACTTATTTCTGAAAAGTGTCCTCACGGGATTCTAACATGTTTGTTTTAGTGCGACCAAGAGATCTTATGGTGCATACGATAGATACTGTAGCGCGTTCACTAACTATTCTAGTGCATCAACAAACTATTCTAGCGCGTTCACCAACTTTTCTGACATGTCAATTTTTTTGTATCACCAATCAGGGGGTTTTTCTTTGAGTGCATAGACCGATTGTTTTAGCGCATCTATCATTGTCTTTAGCGCATAGATCTATTTTGGTGCATCTAAAAACTGTTATGGCACATCTAATAAATGTTATGGCACATAGGATTAATTTGATAGAATTTTAAATAATCTGAAGCCTAATCACTGTTTTATGTCTTCTAGGTACGAAATACGCTTGTCAAAGACAGTTGTTGGAAAACATACGCCGGTCAAAGACAAAACTCACAAAAATTACTAATGATATTTGTAGGGGTTTTAATTTAATTATTTGCTTTTCCTTTGGTTAAAATAGTGCATCTAGATTAATTAAAAAAATAGTTCGAACCCCATGTTTTTCGTGTCTCGAAAGCAATAGGCCTATGCTCTCCCCTTAACTAGGTGATCAGAATGCTAGACTTGCTATTTACGCTTTATTAAATCCTTTAGAAGGCCTGTCATAGTGGGAAAAATTACTCACCCTACGAGAACGACCTAAGTGAGAACAACCAAAGCCAGGTTTTCCAACCCACTATAATCAAAAGTGAATTTGGGGAAACCCACAATTCAACTAAAGTGTGCAAGATAACCATCCCTAAAATATTTATTCTAAAGATTGGGAGGTCTCTTGAGAGAATTTATCAATTGTCGCTCCGAATGGATACCCTATTTATAAAATTTAGTGTAGAATCCAACTGTGTCAGTTTTTGAACACTTCTTATATCATGGTGCAAGGGGAGGGAAAAATCTGCCCCCAAGACACTCACCATATAACTATCAGAGACCTTGGCCAAAAGTGGAGGATTCGACTTTGGATAAGACTCGGGAAATGCAAAAAGATGGGCACCCTCTAGGTGGTGACAAGGTTGTGTGAGTTGGCATAGTTGCAAGTTGTGGGCTGTGATATTCTAAGTGACCTACTTGAAATAGAAAAGTGCTTGAATTGTCTGTTTTTGTGTCAAAACCTATGAAAATTGAAAGAATCAGACCATATTCTAGAACACTCACTACATGTTTATGCATAGAATCTGAAACAAACTATTTTACAATCTGGCTATATTGTGTGAAGTTAAATTCAAAGGTATTATCCCAGAAGTTGTCAAAATCCAAGATTTACAAGCAAAAACACTCACCCACTGTCTTCACTGGTTGGAAAATCATACCTTGGAATTAATCATCTTGCAGAGAAAAACCAAAACAAACAGACAAAACTATGAACATCCAGACAACTTCCAGTTTAGCGCATCCACAGTCTATTTTAGCACGTACACCTAGTCTTTTTGCACATACACAGTCTATTTTAGCGCATTGACCACTTGTTATAGTGCATCTACAATCTATTTTAACACATACAACCATTGTTTGAGTGCATCTATCATGTCTTATAGCACATCTATAAAGTCTGTCATCATTATTTATCAGTACCATAGCGCATCCACAGTCTATTATAGCGCATACACCTTGTTTGACAACGCATGCACCATATCTTCTAGCGTGTACACAGTCTATTTTAGCGCATTGAATATCTATTATAGCGCATCCACAGAACAAGAAAATAGAGAGCTATCTGAAACTGGTATCAGACTGATAACATCAAAAACCAAGATTTTTGTCAGATCGAAAACATTTCCTCATTCTGAACAGTGTCTTAAACTTGAAGAAATAGGATTTACAAGTCAAAATCTATCAAATTGTACCAAGATCTTGCAACCTTAATGTGTCTAAACTATCAAACAAATTCTGGATTATTGCGTCAAGTTTCTTTATCAAGATTTTGTCATCCCACAATCAAGAAACGAAACAAAATAATGAGATTTTTAGCTTAGTCTCATCAACAGAATTTATCATTCTATTCGACTTAAGTTAATACCTTGACACTCATCCAAACAAAAAAATCAAAGTTTAGTGAGATGAACAAATACTTGTATGCCAATTTTCATGAGGTTACAAAGATAGAAACTTAGAGAAAAGGAAATAGAAACACAAAATACCATGGCTGAAGAAAATCCTTGGAGGAGACTCCACCAAAATGACACCAATGAAATAACCCAAGAGGACATCCAAATAGCACAACAAGACCCAAATTTCCATAAATTTATGGAAAAAGTCTTAGAAAAAGATATGGAAAATTATCTTTTAATGTGAGCTGAACTAGGTGCAAAACTTCCAAAAGACTTTGATATCAATCGATTAAAAGAGACACCTAGAACAACTGAAACCGAACCACAAAATACACAAAACACAGATCAAGTTTTTTCCCTAACACATCAAATGCAAAACTTGCAACAACAACTTCAAGATATGCAAAAGGGAAACACTAAAAGGTACTCATTACAGGACATTTGTCCTTATCCTTTTGATCCAATTGTGGACATGATACCATTTCCTAGACATTGCGAATTCCCAAAATATGACAAGTACAATGGTAAAATAGATCCAATTGACCATGTGAGGGAATTCAGAACCATGAGTTTAGAATTTGCACAAGAGGAAACCTATCTAATGAGGTTATTCCCAAGGAGCTTAGGAGGTCAATGTATGGAATGGTTTTCTAAATTACAACTAGGGATTCAAACTTTTGAAGAACTATTCAATAGGTTTATCTCACAATTTTCCTATAATATTCAGCATGAGGTAACAATAAAAGACCTTTACAACATGAAACAAAAGAAAGGGGAACCATTCCTCTCATTTCTATAATGATGGCAAAGGTTGTTTGCTAGATATCCACGTTCTATACTTGAAGAAGAAAAGATGGAATTATTCATTGACAACCTAACTGAAGACATGAGCTATAGGCTTGAACTACAATGTCCTCCCATGTTTGAGAAAGTAATTGAAAATGGTCTCAAGATCGAAGAAACTTTGTGAAAAAGAGGGGTGATAAAACATTTCAATGAAGGGTCAAATAATACAAATTCCTCAAATCACTATGGCAACAATGATAAACCATAGTTTTGGCAAAAGAATAGAAATACTAGAAACAATGATGCAACAAATGACACAAAATGAAAAACTATTATTTAATTTGACGGCATCTACACCAAAGACCAATCAAAATAATGACCAAAACATCAACCAAAGTGTCAATAAAAACAACAATCTGAACAATGGACAATCTAAATCACAATCATATCAAAAATCATCAAACTGACGAAGATTCACACCATTGGGACATACGCTAGAATCAACAATGAGAGAACTTATTGCAAATGGACTTATCACCTTACTTGAAGAAAGAAATTAGGAACCAAAAGTGAAACCATCTTGGTAAAATGATGTGGACTATTGTAACTTTCACAAAAACAAAGGACACAAAACAAATGACTATAGGGTGATCCCACAAAAGTGGTGTACAATTTTTGGCCAAACTGAACACTGATTTTTTTTTTTTAACTAAATTTTCACATTCAGGCACCTATAGCGGCTAAACCATGAAAAATTTGAAGATGATGCAAACTAGAGTCTCATCACATTTTTTCTATAGATTAAAAAATTTTGGAATCAAATTGCACTTCTTTTTCCATCTCCCATGAAAACTGGTTTTTTTTCATAAAACAACATTTTTAAAAAGTGATGCACACCGTATAACACATAAGTTTTTTTCCATGAAGGATAAAATTCTAATTCTTTCAAATTTAGATTTTTAACTTTGATATCTGGTGCTTCCACTTGATTAGATATTTTTTTATTGAATATTTTTTCTTCAATCAAGTTTCAAAGTCAAACCAATTACAATTCAGACATAGCGCGACCATATAACGCGTAACTTTTTTTGTATATATCGATATTCTATATCTAGTGCACTCATATATTTCAATTTTTTTTTAATAATCTACTATTTTTCCACTTGTGTAGAACAAAACCTTCATTGTTAGTGAAAAACCTATGTTTAATAAAACTAAAAAAAAAAATACATAATAAAACCAAAACATATCAAAATTATATTCATTGGATAGTTTTTTCTGAGTACTTGATTCCAGTTGGGTTTGTGAAGATTCCACCATTTTCATGTTCAAATCAAGCTTCCAAGTGAAAAAATCTGGAGTCTTTTTGTTTTGGAGGGTGGGAAAGTGGGAAAAGGGGGTTCGAGCGAACCTAAGGGGTTCACTTGAACCCCTAAAGGTTCCCTCGAACCAGGTTTCGATCGAACCCCCTTTACACAATGTGGAAATGCAGTTTGCACATGTAAAGGGGTTTGCTCGAACCACTCAAAATGAATTTTTTTTGCATGGGTGAGTGTTTTGGAATTTTTCCTTCCTCACTCAAATTGTAAACCACTATTTTGGCTTCACCCTATATGTAGTTAAAACATCTAGTCCAAGATTTTATTGATAATAAAAAGGTATTCGTAGAAGGGCATCAAACCAACAATGATCATACTGCATTTAAGGATCCTTTACCAAACTATGAAAAGGGAGAATCTTCTTCTACAAATGGTAAAGATAAAAATGTAAAATACATTTATGATAGCACAATCTTTTGTATTTATGCAGTTGAGAAATATATGCAGTCACTAACAATCAAGTTGATAACTTTGGAACCAATGACATCATACCATTAGATCTAATCTCAAACATAGACACATCCAACAATAAGATCAATGTCATAAAAATCAGGGAAAAGCTAGATTACCAATCAATTAACGTAACAAGGGGGAAATCCAAGGTAATATTGAAAGGATTTGCATCTAAAACCACTAACCCCCCTTCAATTCAATACAACATTATCGATCAACTACAGAAAATACCAACACAAATATCAATATTAGTACTCAATATTTGTCCAAGATGTTTACAAGTGGAACACAATGTCCACTATGCAAACCAAATGTACACTCACAAGGTCTAGTGGAACATCATTCCATCCACTAGGTGAGCCCCTAGTGAGACACATATGCACACAACCGATATGCGCTCACACAAACAAGCAAGTGGCTATGGGAAAGTCACACCTAAGTTTGGCTCCCATATGTATAACCATACCAAAGCTATACCTCTCGATAACTTTGATAAGGAACACACAACACAAACAACAAGATTCACAAGGTAAGAAAAACTTTGTATTCTTGACACCCATGAACAAAAAGGATGGCTCCACAGGCAAGCAAAGTGTGTTATGCAAAGCGGCCATATAATCGATATTGTAAATGCAAAAATAGTGTAAGGTATGTTTAAAGGAGTTTTTCTCAGTTCATGTAAGGTATTAACTTAGGGAAAATTGTGCCTAATGTCTCCAAGAGAGGACCAATCAAAGAATAGAAGATTCACAACTTAGGGGATGCAATGTGTCACATCAAGCTATTAAGAGGAATATAATATGCTATGAGAGATCACGCTCTTGAAGGACATCACACCCAATTTCACCACAAAGTGAAAGACTCATCACATGAAGTAAGAGGACTACACAATTAAACATGAGATGCAAAAGAATAATTCCAATGTATGCCCCCACTTTAAAGAAATTGTTAAACACCATGTTGTGAGCAATTACTTTAAACTAGAAAATGATAAATGCTAACAATAAAGAGGACATGAGAGCTTATTTGGGAAGACCTATTCCAAGCCATATGTTTCCAAATAAAGCTACATCATGAAAAAGGGGTTGCTCCCAAAGGGATCCATGGATTCGAGGTCAATATTTATTTGCTACAATGTTATTAGAGAGCTCAAAATTGTCATCATTCTCCAAATAATCATGGAATAGGAAGAATGCCACAAAGAGGTGAAAAAAAAGAAAATAGCTTTCAGGTCAACATGGAAGATACCTAAATGTATCAATTCCTTGCGTCATCCCCAAAAGAAAAACACAAGACAAAGAAAAGATAAAGGAAAAGATTTTTGGGTCAACATGGAAGAGACCTAAATGTCTCAACACCTTGTGTCATCCCCAAAAGGAAAACACAAGACAAAAAAAGATACGACATAGAGAAGAATGTAGGTATGAATAGAGGAATGTCACAAAGAGAGAGAGAGAGATACATCAAACAAAACAACACAGGGAGATCACATTACACACATGCAATCACATAAAAGAAACATGTAAAAGAAAATAAAGACAAGACTAGTAAGGCACATGCGAGTCAACCTATTATCAGGTCATTCACATCCCAATCATGTTCATCGTATACAGAAGGTGGACAACTAGCCAAAGGGACAACAACAAATGTGGTACTAGGACAAGGCTATATAATTCTTGCCCCCACTGTGTGCAAGACAAGAATGAACTAAGGTAGGGATGAGAAGGATCTCCTTGCATTTTGAAATGATTTTCAATGAATGTAAAGCATGTAATAGTGAGAATATTATGATCCTACAACTATTACATGGAAAAGAGAAAAAGGACATGCTTTAAGGGATTATTTAAATGATATCAAACTTTTAAATATTTGTTTTAAAGCATGACACTCATCAGTACTATGTCCAAAAATTATATGATATCGACAATGTGATGTGTTTGTTTTCTTAGGATTTGGAAATTAATTTTCTCGCATGGGTGGTAATGTAATCAATCCTTGGCTTAGAAGTATGTGTAAAGTTCTTTTAGTTGCAGATGGTGGACAAGGGAATTGTAGTTTCTTTAGTTTGTAAGTTGTTCGTTGCTTGCTAGATTAATCAATTTCTTGAGTTAGATGTTGAGGAGGACCTAAGATGGTCCTATAATCCTTATCATTATTATGAGGCATTAGTTGTTCTTTAGGAATGAGGACACTTATGTCAGGAGGAGGGTCTTGATATCCTAACCCTTTGGTATCTTCAGTTGGTATTTTTTCTAAGAGTTGATGAATTTCATGTTCACATGTTGTATCACATCCTTGTTTACTTAAGATCGTGAATCCTTTTCCATATGTCTCTTCTAGGTTGATTGATGCGTTTGTTACTTTATTAACATAGGATGGTTGAAAATTTGGTGGATTAGAGGTACTAGGATCACCTATTGTAGGGAACTTAGGCTCAACTTGTGTTTCAATTTTAGGATGCAAAATACCAAACATCTCCAAAGTTATTTTTTGTAATTTCATTTAAGGATAAAAGGATGTATTAGTCTCAAGGTTGTTAAGGAAATCATTTAAGAATTTGTTCATGTTGTTATCATCTTCTCCAAGGATTCCAAAATCATGAGGAGGACATGCATTAGAGTTGATTGAACATGAGTTACAAGTTCAATTTCATTAGGGTTATTTCCAAAAGCACATCTTGACACATCCACTAATGATTTCAAGAACATCCAAAGCTTACCAAAGCACATATCCATGATGAAATACAATGTAATAACCTAGAATGAGATTTTTAAATGAAATTTTGGAATTAAGCAATGCACTAAATGAGCCAAATTAAGCTAGATTCAATGAAATGAATAAAACAATTTAATTCAGTAAACTAAAACAAAGATCTAACAATAGCCAACATAAACACAAAAATAGGGTTTTTAATGTTGTAAAATGCAATTTCAAGTCTGACACGGGACTAAATTAGGGGTATATGAATCCTAGTTAGGGTTTTTCAAGGTTCAAATTTTGAAAAACGGTTTGCATAAAATACCCATAAATTAGGTAAAACCACCTGCACTGGGACTAAATCGCCCAAAGGGGCATATAAGTTCCAGATTAGTGTTTTTGCACTAATTTCAACAAGTTCTAAGTGAATATTAGGTTTTCTAGTTTGAATGATGTCTAGACAATGTGCAATTACATATTTTAAGTGAAATTCAATGATGCAAGAGGCAAAAATGCAACCTATATGCACTTTCACTAATGCAAGATTTAGAAACCCTAGATGCAATTTAACTAATACAAAACCTAATGCAAAGTTAATGCAAGCTAGATCTAGGACTATGATGCACTCCAAAGAACAAAATAAGGTGTTTTAAAGGTTAGGTTCACCAAAATGAAATTTCAAAAATTGATGCTTTATGTTTTGGGAGATAGAGCCAAAGGGGGATTAGGGTTCCTCCACCAATTTCCTTCAAGTTTCATTCAAGGAAACCTTAGAGATCTCAATCTACTGATAAAAATAAGGGAAAGAGATCTGCAATAAGGTGTCTTAGGAGTGTTATTAAAGACAATAAAGGGGGTTCACCACCAAGCAAAGTCTTGGAAAGAAGGATATGTAAACTATATGCAAACTTAACTATGCAACTCAAGATATGAAACCAAAAATCAGAAGAAGGGATGAAGAAAGGATAGGGGTGCACTAGGAAAATTGGAAATGATCAAAATAAACTCTAAAATTCTAGAATACTGACTTTTAATGCACACTAGGAATCATACGCTAGTAGGGGCAATTTAGTCCCAATTTAGGGTTTTGGGCCGAAATCCAGAATCTAGAACTGCTAAACCAATATCTATGGAAAATACTTGATATCTAGTATACTACGACTCATATGCTACAAGTGGTGATTTAGTCCTAGTATTAGAGTTGATCTAAAACTCTAATATCCTCTAATGTTCTCCTTTAGCTTCTCCCCTCTCAAATCTCTAAGTCTGAAACATTGAATTGGAACCTATAAGTGACTTTCTATGATCCTGCAATGTAGATGACAACTTTGACAACTTGACAACTTTTCTCCAATCTTTCTCTTTAATGGATCTTCAACCTAGATCTGAAAATCACACATCAAAAAGAGGGTAATTTTTTTTTTTAGTGGATAGGGGTTTGCCTTGGTCAAACCCCATTTTGGTAATCAAACCTTGAAATGAATAGAAATAGAATGAAGGAATGATGAATGAAAAAATAAGCTATTTTGCAACTCACCAAACCCTTGGAATAAAGGCTACAATCTTGTAAGTAATTGCTAGCATGAATGTAGATCTTGACTCTTGATTGATTGATATGGATTTTGACTTGAAATATTGCTTAAATCATAAAAACCTACATAACAATGTTATCTCAAAAATGAACATGATGCATGATGACTTTGACATGATTCTTGAATCTTAAATAATGCTCCAAAATGCTTGATAATCACTCTTTGAATGTTGTTGAATTGCTAGAATGATTGAATGCTTAGATCAAATTTTCTCATGAAAATTGCTAGGAGAAAATATGTGAAATAACCCTGTATTTAGACTTGGTTATGCCAAATTTCCTGAAATTACAACACTACAAGCTGACATTAGATCTAGGAGAATAAAATTTCACCAAGAATTGAATTCAAAATTAGGTCCAAGATAAGCGAGACTCATACGCCAATTGGGGCGTATGAGTCCCAATAGGCTAACTTTGGGAAACAAATTTTAAGAAATGTTTAGTTCTATGCCAAATTCAAGTTTAGGCCCCAAAAATTAGGGGGAACCCATATGCCTAAGGTGGCACATGAGTTCTAGATCAAAAAAATTGGGCCATACAAACCAAAATCATTAAATTATGAGTGGTCATTTGATATGTATCGGGATTATCCTTGAAAACATGCATTAAATAAGGCTTCTGGATGCAAAATAGGACCAAATAAGGCATGTAAAGAAGCCCAATTTTAGCAAGGGCCCAAAAAAGTGTGAAAATGTAAAGGGATACATTTTTCTACACTATAGGTAATTATATTGGTTTTCATTGCAAGATAGTCAAGATTGGATGTGACAGTTAGAGTGTTATTTTTTTATCCAAAAATCCTATGTATCATGCTCATACTAAACATGTTGATGTTCAGTATCACTTTTATTGGGAATTGGTTGAGAATGGTAAGGTATTTATTGATAATGTTGACACTTCAATAGATAATGTTACAGATTCTCTTATGAAGCCAATGACCACAAATAAGTTCTCTTGGTGCAAGAAGGCCATGGACCTTGATCACTGTACTTTATTTATTATTTGCATCTCTTGGATGTAATTGAAATGTATAATGTAAAGTGGGAGAATGTTAGATTAGGTGACATTAACCTTAAAAACCTATGTCTTTTTTTATGTCTCCATGTTTCTTGGAAAGTGTCCTATGGGATATTAGAGAAATTCATTTAGTATTGGCATATTGTAATTATATTTTCAAGAGGAAAAATAATGTTGGTGGAGGTTACACATTACTAGAGGACAAATCATCCATCCTAGGTGTCCACATTAGGAATGTAAAGGGCCTTTCAAGTGTCTCAACCAAATTTGGAGGGAAATAGATGCCCATTGGTTCTCCATCGGGAAGTTGAACAGTTACCAAAGCATCATGAAGGCCAAAAGTTAAAGAGGCTATAGGTTAGGCGCCCATGTTGAAGCCTTGTCTATTTTATTAAATATTTTATCATGACTCTTGGTCTTCTAAGGAAGGTGCATGGGTTTTTTGCAAGTGTTTTGGCATCTCTTGTTTTGGTTTACCATTACAGTTTCTTCTCCCACAAGTTCTATAAATTGGAGCCATGAGATGGTAATTTCATCTTGTGTTATTTTGGAGGTGTATGGAAGCACCCTGGTTGTAGGATATTAGTAAGGAAGTGTATTGTGGTGTATCTCTCTAGTGAAGATAAATAATATACTTTCACTCTTTTATCATGTGTAGTTTTTCCCAAAAGGGTTTCTCCATGTAAATATATGGTGTCTTATTTTTTTGCTGATTTTTCTATTATGGTGAATTTGCAATCACATGCATATAATCTGATTTGGTAATCTTATTTTCAGATTTGAATTCACATACATAATTTAATATTGCAGCTTAGCTTCACCTTTTTTTAACACTCTCCATTGTTGGCCTTAAAGAAGCTTTCCATACTATTGCTAGTGACAAGGCTCCTAGTTGTGATGGTTTCCATTACAAATTTTATAAGGTTGTTGATGATAACCTACATAAATTATATCTTGAATCCTTCCATTCCAAATCTTTGGAAAAAATTATCAATAAAGGGGATATTAAATTCATACCTAAATCTAGAGACTCAAAGGATATTTATAATAGGTGGCCCATTACCTTGCTCAATGTCTCCTATAAGATCATTGGTATAATTTTTGTATATTTCTTAGCTTGCATTACTATCATTTGTCAACAATCCAATGTATTTTGAATTTTGAGGTCTATTTGACAAGGCTGTTGATTGACTCTAGCTCTATATGTGCTTTCTATTGAAGGGTTTAATTACCTTCTACTTCATTTTATTTGTCAAGGATTGATAAAAGCATTTCTCTACCCAATTCCTCATCTTGTTAAAATTTATCTTGCGGGTGACTTTTTTCTCACTCTCTTAGAAGAGGAACAAAATATCAAAAATTCCTTTCATTTCCTAGATATTATTTGTAAAGCCTTTGGTTATACCATTTAGTGGCATAAATATTACTATTACAAATAATCATTCCTCCTCATGCCTTCTTGACTTAATCCTATGGTTGGA
Organism: Sequoiadendron giganteum; assembly: GCA_007115665.2. Taxonomy (NCBI): domain Eukaryota; kingdom Viridiplantae; phylum Streptophyta; class Pinopsida; order Cupressales; family Cupressaceae; genus Sequoiadendron; species Sequoiadendron giganteum. The sequence goes on along the minus strand of CM021105.1, from coordinate 362,962,658 downwards.
AACTTATTGATTATGGAGAAGTTTTTAGATTTTTGAATATTCCCTTTTCTTTCGAAGCATCCCAAGCATCTTTGTAACATGGACTTTCCAAAATTAAAAATAAATTGACTTAATGGGTCACAAAACTTTTATCTCTAGTAGAGAAATTTCAAATTTTTCCTAAGATTCTTGGGGCCACTCATGTTTATTACTCTTCATATTTGATTCTTTCTTAGGCCTCCTACATGAAATTGAAAAAAAATCTTTTTGATTTCCTTTGAGCATCTTCAAATAACCATAAGGGATTTAATTGAGTGACTTGGGTATTTTAGTGCCTCCTTAGGGAGTTTGGAGGATTGGAGTTATTATCCACTCAACATCAAGGTTTGTCTCTTTGCACTTGGTGGATATTTGAGCCCTTTAGGACAATGAATTTTGATAGTCTTTAGTGTCTATTCTAGTCATCCTATTGAGCGACCCACTTGGAAGGGGATCAAGGGCTTCATACTCTTATTATCATAAAAAGTATGTTCAATCCAAGGGAATTTTGTGATAAAAATAATTTGGAGAGCTTGGAAAGCCATGAAGCATCAAGGCTTCTTTGGAATGGTTTTGGTTTCTATAACGATCTTTCCATAAATCAACAAAATATTTAGGAGTCCTCCACTTTCAAGATAATGACCATCCTCTATCCAAGATGCCTTGGGTTCATGCCCTGAGATTTAGAAGAAAAATAATTAAAACTACTTAAGAAATTTTTCTTAGGCCCTCCATGAATCTCTTTCATGGAATGAAGCTAAAGCCAAGTTTGAACTTTCAAATCAAGATCATGAAACTTTTGACATAGTTATAGGGACCATTCCAATTAATATAATTTACAAAATTGGTATCAATTCTTGTAAGCCTTGGTCAAGAGATTTGAAGTAGTGTCCAAACACCTTTTTTCATAATTATAAACCACAAAAATAATATCATTTTCTCTCTCCTCATTTTCCCATGGTTCCTTCCTTGAACCAATAGTGATATTTGCAATCACCAATTTTTGTTTGGAAATATGGATTTCACACCATCTGATCAATATTTTTAGAACCAAGATTGGATCACTTTTCTTGGTGTATTCTTCTATAAGGCCTTCTAATTGGCTCTAATTTATCCCATTTACGATTCTCTAACTCTCAATGTTCCTTTTGTGGACAACAAGAATCTCTCGAACACCTCTTCTAGTTTTGTCCTAGAGCTTAAAATGTATGGACCTCAATACATGGATTTTTCAAGCCTTTCAAACCAAAACTTTTTTCATGGCATACAATTATTTTAGGGGGTTGGTCTTGTATCCCTCACAAATTTACTCAAATTTGACATGCTCTTAGGGTGGATATTATGTTCAACATATAGAAAGATAAAAAATTGACTATTTTTGCTAATTATTTTGTGGATCATCATGTCTTGATTTATACTAAAGTTGTGATTTGTTGTAATTTTTTATGATAGATCCAAGTGAAAGCTAATAAAGTTACACTTGATGTGGCTCACCCATTTTTGTTTGGAAACATAGATTTCACACCATCTAATCAATAATTTTAGAACCTACATTGGCTCGCTTTTATTGGTGTATTCTTTTTGAAGGCCTTCCCATTGGCTCTAGGTTATCCCATTTGGGATTCCCTAACTCTCAATGTGCCTTTTGTGGGAAACATGAGTCTCTCAAACACCTCTTCTAGTTTTGTTCGAGAGCTTAAAATGTTTGGACCTTGATACAAGAATTTTTCAAGCGTTTCAAACCAAAAACATCTTCATGGCATATGGTTCTTTTAGGGGGTTGGCCATGCATCCCTCACAAATTCACTCAAATTTGGCATGCTCTTATGATGGATATTACGTTCAACAAATAGAAAGATAGAAATTTGACTATTTTTGCTAATTATTTTTTGGATCAGCATTTCTTGATTTATACTAAAGTTGTGATTTGTTGTAATTTTTTACTATAGACTAATATGGCTCACCCATTTTTGTTTGGAAACATAGATTTCACACCATTTGATCAATAGTTTTAGAACCAAAATTGGCTCAATTTTCTTGGTATATTATTTTTGAAGGCCTTCCCATTGGCTCTAGGTTATCCCATTTGGGATTCCTTAACTCTCAATGTCCCTTTTATGGGCAAGAAGAGTCTCTCAAACACCTCTTCTAGTTTTTTCATAGAGATTAAAATGTTTGGACATCATTACATGATTTTTTCAAGCCTTTGAAACCAAAACCTTTTTCATGGCATATGGCTCTTTTAGGGGGTTGGTCTTGCATCCCTCACAAATTCACTCAAATTTGACATGCTCTTAGGGTGGGTATTATGTTTACCATATAGAAAGATAGAAACTTGACTACTTTTGCTAATTGTTTTATGGATTATCATGTTTTGCTTTATACTAAAGTTGTTATTTGTTGTAATTTTTTACTATAGATCCAAGAGCAAGCTAATAAAATTGCACTTGATGTGGCTCACTTATAGATGCTTCTTGACCATGGGGTAATACCCCTTATACTATTGCTAGAGCTCCCTTGTCTTTTGTCTTCCTCCTAGATTCACTCCCCTTCTCATGAGTTTCATCGTGGATGTAACCTGTCAAATGGAGGTAATAGGAGAATCACTCATAGGCTTCTCCCTTGATTATGAGAAGAGATTGCAGTCAATGGGGTTGGTCACAACCTCCTTTTCGATGCCCTGCCTCTTTACTACTTATAGGGGGAACTTCTTGGTGGTGAGTGGGAGGCATTCCTATTTGGTTTGGTTCCACGTAAATACCCAACTTTCCTTGGACGTCGTTTCGTGATCGACACTAGAGTCCAGACGTCAGATGCGATAGTTTCGGTGTTAGTAGTTTATTTCTATGAGTCTAAGAAGCAAACAACATTAAATAGAGTATTTGCAGGTCTATGAAGCAGCCTCACGCTTTGCTTCATCTCGAAATCTCTCCGTCGTTTGGCAAGTAATCTTTAACTTCAGATATTTGTAAACAAATGGAAATAAAGTTATACAAAGCAATTACATCAGGCAACGTGGAGGGGCTTACAAGTTTGCTAGGTAAGGGACTCAACGTTCTTCAAGAGGTTACACCCACAGGCAATACAGCACTCCATTTGGCAGCATATCATGGCCATGTACAAGCTGTGCAAATGTTGCTTCAGCTGATGAATTTTCTTACTGCCAAAAATGAGGACGGTAACACCGCCTTGCATGAGCCATCGGAGGACATTCTAAGGTCGTGGAGTTATTATTGGAGCATCACAGTAATCTGGTGGATATCGTCAATCACGTCGGGGAGACTGCGCTGCTCAAAGCTACAGAGGGAGGTCATAAGAAAATCGTTAAGAAACTTCTGCCTCTCACATCTCCCCCCTACGAGAGGAGGACATCTGATAGCCAAACCCTTCTCTAGCGTGCCTCGACAACACACGCAAAGGTATCCTCAAAATGTCTCTTCTTTAAAAAATAAAATAAAATCTCTTAAATAAAATCTTCCAAATACTAGCTCTTTATAACTAATATCTTTCTAAGTTGTGTAGGTGTGCTTAAAATATTTATAGCTGCTAATCCATCCTTGGACAAGTTGACAATTTAGAGAGAACGCTATCTTCATGGAATATGCAAAGATTATTTTAGAGAAAGATAGCTTTTGTGTTATAAAGTGGACAATAATAAAAAAATAGTACTTCATATAGCAGTGTATTATCCACAATTTTTATGCAATCTTCACCACAATTTAGTCATCGAGATATTAAATTATGGTGAAGATTGCATAGAAATTATGGATAATGAGATGAGAACTGCTTTGTACTTGGCTGTTGAAAATGCAGTGTAGATGTTTGACAGAATTTCGAGGCGGATAAAAGCTTTGGTATTGTTGGTAATATCAAAGAGGCTGATTAACAAATCTGACAAGCTCGGCAAAACAGCAATAGACATAGCGATGGACAACATGGGACACGACGAACATCTTTTCTATGGGACAAGTGATTCATTTGAATTTTTTTAATTATCAACCGTTGTAGCTGGTCATATTAATAGTCTAGAAAATATTACTTGAATATTTAAATAAAAATAATGTTATTAATTGTTTTTGAATTTTTCAAAATTTAAATATTAATTTTGAAATTATATTTTTTTAAATACATTTGAAAGTGTTTTTATGTTTATATATATGTATATATATTTTTAAGATATTTATATGTTTAAGATATTTGTATAATTATTAATTTATAATTTATAAATTTTGTATTATACCAAAATTTATAGGTATTATGAAACTTCTAAATTTAGAATCTTCATTTTTCTATAACGACGGTTAATTCATGATATCAATTTTCACAAGTGTAGTTGTTAGCTCATCATCGTTTCAAACAACAATCTATTGGAATTTCTAGACAATTTAGAATAGTGTAAAACCTCAATGAATATTGTCTTTACAAAGAATCACTTTATGTTTGTAAAAATAATAACAAGAGTTGCGATGCAGCAGGAGACCCTGCCAAATGATGATAGGAAAGTGCTAGATGTAATAGAAATAGACAAGCGTAGGGCATGGATGTGCTAACATTTAGCAGAGATTGTGACTTCATAGTTTTTATGTCATTTGGCACAAAGGAAGATTGGTGAATTTCAAATGTACTGGAAGAGCTTTCCATATTTTTTCAGTATGGTCTTAATTGGTTCTGAGTCTTATAATTCTTAGGTCTTCGTGTGTTGCAACCTAATACCAAATCAGCATTTAATGCAATAACAAACACTTTAAATTAGTTTCAGGTTGTGCATGTTTTAGTAATTCTTATATTTTGAAGCTGCTTTTCATGATTCATTGAATTTGATTGTTAGAGCCTCATTGTAAGTGCAAGTATTAATGATCTCTAGATTGTAATCATAATTTTCACACAAAATAGGACTGGTATACCTTTATGTTATAGCCAATGAGTTGTTATGTCCATAGATATGCCAGAACCCTTAGAGGGCAATATTAATTAATCTGCTTGGAATAGATGGCGCAAATTCATTGATATGGGTGCATTCAATCTAGGTGAAACTTGAAAGTGAATAAATAAAAGCAGAATTTTTGTACCATATTTTTGGGAAGCAATATTCTTCAATGTTGACAACACTGAGTAATAATGTAGTCATCTTCTAGGTATATAATGCAACTAGGACAAAGTACAAGTGCCCTCAAAATCTCAAGTAGACAGTTACACTATAAGCTAAGAAAAATAGAAAGGTAGAAAAGGAAACTAGTTTTGCTATCAATGTCCTGTAAGAAACATGCTTAATATTAAAAAACAGAAATATAATGGCATGACAAAAGAAAAAAAATAATGACATGACAGTTACCTTACAGCAAGTTCAAGAATCTGGCTGCCTCTGTCTAAGAGTATGATGATCATCTCAAATGATAATATCATTTTACATAAATAAATGAACAAAGAGAGAATTGAATTTTCAAGCAGCCAATAAAAACTATTTTTGGATTTACCAAATAAATTATAAAAATATATAATGTAATAACAACTCCAACAAAATACGAGTGCCCCAATTATTAATATGAGATCAGAAAAAAAATTATCAAATACCCACAAGCATATAAGTCTCAAGAAACAATCTTAATAGCTTTGTAAGATTCTTTGGGAGGTTATTCCATATATTTTGGCCAATCTTCAGATGAAATTGAGCATCGGGTCAAAAGTTATGCAAAAAGATGTTTTTCTAGCTACTCACGTGACTTAAGCTCTCAAAATGTGATTGAGATATTAAAGAAGATTCTTTAAGACTTGCTATTTGAAAGCCACTTTGATAGTTGAATCACTTAATTGAATTTTTGAAAGGAAGGAATGTTCATTTAAAAAAATTGTAACAGCTCTCCCATATTTGGGAGGCGTTGAAAGGATTATACGGTGCCTTCTATATGAGGATAATCATTCTCTAAATAAAGTTAAAATCTGCAGGAAAGAGAGTAAGGGTTGGTGTGGAAGAGGGGAGATAGCGAGTCGCCCATCTTGGGCTCTTTAAAGCTGCAATAAAAGCATAAAACTGTAGCACAATTGATATACAAAAATAGAAGCATAGAAAAACAATTAGAAGGGAAGGCGTTGAAGAAGGTAAGGCATGAGGAGTTAGAGCAGAATGTGTGGAAAAGAAGAGAAAATAACTCATTCTTGGGGTTGTTTAAAACAACGACAGAATATATTTTTGAACAGCAACAAAGAGTTGCAACAATGCTGTGTGGAAGACAGATAGGGCTGCATGGGGTTGGGAAGAAAAATAGAGAGAGATGGATAGTGAGGACGATGAAAAGCCATGTTGGATTTTTTTTGCTGTGGCATATTCAGTTTATCAAAATTTGTAATCATTGTTTAGTTTGAAATAATAATATTATTGTCTCTTCTGTACACTTCTCAAGAAGAGAAAGAGACACTAACAAAATAGCTTTACCATTCAAAATTAAAGAGCAAGTAATACAATTATTTCTAGAATAATAGCTTATAACAATGTCAAATAATTTAGGGAAAATGAAACTAGCGTCAGTAGACTTAAAAGGCCAAAGAAAGAAGCCTCCTCGAAGGGCAGACTTCTCAGTGAAATGCCTCTTTTCTCACATGAAAAAACAGGGTTACTTGCAGCCAACAATGGTGCAAAGCTCAGAGTATGACATCTAGAATATAGTATATTGAATTAAGTTAAATAAAATTAATGCTTTTGAATAGTATATCACCTAAAATGGAACTATTATGAGTAGTATGAAGCATATAGGAATTGGGATGGTGCCTATGAACAGATTAAACAAGGTTCTTCAATGGTCAAATGCCTAAGACAAAGTTTTTGTTTCAAAACAAGTAGGTGTCCACTTCCGGGTGACAACGCCAATCATTGAATACAATTTTAAAATCCAACCATGTCATTGAAGGCCCCAAAAGTGTGTAATTTTGTAGTATAGAGAACATGTTTTTCTTGGTGCCGAAAAGGAATACAAAAAATAAAAAGTGGCCTTTAAGAGTAGGCCATCATTAACCATTCATTCGAAGAGATAACAGATAAATTTTCCTGCTACTTATAGAATGCAAATTAAGCTAGTGTAAGAAAATTGATGTTGAACCATTCCATCATGGAGGGAAGGGAAAATTGTTGTCAGAATTACTATCTATTGTATTATTATCTATTGTAATATACCACAACACTTGTTCTAGATCTGCAATTTTAATTATTTAAAATAATATTTTTTTAATATGTAGAATAGCAGTAGAGTAGCTTTAAAATTAAGATGTCTATAACATGCAAAGAATAAAGATATCAATTGTAATATCACAGTGCCAAAAAATTTTAACTCATAAAATACCAATTCCATTAATATATGCTAGACAACATGTAGTATGCTAGGAATACTTTGGCTGCCTGCAAATTGAGTAATATGATTAGTGTAAGAGAAATAGTTTTATATAATTTTAGATAGTGTTAAAATATTGGAGAAAAGAAGTATTTGTATGAGTATTTTTTTTGTCTTGTTGTAGCATTTATTGTTTAATTGTTGTTCATTCACTTAGGCAGATGGCATCAATAATGACATTTTTTTGTTGAAGTTGAAATGGCCTTTGATGTTGAACTCCCGCAGTGTGAATATTACTGCTGATTTGTTTTTGACATAGTCTTCATAATTCATGTTTTAGAGAGTGGGCAATAGTTGTTGCATGGTGCGTTTTTCAATAGAATAATGGATCATTTGTTTGTCATCTGTTGTAATAATAGTTTTTAGATGGAAATAATATATGTAATTGACTTCCTAGTTACATTGATTGTAGTGAGCATTCTTCTCCTTGAACATGCCATAAGTGTCAAATTTGTAATTGCACTTTGGACAAAATGCATGGAATGGATTTGAGAATGCATTTGCCACTCTTAAAGTGCCAGAAACTCGAAACATGTGTTTGAATATTGTTAGAAGGGGAAGAATAAATGATTTTGAATGTAAGAGTTGTAAGATTTTGAAATAGTTATCTTAAATGTTGACTGTAGTAAGCCATTCAACTTTTTCATTGTTCTTTTGTCATTTAATTTGTAGATAAATGTTGATTGACTTGTGTGGATTGTATTTTTTTGATATGTCCTTTTTATAATAATCATGAAAAGAATTATTGGAGTTTTATTTTTGTGTAGTTGTTTCTCTATTGCCAAGTATTTTTGTTCATGAGTTGGGTGCACTTGTTTCTGTTAACCAGTGAGAAAGTTAGTTTTCTTTAAAAAGAAATTATAATAGAAAAAATCATGGTTTGAAAACAAGTTTAAATGGATTAGTGAGATAGGTTGGAGAGACATTTGTACCTGTGCTCTATCTGTGTCAGTGTGGCCATCTTTGATTTCAATTACATATTGGTTACCTATTTTCTTGGTGCCAACCACCAATGCACCTCTTGTTCCAATTGGGTATTGATTTGTGGTTGTTAGTAGTTGGTTGATAGTTGTGTTTGGTATGAAGTAGTACTCTTCACAAAGGTGGGGCATGCTTTCAATTGTGCTTGTGTTTGTCAATATCAGTGTGCAATCATATTCGACTCTGTCATAATCTAATCTAGGTACAATCTTGAAACCTAATATTGAAATTGCTAATCCTGGAATTATTTTGTGTTCATGTTCTTGTACAAGGTTTCTACTGACATTTAGTGTGATTATCATTTCTATTTTCAGATCTGTTAATTCTGCACGTAGCACTTCTCGTGTTTTGTTGACTTTGTCAAGTGTTTCCTTGTAAAAAATAAGCACGTCTCCTTGGAATGTATAGCCATCTCTTTTTGCATTTAGGTCTTTGATTGAAATGGTATTTTTGAATTTTTCTTTGCAAAAAATGAGAACAATGCTATTTTAATAATGGGAATTTGAGCAAATGCATGTGGTAGGGAAATAGTGTAAGTTCTTTACCGTTTTGTTGTGTCTTCTTGCATAGTTTGCATTTTCTTTTATGGTCTTTTTGTTGCATCCATCAATGCCCTACAAAGAAGTGATATCTAGTATTGGAGAATGCATTAGTGATGTAGGCTTATATGTGGTATCAAGTTGAATTGATTTATTGGATGAGATGCAATTTTAGAAAAGTAAGATGGCTATCAATCCAATACGCCTCTTATTTGTAAATGTTGCATATAGTTGTAATTGAATTTCTATTGCATGGGAAAGAAAGGGGAAGGATGATTCAAGAATCCGACCTTGTACTTGTTGAATAAGAGTATACTTGTAATGATGTAGATCTTTGTCTCTTGCTTCAATAGTAAGTACCGGTTCCTATTACAAGGACAAATTAGACAAATGAGTATAGTCGATGACATATAATATGTCATTCATAAACATGAAATAGTATTTCATTTTCTATTGTTTTGTATCTTTCTCCAAGTTATTACAACTCACTTAGATATTTTGGATAGGTAGGTTACTATTGCAATCGTTCGATGTGCATTTGAAACTCCAACAAAATTTGAAAAAATGCTTAAATCAATATATAGTTTTTTCCAAAAATTATTTGTTGTTGTCAAGTAAGCAACAACTTTCTAAGATTTCATTTGGCTTTGTCAAGCAAGAAAAAACTTTTTATTTTAAGTCTCACCTAGATATTATCAAATAATTTGGTCTTTGGAAATCGTGCCAGCAAACAAATAAATATATTTTTCTATTGTTTGGAGTATTATTTTTAAAATGGCAATTTTTTCAATTTTTTCTTTTTTTGATTGGCCCCTATATTTTTGCTAGGGTTTTATTGATTTTTTGATTAAAAGTTAGAAAAATAAAACTTCTGATGAATGAGCAACAAACTAGGGAAAAAATTAAGATATTCCTAATGTTTCAATGCAAATATTTAGGAATTAAATGCAAATTGTGTGTGCTTCACTGGCGGGTTGGTGGGTACTGAAGGGCTCAATGCAAATTTAATGCATTAAATGCCATGACAGTTGAGAAGACTTTGTTGGAAGTGTTGGGTTTTTTATGTGTTGATTCTCCTTTGTTCAATATCGATTAATGCCTTGTATGTTTGTTTCTCTTCCTTCCTCTAAGTTTCCTTTGTGTCTTTCTTTATGCATTTGGTTAAAGTCTCCACCTAAAGGAATGGAATTTTTTTGTGTGCTAATTCTCCTTTGTTTATTATTTATTAATTACCAATGAAATTATTGTAAGAGTAACCTACTTTTCGGCTTCAACTATTTCGATTTTTTGAATTACATAGCATATTTAATCTATTGTTCTCATTTTTTGAACTAGTCCTTATAACAAAAAGAAATACTTCTACTTGTTATAGGAGAGAAGTGGTGATATTAGTACAAGGGTAGTCAATTAAGTGAGATTCTTGAATTAAGCTTCTCCTTTATGCTCTACAACTTTATGAAGGCATATTTTTTAGATACATTACAACAATGAAACTGTTATTTTTTTGATAGCCTTTTTCACATTTACTATATTGAGCAATTTTTATGCCTTTTCAAAGAAAGGAGAAGCTTGATTCTAGAATCTCACCTTGTGCTTTATTCTTGGACAATTGGATAGACTTGCATTGATATAGCCCTCTCCCTCCTCCTTGAATTAGAATTTTTTGCTCCTGTTACAATGACTGAATAGAAAATTAAGAACAATTTTTATGTGCTCCTAAAAAATAGCAACAAAGATGACGAAAAGAGATGAACTAGTTAATAAAGATTATAAGGGCTAACAAGATTATTCAAATTAGAAGGCAAAAATAATTGTGCTAAAATCTAATGAAATGATTGCAATAGTAACTTACTTGTTGGCTCAAACTATTTCAAGTTTTGAATTACATAGCATATGTCATCAACTATGCTCATTTGTCGAACTGGTCTTTATAACACAAAGAAATACTTCTAGTTGCAATAGGAGAGAAGTGGCGATATCAATACAAGGGTAGCCAATTAAGTGAGATTCTTGAATCAAGTTTCTTCTTTATGCTCTATAACATTTTGAAGGAATATTTTTTAGATACATTGCAACAATAAAAATTTCTATGTTTTTGATAGCTTATTTATATTTACTATATTGAGCAATTTTTATGCCTTTGCAAAGAAATGAGAAGCTTGATTCCAGAATCTCACCTTGTGCTTTGTTCTTGGATAATTGGCTAGAATTTCATTGATATAGCCATCTCCCTCCATCTCGAATTAGAAGTGATTTCTCTTGTTACAAGGGTTGATTAGAAAACTGAGAACATTTTCTGTGTTCGTAAAAAATAACAACAAAGCTAAGGAAAAGAGTTGCAGTAGTTAATAAAGATTATAAGGGCTAACAAGATTATTCAAATTAGAAGCAAGAAACAATTTTTCCAAAAATTTCCATTGCATTTTGTAAAATAAAACAAAATTCTTCCGTTGGAGATTAAAAAAACAAATAAAATTTATTTTTATGAGCTCAATATAAGCTACTAAAAATAATGACCAATTTGAAATAGAAAAAAAAATTAAGAGATGAACTAGTTAATAAAGATTATAAGGGCTAACAAGATTATTCAAATTAGAAGGCAAAAATAATTGTGCTAAAATCTAATGAAATTATTGCAATAGTAACTTACTTGTTGGCTCAAACTATTTCAAGTTTTGAATTACATAGCATATGTCATCAACTATGCTCATTTGTCGAACTGGTCTTTATAACACAAAGAAATACTTCTAGTTGCACTAGGAGAGAAGTGGCGATATCAATACAAGGGTAGCCAATTAAGTGAGATTCTTGAATCAAGTTTCTTCTTTATGCTCTATAACATTTTGAAGGAATATTTTTTAGATACATTGCAACAATAAAAATTTCTATGTTTTTGATAGCTTATTTATATTTACTATATTGAGCAATTTTTATGCCTTTGCAAAGAAATGAGAAGCTTGATTCCAGAATCTCACCTTGTGCTTTGTTCTTGGATAATTGGCTAGAATTTCATTGATATAGCCATCTCCCTCCATCTCGAATTAGAAGTGATTTCTCTTGTTACAAGGGTTGATTAGAAAACTGAGAACATTTTCTGTGTTCGTAAAAAATAACAACAAAGCTGAGGAAAAGAGTTGCAGTAGTTAATAAAGATTATAAGGGCTAACAAGATTATTCAAATTAGAAACAAGAAACATTTTTTCCAAAAATTTCCATTGCATTTTGTAAAATAAAACAAAATTCTTCTGTTGGAGATTAAAAAAACAAATAAAATTTATTTTTATGAGCTCAATATAAGCTACTAAAAATAATGACCAATTTGAAACAGAAAAAAAAAGAACTGAAACTCTAACAAAATTTGAAAAAAGGCTTATTTATCAACATATATATTTTTCTAAAAATTATTTGTTGTTCTCAAGTAAGCAACGAATTTCTAAGATTTTATTCAGCTTTGTTAAGCAAGCAACAACATTTTAATTTAAGATGCACCTATGAGGGGATGGATGAATACCATGCCCTATATTAACTTCCTCAACCTAACAATGATAAAATCTTTGTCCAATGGGATGAGCTCAAATTGTATAAGCAACACACTTGTATAATAGACAACCCAAGGTTCAAATGGTTGGGAAAAATGGTAAAGTATTAAAATTGGAGAAAACACAACATACAACTTACTTCATAATAAAGTACGAGAATCAATTTTGTAGGAGAAATAGTTAAGTGTTAATATTGTCTAGGTAGGCTTTCATAATGGAACCTAAGACAAAAAGAATTGGAAGTACAAAGTAATCTTTGTTTTGTCTCTTTAGCATGTAAATTTTTCCTTGTTTACCAACATTGTGTCTAATTTTCTATTTATTCTGCTTAACCGTATTGTTTCATGTTATTGAATTAGATAGCATATGTCATCTAGTGTGCTCATTTTTCAAACTAGTCCTTATAACAAAAAGAAATACTTCTAGTTGCACTAGGAGAGAAGTGGCGACATCAATACAAGGGAAGTCAATTAAGTCAGATTCTTGAATCAAGATTCTCCTTAATGCTCTATAACTTTTTGAAGGCATGTTTTTTAGATGCATTGCAGCAATGAAAGTTCTATGCTTTTGATAGCTTTTTTTGCATTTACTATATTGTGCTAGTTGAATTTCTATTGCATTGGAAAGAAAGGGGAAGGATGATTCAAGAAACTGACCTTGTACTTTCTTGTTGAACAAGAATATACTTATACTGATATGGATATGTGTCTCCTCTCCAATTGGAAGTATTGGTTCCTATTACAAGGACAAATTAGACAAATGAGTATGTGGATGCCATATAATATGCCATTCATAAACATGAAACAATATTTTATTTTTTGTTTTCTTGTACCTTTCTCCAAGTTTTACTTCTTTAAGTTATTACAACTCACTTAGATATCTACGATAAGCAGGTTACTATTGCAATCGTTTGATGTGCATTTGATATGCTCGGCTCACCAATCAAATTCTATAATTTAAATATATTTCTTTGTATTTCTATAGTTTAAATTCAAGGACATATTTTTTATTTTTAAAATTATTATCTATCTCTTTTCCTATTTGTTGGAGTATCTACATTATTCATTTTCCTTTGAGAAAATTAGGGAAATAGGATAAAAAATATAAATTTTGGTGAATATTTAGGCATTAAATACAAATTGTGCAAGCTTTGCTAGTGGGATGTTTGGTCCTTTAATAGGAGAGAGTAATCTCCTCTTCACTATTGGTGCTACAAAACCAAGGGGCTAGTTTTTTCTAAAATGGATAAAGAACAATATGGTTGCATTCCTTCCACATAGCACAACCATAAAATAATTGTGTGTTCCTATCTATCAGAGAAAAAAAAAATCATAACAACAAAATAAGAATTGAGACAAAAATAATAATTATGAAATATAGAGAAGGGAGGGTGCTCGCCAATAGGAAAGATTAGCAATTGGTATACTCCACTTGTGCTATTGCTCCTCTGGCCTTTCACCCAATGCATAGAGAAAATATAAAGGAAACTCAAAGGAAGGCATAGCAACAAACACACAAGACACTAATTGATACTGAACAAAGGAGAATCAACACACAAAAAACCCAACGCTTCCAGCAAATTATCCTCGACTGTCATGGAATTTAATGCATTAACTATGCATTGAGCCCTTTAGTACCCGCCAACAAATCTCGCACAATTTACATTTAATGCTTAAATATTCGCTAAAATTTAAAGCTCACACAATTTGCATTTAATGGCTTAATATTTGCATTGAAACATTATGAATATCTTAATTTTTTCCCTGCTTTGTTGCTCATTCATTAGAAGCTTTATTTTTCTAATTTTTAATTAGAAAATCAGAAAACCCATAGAAAAAATATAGGGGCCAATCAAAAAAGAGAAATAAATGACAAAAATTGTCATTTTAAAAATAAAAATCTCCAAACAATAGGAAAAGAGCTTTATTTTTTTGTTGGAACGATTTATGAAGACTAAATTATTTGAAAATAGCTAGGTGAAAACATAATTCTCCACCAACAAAGCGCACACAATTTGCATTTAATGCCTAAATATCTACCAAAATTTAAAGCTAGAAAAAAATAACAAAAATTATCATTTTAAAAATAAAACACTTCAAACAATAGGAAAAGTTATTTATTTGTTTACTGGCACGATTTTTGAAGACCAAATTATTTGAAAATAGTGAGGCAAAAACATAAGTCTCCGCCTAAAGGTAGGGGCTTTTTTTGTGTGCTAATTCTCCCTTGTTTATTATCTATTAATTTCTAATGAAATGATTGCAATAGTAACCTACTTGTAGGCTTGAACTATTTCAAGTTTTTGAATTACATAGCATATGTCATCTACTGTGCTCATTTGTCGAACTAGTCCTTGATGGAATATTTTTTAGATACATTGTAGCAATGAAAGTTCTCTATTTTTTATAAAAAAAATTACATTTACTATATTGAGCAGTTATTATTCCTTTACAGAGAAAGGAGAAGCTTGATTCCAAAATCTCACCTTGTGCTTTGTTCTTGGACAATTGGATAGACTTGCATTGATATAGCCATATCCCTCCTTGAATTAGAAGTGCTTGCTTATATTACAAGGACTGATTAGAAAATTGAAAACAATTTTTATGTGTTCCTAAAAAATAGCAACGAAGCTAACAAAAAGAGTTGCACTAGTTAATAAAGGTTATAAGGGCTAACAAGATTATTCAAATTAGAAGGCAGAAACAATTGTGCCAAAATCTGCCATTGCATTTTGTAAAATAGAAAAAAAATCTTGTGTTGGAGATTAATAAAATATAGTATTGTCTCATGAGTGACAATGTCTAATGCAAATGTGTATAGTTTGATGCAATAGATGGACAATGAGCAACCATTACAGTTTTCTTTGCATACATGAAGCATTAATAATTATTGACAACTCAATATTTTAATTGTAATGCATGGTGCAATGTTTGTATAAAAAATAAATGTGTAATGTAATGGCTGGTCACAAACTCCATTTTTCCTACTTGCATATTCTTAGGAAAAATAGGTTATAACTTATTACATTGTCAAACAAAGGGAAATCTTATGAATTTTCATTCCCTTTTCTCATTATTTTTTCAAAAAATTGCTCTTATTTTTCATTTTGAAGTTTAGTGCTTTTGTTTATCCATCCTTCTAAGATTATAAAGTTTTGATCAGTTTTACCAAAAAAATTATATTATGTCACATATTGCATATGACTTGATACAACATATCCTTTTGAGGAAAAAAAGAGATACAATAAAACCCACCATGGAATAGGGAAAGTCAATAATTGAATTACCCTTTTTAATTATTCTAAGATGTAAGATGAAAATCTTGCAAATTGTTAGCCATGGAGCTAGAGGTCGATTCTTAACATGCACAAAACCCTTTGAAAATGACAAATACCTATTGGAAAGCAACCTCGAGGAGACACTTGGTGTTTTTTGTTGTTTTCAAGTCCCATCTTGCCTTCTAAGATGCTAATTACTTGGCCAATGATGAACAAAAACACGAGGAAAAAGGATTCAACAAAACCAAATAAGGCACAAATAAAGAGAAGGGTAGGGAAGTGCTACTTATTACTTTATGTATCTAAATCCTGAAGGGCAATGTTATTTCTTACTTTTTGAATCTAAAGCCTATGGTTTATATATATATTAGCCAATTAGAAATATAAAGGAAACCAGAGCTGATAATATTTTTTGATGAAACAGTAAGATTTTGTCCTCAAACTATAAAGAATGTATCTTCTCTACACATCATTCTCTCCAACATTCAATATTAATTTTTAACCCTTTACAATGGATATCAAAATTGATGGATGATAGATTCTTGTGCTCTTAAGTGCATAATGAAACTTGCAAATAATTAATATAGTACAATATTGTCTCATGCCATATTTATGGATAGGTAATCATAGACTATTGACACAAGTCCCTCTGGTATAAGACAATGATAAATTAAGCTCATATTAAAGGAAGGCCATAGCTTATGAAAGACTAGCATAGAAGGAAGACTATCCTATTTAAGAATAAATGTGTTCATGATTTTAAAGATGGTTTCCTTTCAAAGAATTGAATATCACTTTCATATGGAAGGGACTTGCTATATTTAAATGTAACCATACATAGCTCCTTGAAGCTTTTCTTTTGCTAAAAACTGATGACTGCAATATTAATTATTTTCTTAACTAACTCTAAACTACAATTCTAACATAATCACTAATATAAAAAAAGAGATGCTAAGTAGTTGTCAGATGTGAAAAACCATAAAGAACAATTTTGAGATAACAAATAATATTAAACTACTTGATCATTTTTTTTCCAAAAATAAGGACATGGTTATCAATTTTTAGATGCAAAGAAGCATAGGGAGCAAGTTCAGTAAAACAAATGCATTGATACTTGTACAAAGAACTTTAAGTTGCTTGATGGCCAAAAACTATTCAAAATAACTTCAAAGATGGAGCTTTTATATCAACACTGTAGTGTTGAAAAATGTCGTTCATGACATTTTCACACTTGTTTGGGTCCTCCTTGTTAAATTGAGCTTAATGATGCTGTGATTTAGTGTTGTAATGTGTTTAACACATTCACATTAGGTATAGGGCCATTGTAAACTAAATAGACCTATTTGTGCCTTATTTAGGGTGTTGTAAAGTTTTGTACCACACTTTTCCACTTATCTAGGGTTTCATTAATTAATTGGGATTCTTTATGCATTAATTGGCCTTATTTTGCATCCACAAGATTTAATTAATGCATCTTTCCAAGGATAATCCCAACACAAACCAACATCCAATAATTATTAAGGTATTTTTGGATTGTATGACCAAGAACTAGTGATCTAGGACTCATACACCACCTTGGAAATATGAGTCCCACACAAGTTTCAAGGCCCCGATCTTGATTTCACATGAATCTAAGATTTTTCTTGAAAAATGTGTCCCATAGCCTAGCCTAATGGGACTCATATGCCACTTTTGATGTATGAGTCCCATGTGGCTTAAAATTAAATTAAATTCAAATTCTTGGCAGTATCTTATCCTCCTAGATCTGATGTCAGCTTGTAGTTTTGTAATTTTAGAAAATTTGGCATAAACAAGTATAAATACAAGCTTATTTCACTCAT
Source organism: Sequoiadendron giganteum (assembly GCA_007115665.2). NCBI lineage: Eukaryota > Viridiplantae > Streptophyta > Pinopsida > Cupressales > Cupressaceae > Sequoiadendron > Sequoiadendron giganteum. Next base: position 362,945,084 of record CM021105.1, on the reverse strand, counting down.
TTTTCACCTAACATGTAATCAAGTGACCTAGCAAGTTTAATAAGAATCATTATAACAAATTTGAGTTCACAAGAGCATTTAAGTGTTTACAAGAGCATTCAAGAGTCTTAAAGAGCTAATTATCAAGTGTTTTGGAGCATTATTCAAGGATCAAGCATCATGTCAAAGTCATCATGCATAATGTTTGTGTTTGAGCTAAAAATTGTGATGTAGGGTTTAATGATTCAAGTCAAGATCCACATCATTCAACCAAGAGTCAAGATCTATATCCATTAGAGCCACTTCATACATGTTTGCAACACTTTGTTTCTATGGTTTGTCTGTGATTTGTAGATCCGGGTTAAAGATATATTGAAGAGAAAGATTGGAAAGAAGTTGTCAAGTGTTCAAAGTTGTCCAAGTTGTCACCTTGTTTAGAAGATCACTGAAAGGCATCTACATAGTAGAATTTGTCATTTCAAACTTGGAAATCAAGTTGAGAAGGAAGAGTAGAGATTGGAGAGCAGATTCAGATCCTCCAAAAAATCCAAAATGGACAAATATGCCACATCTAGCATATGAGTCCCATTACACTCAAATTTGTATATTTCAAGAGTTTTAGAATTTTCTTTACCAAATATCTGTCGCTACCTAAAAACCCTAATATGGTACTAAATCACCCAACATTGCATATGAGTCCTAGTCTACATTAATCTTAGTCTCTTCAGCATTTCAGATCTCCATTCGAGCTCCTATAGGTTTCTAGGTGCCCCTCTGTATTTCTCCAGTTTTCTATTATTTTTTGCATTCATTTCTAGGTCATTTAGTGAAGTTTTGCATATAATTAGTCTTTGTTAATAGATCTTGTATGTCATTTATCTTTCCAAGCCCTAGGTTGGTGGTGAACCCCTCTTTAGTCATTAATCATACCCTAGGACACCCTTTAGCAGATATCTTTCCCTCACTTCAGCCTTGGATTGAGATCTCTAGGGTTTTGTTGAATGAGAAGTGTAGAATATTTTTGTTCTATGTCCAAAACTATAGCCAACGACAATTTTCATCCTTTCATTTTGGTGAACCTGTATTAAGAACATCTTAATTCTGATTTGGAGTGCATCATCATCCTAGATCTAGCTTGCATTAACATTGCATTAGGTTTTTCATTAGTTAATTGGCATCTAGGGTTTCTAAATCTCACATAAGTGAAAGTGAATATAGGTTGCATTTTTGTCTTGCATCATTGAATTTGTCTAAAAATATGCATTTTCACTTAGCTTAGACATCATATGAACCAAGAAGCATAACTTTCACTTAGAATTTTTTGAAATCTTTGCAAAAACCCTAAACTGGGACACATACGCCCCTCTGGGTGATTTATTCCGAGTACAAGTAGTTTTGCTTGATTTGTGGGTATTCTATGGTGATTTTTATTCAACATTTAAACCTTTGAAAAATTCTATTTGGGATTCATACACCCCTCTGGGTGATTTATTCCCATTTCAAATTTTAAACTATATTTTATCACATTAAATTCTCTATTTCTGTGATTTTATTTGTTGTTGTTAGTTATCAGTTTCAGTTTATAGAGTTTCTATCACTTTTATTTTATTTCATTTAGCTTAATTTCCTTTTGAATCAGAATTAGAGCATAGAAGTTATCTCGTGTTCATTACATATTGCATTTCCTTGATTGTCCCTTGTATGAGCTTTTCTACTTGGTGTCTTATTGCTAATACTATAGTGAGACGAAGATCGAGACTTATGTCATCCCTTGATATCATAATTATCATGGATCTTGGGTTATCTAGCTCTTTAACTACTAGTGTTGACACTAGTTCACTAGTTATGGACCATAACCTTAACAACTCTTTGCCTTCAAGTAATGTGACACATATTAAAACAATGGTTGCTAGTATTCTGCAAGAAAACATAATCCAAATTCATGAATACTTAGCAAACCTACAAAATAAAATAAGTACTGAAAACATTTCAACCACTACTATTCCTACCATAGATAACATACATCACATGATTGAAAGTGAAGGAGTTGATCTTATGCATAACATAATTAAGATTTTTGGAGCACGTATTACCTCAACCACTAGTTGTCCTTTACCTTTGAAAAATGTTACAAGTCAAGGAGGAATTCAAATTCCTCCTCCAACAGTAATTGCCTCTATCCCTACCTATATCAACCCTTAAGTTACAAAAATGATGCAACCTACTAGTAATGTCATTCCTTCCTTGGGTATTTCCGCTAGTGTCCCTAGTACCTTTATGGCATTGCATGTCATATCTCCTACCACTTTACCTCCTATAAGAATTTTGAAACAACAAAAATAGGTGGTGGGCCTACTATCTTTGAGGAGATAGGGTTCCTATTTCGCACTCAAGTTTCACTCAAGGAAACCCTAGAGATCTCAATCTAAGTTATGCAAAGGAGAAAGAGATCTTGCAACAAGGTTGTCCTAGAATCTAACTATAAACTAAAGAGGGGTTCACCACCAAGCTAGGTCTTGGAAAGACAAGAAATGAATGTAACATGCAAATTACTATGCAAGACCTAATTAAATGAGGTCTAGGAAATGAAACTCAAATACAAAATGACAAACTACGAATGAACATAGGTGCACCTGGAAGAAGGATGATGTCAAAACAAGCTTCAAAACCCTGGAATCTTATTGTTTGATGCCCATTGGGACTCATACGCCAGTTGTGGTTTATGGGTCCTAGGTGGGTCTTGAAGAGCTTAAGATTTAAAATTTGGAGTTATAGACTGAGAGGAATAAAACCCAAAAAATGTTCCCTAAAACCCTAACTAGGACTCATACGCTCAAACTATCGTGAAGTGTTTTGTTTTAACATGAAGTGTCCCAGGAGAAGAATCTTGAACTTAAACTTCACAAGCCTCTAAATATGGATCAAATAAGCACTTTCCCACTAATTTCTTGTAAATTGGATCAATATTTTTCCCTAGATCTAAGTTTTTGAGAGTCTTGACAAATTTTCATGACAACTTTGACAACATTTGCAACTTTTTCATTTTGGTACTTTTGAAGGCTTCAAATATATTTTTCTTCAGTATATAAGCGTGCAATCACACATTAAAGAGAGGAGAAATTTTTGATTGTTAGGAAATGGGGATTTTCCTTTGTCAAACCCCGTTTAGGTAATTAAACCAAATGATGAAATAATGAAACAAAAGCATAAAATATGAAATATACAATGATGATACCTTGAATGATGTCTTGAGATGTAATTCAGCAATCTAACATGAAGTGGCCATGTCGTGTATATCTTGATCTTGAATTTGATATCAAACAATGCTTGACTTGGATCTTGAATGCTACATCACAACATGAGCTCAACAACATGCTTAATGCTTGATAACCTTGACATGATGATGGATCTTGAATTTGTATAACAATTGATGAATAAATCTACCCTTAAATTCATTAGAAATGATCTTGTAAAATCCCTTGATACTCTTGTGAAGCCTTGTAATCATAAACTTGCTATTAGGAATGCTCTATTGAAAGTCTTAGGTGAAAATGAGTGAAATAACCTTGTATTTATACTTGTTTATGCCAAATTTCCCAAAATTACAACACTACAAGCCGACATCAAATCTAGGAGGATAAAATCATGCCAAGAATTTGAATTAAATTTAATTTAGGGCCACACGAGACTCATATGCCAGAAGTGGTGTATGAGTTCCATTAGGCTCAACTATGGGACACATTTTTCAAAAATGCTTAGAATGATGCAAAATCAGGATTAGGGCCTTGAAACTTAGGTGGGACTCATATGCCCAAAGTGGCATATGAGTCCCAAATCACTAAATTTGGGCCACACAATCCAAAAACACCTGAATTATGATTAGATGTTGGTTTATGTCAGGATCATCCTCGAAAATATTTATTAATTTAGGCTTGTGGATGCAAAATAAGGCCAATTAAGGCACAAAGAAGCCCAATTTATTAATGAAACCCTGGATTAGTGTGAAAGTGTTAGGGTACAATTTACACCACCTTAAATAAGGAACCATTAAGTTTATTTAGTTTACAAGGGCCCAAAAATTAATGTGAAGGTGCAAATAAATACACTTTACAACAATAAATTAATGAAATTGGGTCAATTTAGGTTAAAAGGGCCCTAAATCCAATGTGAATGTGGAAAATACATTACATACTAGATTAAGGTGACATTAGGTCCATTTTAATGTTAATAATTCTCAAATTAGGTAAGGAAAAGGGATACTTTTTCCGTTGCCACATTTAGCCCCCACTTTAGTGAGAGGAGGAACTTGCTTCAAACTCACACTAAAGTAGACATTCAAGAGGGGTCCAAGTGTACCGATGCGGATGGTCTAGGATACCAAGGATCAAAGGAGGTGGTAAAGCCCCCAAGATACAATATCCTATGTCAAACTGACATAAGTACAAAAGGACATGCACAAGGTGTATGATATGCAACATCAAGATATGCAGACATGCAATGCCAATGACTAAAAGAAAAAATAAAAAAATAAAAAAAAATAAAAAGAGGTGGATCAAGCCTCGACCGTTTGTCCAATGAGAGGTGGATAAGATCTAAGCTATTTGTTTAAGAATGCATGCTCACTTTGAGGCAATGGAACTTTAGGTTGTTTGTTGGGTGAGTATCCAAAGGGTGGCTTAGTGAGAAATTCATGCCTCTATATCGGCTTCTCACCATATAATGAGAAAGTGATGCACACGTTTAGGCTTCTCATCATACGTTAACCATAGCAAAGCTATACCTCCTAATAACTTTGATAAGGCACCACAAAACAATGAACCTTGAGCTTCATGAGGTAAGAAAATATTTGTATGCTTGAAACTCATGAACAAACAAGATGGCTCTACAAGAAAGCAAAGTGTATTATGCAAGGTGGCCATATAACGATTGTTGCAAAATAGTGTAAGGTACGTTCAAATGGATTTTTCTTAGTTCATGTAAGGTATCTTCTTAGGGAACATTGTGCCTAATGTCTCCAAGAGAGAACAAGTCAAAGAAATATCATGCTCTTAGAGAATATCAAGCCCAATGACACCACCAAGAAAGGGATGCATTGCAAGAAGAAAGAAAATCACACAGTGAAATATGAGTGTCGATGTATTTCCCCACTTTAAAGCGATTGCTAACACCATTTCTATGAGAAATTTTTTTAAAGTAAAAGAAGACATGAGAGCCTATTCGGAAATCCCAATGCCAATTCATATGTTTCCAATAATCCATGTCATGGATAAGGGGCTTCCCCCAAAACTCAGTATGTCACATGCAAGCCAATTTAAGGCATGTCGTCCACATCCCAAGCTTGCTCTTATATGTACATGAAATGTGATCAACTAGACAAAAGAGACAATGAGAAGTGACATACGCGGGTAAGGCTACCTAAACCCTTTCCCCCACTTAGTGCAAGACAAGGATGATCCAAGATGAAACTAAGTATTAATTAGAGGAACTAGGTGTTGGGTATGTGCATGATCATGATGGGCCAAAAAGTGGCAATGGGAAAAAAAAATGTTTTGCATCGACTCAAAAATGTGGAAATCCTGAGTTGACTTTTTTTAGGTTTGGGTGTTAGTACATTGCTCCAAAGCAATTCCCAAACCTAAATTTACAAATCGGATATCTGATTTGAGCTGTGTATATAAATAAAAAAGCAACGGCCTTTTAAAGTCAGTTTAAACATTTTGAAGTTGTAGATGCGGGCGCACAAGGAGAACTCAATATCAGATATCCGTTTTGACCAGATATCCAATTTGAAAGGTAAGTTTTTGGTTTTTTTTATGTTTTAATCAATTTTTCAATTAGATTTTTATAATTTTAAGTACTTTTATGGATTTTTTTTAAAGTAGGGTTTGTTATTGATTTTTATTAAAAACTAGAGTTTAAAATGAATTTTTATTAAAAATTAATATTTTTTTAGGGATTTTAATTAAAAACTATTGTTGTTGATGTATTTTTATCAAAAACTAGAGTTTGTTATGGATTTTTCTGAAAAAGTAGGGTTCTTTTTGGATTTTTATTGTGGAATTTCAATTAGATTAATTAGTTTTAAAATTTAATTAAGTATTATGGCTGAGAATGAAAAAATGCACAAATGCCAAATGCTCCACCACCTTCGTAGCCACCAATTGAAGACTTAATTGGTGAAAAATTGGTGCAATTAAGGGGCATTTGTGAAGTTTATAACACAATCCCTCGATTATCCGAGATGACAAACACATTGAAGGAAATAATTAAAAATATAGAAACCCTCTCCACCCAACATAATGCCTTTCATTTGTAGTGAGAAGACATGAGGGAATATTATGCATGTGGATTGTCTTACGATGATGTGAAAGAACTCCAAATAACCAAATCCCAAACAACCTCTTTATTCATTAACCCCCACACCGGTTTTCCAGTTAATGTTAATAAACCAAAAATTTCTATAAAATGGTGCATGAATAGGGACATTGTAGATAACTTTTGGAATCGTTAGTGTATGGTTTTTGATAAACCACCAAACAACAATTCCGATATACCATTTTACTATATTAAAAAATTATATGTTGAGTTTGTGTTAGGGAAACATGTCAATACTTTGACATTAAACCCTTCCAGGGCGTTGATGGAGGTATGCCCCAGGATAGACCAGGGGCAGTTAGAGTAGTCCTGCACCCATATGTTCCCCCTCCTCCCCTTCCTCCGCCACCTCCAGTATATCATCCACAGATTATCCAGGATGCAGCCACACAGACTATTTAGGCTATTCACTCTTTGAGTGGTCATTTGGTTTCACATGCTTCTACAGTAGCTCAACCACATTCTGGTGATGTTGGTGAAGGCTTGAGTGTTGTTGCATCCTCCTCCTAAGGTCCACATATTTGTGTGCCACATACTTGCACTATGTGCCACCAGATATGCTTGAGTCCTCTTGTACAACCTATTGAGCATCCCTTGGACACTTTTGATTATGACCTCCATGATGTGGACATTATAGATCAGTCACAGGGGAGTGGAGTGCACCCTACAAAGTCATCTTCTGCTAGAGAGGGGGACGTTGGAATAGTGACACAGGTAAGATTTAAGTTGTAAATTCATAACTTGCATTTGTTTTTAAATGAATATTAATAAGAGATAGTATCAAGTACTAATATTTATTTACATTGTCTATTTAACAGTTGATGTCTAAGGAGGAGCTCACGCGAGTGACTAATAGAACCCTTAGGGCCATTTCATTTGGCCTCGACATGCACACAATATATATTTTTGCACTCACTCATTTACATTTTTTATTATATACTTGCTTGTCATTTGAATTGTCATTAATTAAATTATATAATAACTTATATGTTTATCTTATTTTCCTCTTGTAGGAAATACCTAGTGCGATTGAGGTGCATCCTTGTCCAGACTATGGAGGCACAAAGTTAGATAAGGGGAAGGTAATTGAACTCAAATTGGATTGAATTGATATTTTTAAGATCTTATATTGATTATACATACATCGACATAGATTGGTAGTTTCATATGTACTTGTCATTTTTATGTACAGGCGATTATGAGCTATACATCGTTGTTGACAAGTGACACAATGCCTAAAGGAGTAGGTATTGGAACACCTCAAGGAGGAGGTGTCGAAACACCTCAAGGAGATAAAGAAAAAGATTAGCCTAAAGAGGTATTTGTTTATTTTATTTTATGTTTGTTAAATATGTTCCTATTACCAATAATCGTATGCTAACTTGGATCAATTTTATGTTTTTGTTCACATATATAGATTGGCATTTCAAAATTTGCATTGGTATATTCTAGGACTCCCGACCCTTTGAAGAGACATATATTTTAGGTAATCAAGATTTCAATTTTAGAGTTCAATTAAAATTCAATGTATATTGATTTTGATGTTAATTATTCGATTTTAAATTATATAGTATAATTTATCTCAATTGTGGTTTGGATTTTTCTTGTGCAGCTACCTTTAGAGCCAACGAGTTCTTCAAAGAGGCTCCATTTTGATGATCCACCAGTAGTTTAAGATGAGATAGACATTTTTGCATGTAAATTTCAATAGATATTGAGATGGCATATGCCACATTTTGTAAAACTTTGTTTGAGTTGGCATCGATGCCATTTTTGTATATGGACATGCACTTGATTATTGGATAATTTGATATATAGAAGTTGACAATCAAAATTTAATTTGTTCCTCATGTGCATGATTAAACTCCTTGAAAATTTTATCTTGAGCAACGGTTAAATATCAATATACAATAGCATAAAAAATAATGGTTATATTATGTAGTTTATATTTATATCGCTGATTGCATTGCATTGCACATCTTTCAAACTCAAAGCATTACTTCACATTGCATAACTAACAACTAGATGTTGATAGATGAAAAATATTCAATTACAATATAGATTTTACAAAGTCAACCTAAGCAGTTATGCAATTACTTCACATTGCATAACTAATAACTAGGAGCAGCTGCCAATTGCATTTTATTGTCATGGAATTCTATGAGACCACATTTCTTTGAGAATTTTTTTCAAATAGTCCACTACCTTGTCTATGCTACCACATTTTTCATACATGTCTACCAAAGCTTTTTATCAAATAGTTCACTGGCTTGTCGGTAGGGCTTATTGGAACTTGTATTCTCTGACCTCACTCAATCCTGAAACAACTTCATTCCCTCTTAATTTTGTCTGCTTAAACTTAAAACATCATTGTATTATGTTGCCCCATAATTTTGCTTACACTTTCTTTGTAGAATCACCAATTTTCCCTTGTTTTTGCCCCTTCCAACTAGGATTTCACACTTTCACTCTTCTTGGGTTACTCTTAATCACTCAGACCTCTTAAACACCATTAAATACACCTATTCCAATAGTTTCCAACAAGTTCCAACCTATTTTCATTCAACTTCTCACAAACTCACTCTCTAGCCTTCCTCAAAAGGCACAAAATCTGTGTTTCTTAACAAGGAAGCCTTCTCAGACCACTCTAATCCCTTTATCACCCCTAAAAACTTGTTCCTACACCTACCCCTATTTAATTCACGCCCATTCCTCTGAGGTACAACCTAGACAAAAGGAGGAATGGCCTTGTCAATTCATGAAATCTTACATGTTTTAGGTGCTACTGCACCATACTCCCCAGGTAAAAAATATTTATGCCCCATAAATCACTCAATAGGTCTACTCATATCTTCTTCACAATCCCTTCAAACCTGCTCCAAGTCGCTTGCATGGAAATCTTCATCTGAGGGATTTTGTACCCTTCATGCTTTGTGTTGTCTTGGTCTTGCCATGCTTGATCCTTCTCAAATGGATCTTCTTACTGCTATTTGTCTTCATTGACACCTGAAAATGGTGTTTCCTAAGCTTTGACACCTGCACACAAAAATTCAATACACAAAGCTAAACATCCATACATTAGTATCTCTATTTCATGTTCTTCCATAAGCTTTTGCCAACTACACATGTATCTTTGCCCTTAACCTCTTCTTTTCACAATCTTTCTCAAGTTCTTTATGGTTAGAACCATCCCCATAGTAGAATACATATACCACACAACCAAATATGAAAACCAAGGACAATCCCCTTTTCTAACACCATATTCCTCAAACTCTTCTTCTCTAGCCTTCACTAGGCCACTCACCATCAACTCTTCCTCTCTAGTTTCCCACCTAATCTACTATTTACAAGATTACGCATTTGAAGGTTGATAGGTTGAGAGGTTAGGTGTGATCTATTTATGCTAAATAAGGTCAATCAAGACCATTTAAGGTGTATTAAGTTGAAGTTTTGAGTTTGGGGGTCCAATATGCCAAAAATGCATTCTTGCTTGAAAATTGTCAAAATTGCCATGTAGTCTTTTGAAGGAAAATTATTAAAATTGTAAAAGGAAGTGCAAGATAGGATTCTAGAAGTTGTGGTAGGGTTGAAATAAAGGTTTTTGACTAGTTTTTAGCAACAAGCTATGGTCTCATGGATTTTTTCGCACAAAAATCAATGTTGGAGTTTAGTTGGAGGCTAAAAACTACTTGTAAGGGCATCAATAAATCTTGTTCTACAACTCGTATGACCAAACCAACTGTTCCATCACATTTGAATGGGTACATTTAGGTTAGTTATGGTTCCTTTTCACACCCAAACAGGCCGAAGCAGTCTGAGCTACGTTCAATCGACGAAATCCCTTAAGAGTCCAAAGTGTAGAAGGGAATCAATCTTTGATAGACTATTACTGAAAACCTGTGATGCTTACAGATTCTATATCCAAGGCTATGGTATCATGTTGGGACCATCTATAATAACCTCTCTTAGTTTTTTCTATCTTGGATGCATTTTCCCATGGTGATGAGTTTTCAGTTGAGGGAAAAGTTGTCAGATGCAAGCAGTGTAAAGTTGCAAAGTGGTGGAAATTTCATTCTCCAACTTGTACAACCAAATAGACTATTCCAACACATCTAGATGGGTATGTTTATGCTATGGATGGTCCTCTTTTGCACCCAAATACACCGAATAATTCTGAGCTACATTGGACCGACGATTTCCCTTAAGAGTCCAAAGTGCTAAAAGGTAGAAATTTTTGAAGGGATATTTCTTAGAAACCGTGATGCTTATAGACTCTCCATCTGAGGTTATGGGATTGTGTTGGGACCATATACAATAACCTCTCTCAATTTTTTCTATCTCAGAGGCATTTTCTCGTGGTGATGATTTTTCAGTTGAGGGCAAAGTTGCCAAATGCACGCAATGTAAAGTTGCAAAGTGGTGCAACTTTCATTCTCCAACTCGTACGACCAAATAGAATATTCCAACATGCATGGATGGGTACGTTTACGCTAGGGATGGTCCTCTTTTGCACCCAAATATGCTAAATCACTCTGAGCTACATTGGACCGACGATTTCCCTTAAGAGTCCAAAGTGCTAAAAGACAACAATATTTGAAGGGATATTTCTTAGAAACTGTGATGCTTACAGACTCACCGTCTGAGGCTATGGGATTATTTTGGGACCATCTACAATAACCTCTCTCAGTTTCTTCTATCTCAAAGGCGTTTTCCCGTGGTGATGAGTTTTCAGTTGAGGGAAAAGTTTGCAAATGCAAGTAGTGTAAAGTTGCAAAGTGGTGCAACTTTCATTCTCCAACTCATACGAACAAATGAACTATTCCAACACGTCTAAATGGGTACATTTATGCTAGGGATGGTCCTCTTTTGCACCCAAATATGCTGAATCACTCTGAGCTACATTGGACCGACGATTTCCCTTAAGAGTCAAAAGTGCTAAAAGGTAACAATCTTTGAAGGGCTATTTCTCGAAAACCGTGACACTTATAGACTCTTCGTTTGAGGCTATGGGATTGTGTTGGGACCATCTACAATAACCTCTCTCAATTTTTTCCATCTCGGAGATGTTTTCCTATGGTGATGAGTTTTTAGTTGAGGGAAAAGTTGCAAAGTGGTGCAACTTTCATTCTCCAACTTGTACGACCAAACGAACTATTCCAACATGTTCGTATGGGTACGTTTTTACTAGGGATGGTCCTCTTTTGCACCCAAATACACCAAATCACTGTAAGCTACATTGGACCAAGGATTTCCCTTAAGAGTCCAAAGTGCTAAAAGGCAACAATCTTTGAAGGGCTATTTCTCAAAAACCGTGATGCTTACAAACTCTTCATCTTAGGCTATACGATCATGTTGGGACCATCTACAATAACCTCTCTCAAATTTTTCTATCTCAAAGGCATTTTCTCATGGTGATGAGTTTTCAGTTGAGGGAAAAGTTGTCAGATGCAAGCAGTGTAAAGTTGCAAAGTGGTGCAACTTTCATTCTCCAACTCATACGACCAAACAGACTATTCCAACACATATGGATGGGTACATTTACGCTAGGAATGGTCCTCTTTTGCACCCAAATATGCCAAATCACTCTGAGCTATATTGGACCGGTGATTTCCCTTAAGAGTCTATAGCTCGATGGTATGCCCATGGTAGATGTTATTAGGACTGTATAAGGTGAATATGTGGGTTTAAAGAGCTCGAAAGGTCTGTAGTTGAGTCAGTGAGTTGCCATGCATGGCAAAAATGAGTGAGATTAGGTGAAAAATGGTGGTTACAACATGCTAATGTCAATTAAATGTGGGGGCAACAATATTTAAGGTTGAATCAAGCTTCTGCAAGTCCTAATAGACGTGTTTGATGAGTTTATAGGGTGTGGCAAGGTTTGGGGAGTGAAGTTGCACCCAAGTTTGGTTTTGATGATCAAATTGGAGTTTAAATCATCTTTAATTACAATTGTGTTATTTAAATCCACCTAGCTCTTGCATCAAAAAAATTTTACCCAATCAACTTGAACATCATGCACACCCAAATACCTTGTTTCCACTTTGCTAGATCAAAGAATCAATTACATGGGAAACAACCTTCACATGAACTTTTTTACATTTTTGTTTTTGGAAAAAGTGGCAAGCCACTGTAATTTATTATATATAAATATGAGATATTAAAAAACCTAGTTCAAATGAGCATACCGACAAAAAAGAACCAGGAAGAAAACCTCTGGTTGTAGCTTGATTAAGTACAAAAATCTCTTTACATTTTAAACATACCTTTTATACAATGTCAGACATTTGACCCATATTTCAAAAAACATCACTAGATATAGATTATGCCTATACACAGTTATGACCTTTTTACATTGTTTCACATTTCAAAATTCAAATTTTACAAAATTTATCTATTGGAGGCATTCAGGGCACAATCTTCCACAAGAGTAGTATGTTGACGTTCAAGAGTGACAAGCACCTGTACAAACCATCAAGGTAGCATTTAAACTACATACAATAGAAAAGATGCTTAGAATAACAAATCTATATTATTTTAATATGTCGCATACCTCTCTGAAAGGATCATAGCTGCCTATTGTTGTAGTAGGTCCATGATCAATCATGCCAGGAATATCGCAAAAGTTATCAAATGATAAATCTATATTGTCACAATAGAAAATATGCTTAGACTAACAAATCTATATTAATCTAAACACCTTAAATGATGATGAATTGGTAATGCAAACTATAAAATATGCTTAGAATAACCAATCTATATTATTCTAAATGACCTAATTGATGATGAGATGGTAATGCAAACTATAAAAGACTCTTTGAATAACCAATCTATATTATTATAATTTGTCGCATACCTCTCTAAAAGGATCAGAGTTGGCTATTGTTGCAACAGGTCCATGATCAATCGTGCCAAAAATATACCAAAAGTACATACAAAATATCACTATTAAAGACACCTGCATTGCAATAGTATACAAAATATCAGTATTAATTAAAGAACACTAATGAACTTAAGCATAATGAACCTAAGTAGTGTACCTTCCATTCTTGAATATTCTATTCAAGTGTGCCTGAAGGGTCATCTCTTTGCTTAAGAGTATTCAATATTGCTTCATGATCAACATTACTAAGTGTCCATAGTTATTTTATCTTTGGTTTGGCATGATGCTTCAACAACTTAACATTTGTTGCTATAACAAGGCGTGAATACATGAGAATGGTTTTGTATTTCTCATAGTCTTCAAATGTAGGTATGCCATTTTTTCTAATCATGTATGTTCGCAGCCATGTTCCTACAACCTCAATTGAACCTGTAGGATACATGAACCCATCATCATCTTCCATCGATTGTGTTAGCTTGTGCTTTACCCACACACATTGAGCTAACCAATATTTTGATCTCTCTCCATTTCCCTATGGTGCAACAACTGCAAAAACATGTCCTAGTTGTAGTAGATCTGAAAGCCGATCGTAATCAAGTAAACTTTCCATTGTGTCATTTGTCATGGATATAGTTTGAGATAAAGGAGTTAGATATTGTGGAACCCATCTATCCACCCACTCACTTGACTCGCATTGACCCCACTCGCATTGAATACAACTCTGACAAAAACAAGCCAACTATCGTGTCCAAATGGTCCATGTGCTTGCATCTGAGCTTCGAAACAAATGCATCTTTGAAGAATCTTTGATTGTATGAAAATCCAATCTACCTCCCACTGTACCCTCCTCAACCAACCAAAAGAATCTGCAAATTGTTTAGTCAAGTGTCCCTCCCTGTGACAATGTTGAACTACACCAATCAACAATAGAACGTGCATCACTGAATTTTGCTCCTAAAATCTTCAATTTCTCCTTAACTAGAGCTCTCTTTACACATGCACCTACTCCATCATTCTCCACTTTCCCATTCCCAGCTTAAAAAAAACTCCAAATATTAGGTACATCCCTCTCTACATGCATTCGACTCAACCAATAAAACATACGATAATTCTTGAATTGACCTGAGCAGTTATCTAACCAAATGATATGTCAGCCCAGTGCTATATCATGCTCTTGCAAGAACTCAAAAAAATTCTCGAAACAATGTTGGAGATACTTGGACGAATGAGATCTATCATCACTCATATAAAAATGATACTCTCTGATTATCTTTCGATCATCCTCTGTACTATCAGGTGCATGTCTAAACGTTATATGGAAAAAAATAGCAATTTCAATGGAATTGTAATATTGAGATTGTACCTTGTTTTTTGGTTGGAATGTGTAGTTTTCTACAAAATCAACCATTGATATAATAGTGCCAATTGGAAAAGAGTCCTTACACCTCCTGAATTGTTGATCCAACCACTAAGACCTATGACTATGCCTTGCATACTTGTAGAAAAGAATGTCCTTAAAATCTGAAATAAAATCAGCAACACTACATTCTTTTGTAACCAGCTCACATCTAGAACCTTCACCTCCACTCTACAAAGTATATTTGGCTATCTCATATCTCTTTTTCTCAACAAGCTTCTTTCCAAATTCATGTTTGAAACCATCATGAAAACATTGAACAAACTTTGACAAGCCACCACATTGTGAGCACTTCACATTTAAACAATCATTTCTATAGAAAAAGGAACCATCATCTCTAGAACATAGAAATAGATCTAGCAAGTCCCTTGATGATTTTGGAAGATGCATTGCACCACACGCCTGCAAAATTTCATTAGTATGCAAAGTAGAATGGATATAGCATAATAGTTCATGGTACATTGAAAACTCCACATGGCATTTGCAACAACAAGTATTATGAATCTTAAGAGGCACACAATAAAATGGCGTCAAACCTTCAAAAGTAGTTTGCGATATTTCCATATTTGGATGTGTTTCAATAAATTTTTTGAACAACATTGTTTGGCTTGATTCCAAGAAATGTTTAGGATGCGGTGTACGGTCTCGATTGCCAATTCTTAACTTTAAAACATCCTTTGCATTGGGTGATACTCTAGAGTTATCATGCCAAAATTGTTGAATTACCTGCTTTACATTATCGGTTAGCTTCTTATCAACACGTGGAAGCCTCTAGGAAAAAGCCCATGTATCATTTTGAAGAGGATCATCTATTCTTTCTCTTCTTGCAAGTGCTCTATCCAAATTTTTATGATTTATATCAAAATCAATACAAGTTTGTCTCATAAAGCGAGCCTTTTTCAACTGATGGCTTACTAGGGTGGTTGTAATGACTCTCCAAGAAGCTCTCTTATCTTTTTCCTTGTTCTTTTTTCCAATAGACTTGAGAGCATTAAAAATATTTTTGACAATAACAAAAAAAAATTCGATCTTCTTGTTCACACGAATCTTCAATTTGGCTAGCAAAGGTCTCATCTTTTGCATCTTTAGCAATTGTAAAAAAAGTTGGCATTGCTCGGTCAATGTCTTATTGCTAAAATATTGGTTGAAAAGTATTCTAGCCCACAACTGAACAGTTCATGTTGACCTCTTGCCTTCAAATTTTTTTATAATGTTATCATCAATTTCAAGTAACCATTTAGGGGTTCTTGAAGATTTTGAATTTGGAATATGTCTTTCTTCCACACACGGTTCTTTATTTCTCATATAATCTGGTGAAACATAATTTACACTTGCTTCAATATTATGTTCAACATCTTCATTTCCAACATTTTCACCTTGAACATTTTCAATGTCAATTTGAATAATCTCATTCCCAATTTGAATATCATGTTCAACATCTTCAATTCCAACATTTTCACCTTAAACATTTTAATTATCAATTTCAATAATTTCATTCCCAATTTGAATATCATGTTCAACATCTTCAATTCCAACATTTTCACCTTGAACATTTTCAATATCAATTTGAAAATTTTCATTCCCAATTTCAATATCATGTTCTACATTTTCACCTTGAACATATTCAATTTCCTCTTCACTTGAAAGACCATAGGGCTCAGGTTCACCAATATTTAACATACCTTGTCTTCTCTTCCTATGACCTTCTCTATCTCTTTGTCTATATTCTTCAATTTGTTCTTTTGTAAGCTTTCTCTTACGTTTTTGCTTCTGACGATTGTTGCTCCCCATTATACCTCATAAAAGATGCTAAAAATCATTGCTTATGACAAATTTGAGTAGAAGATGCTCCAAAAATTTGATCTTTGTCTCTTCCTGTCTGAAACCGCGTGTTTGTTGCTTGCAAAGTGCTGCAAATAGAATGTAGGGTCTGTTGGAATGCACAAAAATGACCCACATGGGGTTTTTTCTATGGCCAACAAATCCGATATCCAATATAATCGGATATATGATTTGGAAAACATTTTTAAAAAAATTGCAACGGTAAGATTTTAGCTCTACACATCGGAGTTTTACAAATTGGATATCCAATTCATATCGGATATCTAATTTGTGCCCTCATAGACCTAAGGGTTAATGGTAGAGAGTGGGAGAGTGGGAGAGGGAGAGTGGGAGAGTGAGAGGGAGATTGAGAGGAGTGGGAGAGTGGGAGGGAGAGAGAGAGAGAGAGAGAGAGAGAGTTTAGGGTTGAGGGGAGAGGGAGAGGAGGGAGAGGAGAGGGAGAGAGAGAGGGAGGAGAGGAGGACAGGTTGAGAGTGAGAGGAAGAGGGAGAGGGAGAGGGAGAGGAGAGGGAGAGAGAGGGAGAGGGAGAGTGGGATATTGAGAGAGGGAGAGGGAGAGGAGAGTGGAAAGGAGGGGAAGAGTGGGAGGAGAGGGAGAGAGGGAGGAGGGAGAGAGGAGATTGAGAGAGGGGAGAGAGGGAGAGTGGGAGGAGAGAGAGAGAGGGAGGGAGAGTGGGAGGGGGAGGGAGAGAGGAGAGAGGTTTTTTTAGGGAGAGGGGAGAGGGAGGGAGAGGGAGAGAGATAGAGAGATAGGGTTTAGGGTTGAGGGGAGAGGGAGAGGGGGAGAGGGAGGAAGTGGGATAGTGGGAGAGTGAGAGGTAGAGAGAGGGTTTAGGGTTGAGGAGAGAGGGAGGCTTGAGAGAGGGAGAGAGAGAGGGAGAGGGAGAGTGGGAGATTTAGAGGAGAGGGAGAGAGGAGGTAGGAAGAGGAGATGGGGAGAGTGGGAGGGGAGAGGGAGAGTGGGATATTGAGAGAGGGAGAGAGGGAGATAGATAGAGGGAGAGTGGGAGGGAGAGAGAAAGGGATGGATATTTTGAGGGGGAGAGGGAGAGAGGGAGAGTGAGAGGGAGAAAGGGAGAGTGGGAGAGGGAGAGGGAGAGAGAGAGAGAGAGGGGAGGGGAGGGAGAGGGGGAGGTGGGAGGTGGGATGGAGAGGAGAGGGTGGAGGTTGGGGGAGAGAGGGGTTTAAGGTTGAGGGAGAGGGAGAGAGGAGGTGGGAGGTGGGAGATTGGGGAGAGAGGGTTTAGGGTTGGGGGAGAGAGAGGGAGGTGAGAGAGAGGGAGAGTGGGAGAGTGAGAGAAGGAGGGAGTGGGAAGGAAGGGGGAGGTGGGAGGGAGGGTTTAGGGTTGAGAGAGAGGGAGAGGGAGAGGGAGTGGGAGGTGAGAGGGAGAGATGGAGAGGCGGAGGGTGAGAGGGAGAGAGAGAGGGTTTAGGGTTGAGGGAGAGAGGGAGAGGGAGAGAGGGAGAGTGAGAGGGAGAGTGGGAGAGTGAGAGAAGGAGAGGGAGAGTGGGAATGAAAGAGGGAGAGTGGGAGGGAGAGAGGGAGAGAGGGGGTTTAGGGTTGAGAGAGAGAGAGAGAGAGAATATTTAAATATTTTATATATTAGTAATATATATATATATATATATATAAATATTTAAATAATATTTAAATATTATACATAATAATATAATATATTATATATTAAATACATAATTCAGTACCGATTATCATAAATTGTATATTATATATTACATTATAAACTATATTGTATATTAGATATTAAATTATAAACTTTATTGCATTTTTTAAATCATATATTATATATTGTATAACATTTTTTAAACTCATATCTAAAACATATCAGATATTGGATTCAAATCGGATAATCGATATGTTGACATAAAATTTAATTCCTAGGGATTAGGCTCGGTCTTGCTTTTGAATTTGGTTCAGACCTGCCAATCTTAAGAAGTCAACACAAAATACATGTTTAACAACTTACCTTTCTTTTCCAGACTTCGCTCATGTGGTTGACGACTTTTTTTTACCCAAAATTGATAAAACGAAATGGGTTTGTAAAGGAGCTTCTCAAATTTCCACCAATATAAACTATACTTTACTTTGAATCTAATAAATAATTATTATTCATTTTCTATTAGAATTACGACTAAAGTCCTGATTGATAGCCTGATTGAAAAACATCTATAGCTTTCAAACGGTATCACATTTTTTGAATCCAAAACATGTGTCACATTATATGCTTCGCATACTATAGGATTAAAAAAAAAATTGAATCTCATGAAGTTTTGACCAAGTTAAGGTGGTCAGACATACGAGTTTTTATATTTTTAAAATTTATAATAAAAAAATCATAATTAATTATTTGCTTGGAAAAAAATTACAAAAAAATATGCATCACATCCAAACATGAGTCCTCTACTTATATCTAAAATCTTATAAAAAAATATTATCATTTTATTATGGTTAGGGTGGTTAGACAGACACCTACTTCTTATTTTTTCCTTGAAATTTTAGTACTACTGCATTGAAATTTCAAATTTTCACCAAAAATATTTTTTTTTACAAACATTAACCTAGTAGTTTAGAAACTACATTCAATTTTCCACAGATTCTATTCTTACATATTTTTGAAATAATATAGATAACTTATTCAAATTTTTATGTCAAGTTGCCCAACTCTGATTTTCTGAATTTCCATTGCCACTTAAGGACCTGTTTTTTCCATGATGATCCTGCACATACCCTATCATTGGGCAATGTGTTATGAATATCTAATTTAATTTTTGTGTCATGTTTGAATTATAAATTTGGAAATTTGGACACTTAGGATTGATGTATAGAGGGACAAAGTGACCTTTTATTGCTTCCTTAGTCTCAAGAGAAACATTTGGATAGAGCCAAGTGAGAGCTTAACCAAGTGATACATACAAACCCATTGGAGATAAATAAACCTTGTGATTAGATAAGATAACTACACCATGTTTTAAATATCTCAAAAGAATTTAGACTTGGATATATATGACATGTCACAAATCTTGGAAGTTGATGAATTTTGTTGACTAACCTTATGCAAAGTATGATTTCTATCAAAACTAGACATGGTTGTTGTGTTATTGCATTAGAAATCCTTAGCTTACTCCTAGAATGCTCATCTTATCCTGTTACTATATTTTTTATTTGATACACGTTGAGACCACTCGCTTGTATAAGGCTATTTGTACCCTCATACATACACGTGTTGTTATACATGTTGTTTGGAATGCATGTTTCCATGTTCTCTTTGTTTTGTATGAGTGTGCATCCCACCCACACAACCATCTCTTAGGAAAATGGGTGGATCTGAAGGTTTCACATGGTTGGGTGGCATCAAACAACTATTGAGGACTCAAAGATCCTTTGAAGTAGCTTCAGATAACTTGCAAAATGAGAATTTCATCTCTATTGTGAAGGATAACAATCAAGACTACTAGTTAAAGTCAGCTTAGAAAGATCTTTTGTAAGAATTTTGGCATTGAGTGAAGGATGGTTTGTTTCTTTTAAGGGACGATAACCAAGACCAATAGTCTTTTCTTGTGTGTTAGGCTCTATAGGGACACAAATACCTTGTTCTCTAGTGCCACATCCCTTTCCACTATATTCAAGTTTTTCCATGAGTTCATAACCTTTTCCATAAATTTGTTTCATTTATTTTGGAGTCGGTGGTCATTTATAATTATCTTCATTAAAGTTTGTTGTGTAATTTACTTGATCTTTTAAAGTGGTTGAGGTGGATTCTTTCAAAGGGTCGTCTGAATTTTGTGTTCACACTACCACTTTTTCTTTTCCCTTTTCAGAGTCTTAGTTTATGATTTCGTATTCACCCATGAATGATGTGAAATCTAAGGAACCCCAATCATCTTCTAATAGCTTCGTGACTTCTTCAATATGTTTTTATTTGTCTTTTTGTTGCACGGGTTCTACTTGTGTAGTTGATGTCAATGTTTTCAAAGGATTTTCCTTATTTTTGTCAATGTTCAAACAACTATTTGGTTTAGGGTTAGCTTTAAGTGTGTACACTTTTTTTTTGTATACATATTGCATTATACGATGAAGAGTAGAAGGCACCCCATTCATTGCATGAATCCATGGTCTACCTAAAAGGAGATTATATGAAAGATAATGGGGCATAACATGGATCAATTTTCTAATGTGGCCTTTCTAGCTATAATAGGCAAAGTGATCACACCAAGTAGTTGTTTTCCTACATTATCAAATCCCTTAATAGATAAAGAGTCAGGTTGAATTTTTTATTTATCCATGCCAAGGTTATCCAAAAGGGATACACTACACACATTAAGGGTGGAGCCATTGTCAACGAGGGTTATTTTTATTCCCCACCCATCATAGGAAGCTATTATCATGAAAGCATCATTTTGTTATTACACTTCCAAAGGAGGGAGCTCACTTTGGTGGAAAACAATGTCATCATTTATTCCTTGAATCAAGGCTTCTATGTCATTCGGTTGCACATTAGAAGGGATAGGAACTTGTTTTAAAGCACTTTAAATCATTCTATAATAATGATGGGAGGCTTGAATAAGGTCCCACAATGATATCTTAGCAAGAGTATTCTTTAGTTGTTCGAAAAGATCATACTCCTTTTCACTTTGTGTGGGAAAACGAGGAGGACCTGGTAAGATAGAGTTAGGCAATGGAAGGGATGTTGAAGGTGTTTTTCTTGGTTGTGGATTGTTTCTACTATTATATGTATGAGCAACAGTATTATAACTCAATTGCTATGAAATATTATTCTTGGGTGGGTAAAGGATAAGTTTAGGTTTGTTTTGAGTTTGTGGTCGTTGTGAAGGTGGATAAAGAATTAAAGGATTCTTAGGATTTCCCATGGGGTATGTAGGAGGTCCATTAATCAAGGGAGATCTAGTAGACACTTGTGCATTCATAACCTCAATAGTTTTTGTTTGACATCTTTCTAATGAACGAGAATCTAGTGTTATATTTTCACCATCATCTAAGGAAGCCGAAATGTTGTCATTTTCTTCTACCATCATATCTTATCTAGTAGCAGATTTTTTAGGAGAACTACAAACTAGATGTTCATGATATTCAAAGATTGGTTCTTCTAAAATGACTTCATCACAAGTAAGGGAGTTATCAATGATTGGATTGTCTTGTTTATCAATGATCTCCTTGTCTTGTTCAATAATGTTTTCCGTAGGGGAAAAGGGGAAATTAATATTCTCATGAATTTCATCGATTGTATTTTCTAACATCAAAGTATCTTATTTACCACTAGGAGAGATACTAGGAGAATGATAAATTTTATTGTCATGGTTGTCCAAATTTTCACTCCTTTGTCCCATAATGTCTTCCAAAATAGGATAGGTAGGAGAAGAAACATAAAGAGGGTTTTCATAGATCTTAAAGGTTTGATTATCTAACACCATCATATCCTCATCATTTATAGTTCTATCTTCTAAAATATTATCACAAGAAGGGAAGATGTTGGGAGATGAATGTGGACTAGTTGAAGTGTTCTGTAGATAGGTTTCAATGGTCTCTTTTTGTGGTGTGTGATCATCATGATTTACTATGGTTGTGTCCTCTTGTTCATCAATGTATTGTCCAATAAGGGAGGTAAGAGGAGAGAAACAATTAGGACTCTCAAAAATCTCATTGATTGGTTCTTCTAACACCAAAATATCTTCATCATAAATAGGAGAGATATTAGGAGAAGAACAAATATGATTGTTGTGATTGCCCAAGGTTGGATTCCGTTTCGCTAAAGCATTCTCATAGGGAGGGGATACTAAATTTTTATTAGCATACCTAGATAGGTAATACACTAACATTGTTTGACCTAGAATGAAAATTACCTCTAACCATCTCGTGCAATGCTTCAATAATGTAAACAATGTATATCCAAAGATGAAAAATACTTTTATCCAATGTATGCAAAGATTTAAGAATGCAAACAATGTGTATCCAAAAATGAAAAGTAGTTTTATCAAACTTATGCAAAGATTTATGAATGTAAACATTGTGTATGCAAAAGTGAAAAGTACTTTTATCCATATTATACAAAGTTTTAGAAATGTGAACATTTTCAGATCTGATTCTTTTTGCTACTGAAATAATTTCAAAAAAGACTACCCTAAATTAATTATTTTGACCTAGATGCATAAAACAAAAGTTCCTAAAACTTTCCAAACTAATACTATAGGTTACCAACAAGTTTAGGAAGCACGAAAACAAGGTTTTTAATGTTGTAAAAGGTAGTTTTAGGCCTGATCTGGGACTAAATCTCCAAGAGGGGCATATGAGTCCCAGTCATGGTTTTTTAGGGGTCTGAATGTTGAATAATAGTCACCACAACATACCCAAAAACTAGGCAAAACCACCTATACTGGGACTAAATTTCCCAAAGGGGTGTATGAGTTTGAGATATGGGTTTTTGCACCATTTTCAGTAAATTCTATGTAAATGTTATGTTTTATGTTTTGAGTGATGTCTAGGCTAAGTGAAAATGCATATTTCAAGTGAAATTTAATGATACAAGATGGAAAAATGCAACCTATATGCACTTTCGCTAATGGAAGATTTAGAAACCCTAGATGAAAATTAACTAATGAAAGACCTAATGAAAAGCTAATGTAAGCAAGATCTAGGACTTTAATGCACTCCAAATTAGAAAAAAAGGTGCTATAAATGCAGGTTCACCAAAATGAAACAACAAAAATAGGTAGCGGGCCTACTATCTTTAAGAAGATAGGGTTCATGTTTCTCACTCAAGTTTCACTCAAGGAAACCCTAGAGATCTCAATATAAGGTATGCAAAGGAGAAAGAGATATTGCAATAGGGTTGTCCTAGGGCCTAATTATAAACTAAAGAGGGGTTCACGACCAAGCTGAGGCTTGGAAAGACAACAAAAATAATGTAACATGAAAATTACTATGCAAAACTTAGTTAAATGGCCTAGGAAATGAAATTAAAATACAAAATGGCAAACTAGGAACGAACAAAGGTGCGCTTGGAAGAAGGATGATGTCAGAAAAAGCTTTGAAACCTTGGAATCTTTCTATTTGATGCTCATTGGGACTCATACACTAATTTTTGTATATAGGTCCTAGGTGGGTCTAAAAGAGATAAAAATTTGGAATCTTGAGTTGTAGACTGAGAGGAACAAAACCCAAAAATTGTTCCCTAAAACCCTAATTGGGACTCATATGTCCAAACTATCGCGAAGTTTCTCATTTTTATCAAGAAGTGGCCTAGGAGAAAAATCTTGAACTGAAACTTTGCAAGCCTCTAAAGATGGATCAAATAAACACTTTCCCACTAATTTCATGCAAATTGGATGGATATTTTTCCCTAGATCTTAGTTTTTGTGAGTCTTGACAACATTTGCAACTTTGTCATTTTGGTACTTTTGAAGGCTTCAAATCCATTTTTATTCAGTCTATAAGCTTGCAATCACACATTAAAGAGAGTAAAACTTGTTGATTGTTAGGAAATGGGTGTTTTCCTTTGTCAAACCCCTTTTAGGTAATTAAACCAAATGATGAAATAATGAAATAGAAGCATGGTATATGAAATATGCAATGATGATACCTTGAATGATGTCTTGAGACGTAATTCAATAATCTAACATGAAGTGGCCATGTAAAGAGTAGATCTTGATCTTTAATTGGATATGAAACAATGCTTGACTTGGATCTTGAATGCTACATCACAACACTAGCTCAACAACATGCTTGATGCTTGATAACCTTGAAATGATGATGGATCTTTAATTGCTGCAACAATTGATGAAGAAATATTCCCTTGAATGCCTTAGAAATGTTCTTGTAAACACCCTTGATACTCTTTTGAAGCCTTGTAATCACAAACTTGCTATTAGGAATTCTCTATTGAAATTCTTAGGTGAAAATGAGTGAAATAACCTTGTACTTATACTTAATTATGCCAAATTTCTCGAAATTACAACACTACAAGATGATATCAGATCTAGGAGGATAAAATCCCACCAATAATTTGAATTAAATTTAATTTTGGGCCACATGGGACTCATATGCCAGAAGTGGCGTGTGAGTCCCATTAGGCTTAAATATGGGACACATTTTTCAAAAATGCTTAGAATATTGCAAAATCATGATTGGGGCCCCAAAACCTAGGTGGCGTGTAAGAAAAATTTTGTGAGAATACAACTTTGAGCAATATACAACACAGCCCCGAATGGACCCTTATGGTCATGTCAGAAAGGAACTGGGACGTGAGTACGCCCACCTCCACAACATCGAGGAATTTTGGGCCAATTGCAGGGATGATCTTGAGGTACGATTGCGGTATTATATGCGCATGACCGTCATCTATGTGCGAAGGGTGAACCTGTGTCTGGTCCCGAATCAGCTAGAAGAGGAAGAAGATACAGTTATGGACCCCGGATACGATGCATTTGCCAACTTGTCGCTGCCTATAATTGACTGGAGTGAGCCAGAGCTAAATGATGTCAGCATACTCACCAGGCCCATGGAAATCCAAACAAGGGCGTGGATCAACCAAAAGGTGGCCCAGTTGAAACAATAAGGGGTCATTCTAACGTTCACCAAGCTTACAAGCGAGCACGTAAGTGAACCAAGTGGCTCTGAGGGTGGAGCAGCCGCTGCTGCAACTGGTGAAACATCTAAGACCCCACCGTCAGTAAAGACCAAGAAAAGAAAGGAGGTTAGCGAACAACTGCCTAAACCAAAGGTATATGCCCATAAGGCTTCTGAGCTTGAACCTTCCAAGAAGAGGAGGAAAACAATTGGTAGCATAGAGACAACTGTACCAACCAAGGGTCCATCCCTTAGGATCGGAGGATTAGGATCTAGCTCACCAAGGTAGTTGCCTACCATTGTTACTATTGTTGTTGCTTCCCCTATCCCTCATGCTTCTCCTACTGCCTCTGCTTCCTCCCCGCCTGCAGTGGATATCTCCGTTCACCTTGCTCCTACTCCTCTAGTGTTGCAAGTTATTCCTATGGACTCATCATCCACCACCACCTCGCCGATGTCCTCTTCCTCCATGTCTCCTTCTCTTCCTTTTGTTTCTGCTGTCACAGTGCCTGCCCTTAGCCTTCCCGAGTCTTTTGTAAAGTATATGCAGAATGTGTCATTTGAGCTTTCTGGGATGCTAACCAATTTGATAGTTCAGGCTGCAATAGCTCAGGCTATGGCCTCCACTCCAATGGCATCCCCTTCCCTTGACTCACCAAAAATGAAAGCGACTATGCAGATCTCAGATGAGCGCAAACGACAGCAACTAGAGGCTGAGAAAGCATCGAAAGACGAAGAATTTGAATATCACGAACATCCCTTGTTCGAGCGTCGGGAGATTGATGAAGTAGCCTATGAGTCTTCCAGTGAGGGCAGTGAGGGCCTCGACACTGAACTGATCTAAGAATCCAATGATCCCGAGCTCAATGCAGAGTGGGACAAACAGCTCAAGGAAATTGAAGATAAGGAGGTTGAAGACCGGCTAGTGCAAGAAGAAGAGATTGCTACTCTAGAGATGGAAGGTAATAAGTCTCCAACTAAGGGACATGGTCAGACCCCAGAGCATGATGAGGAAGCGTCCCTCCATGAGGACAAACAAGCAGAGAGTCCCGAAGAGCATCAGGATACTCTAAACGAGAAGGAAGAGGATGTTGGAAAGAAAGACTCACCTAGGGAGCAGCTACACACCGAGTCCCCCATTGAGCATGAAATAATCGAACAAGGCATTGATGAAGAAAAGGAAAAGGCTCTCGTTGTCAAAACCATCGAACTTGAGAAGGAGGATAGTGGGACTCAAAGTGAACCACCAAGACAAGAATCCCAAACGCCCGACTGGCTGCAAAGACAACTCAAGCAAAGGACTCCCACCTTGAAGGATCCTAAAGCAAGGTTGGAAGACATCATGGCCAGAGTGCAGATGAGCACTAGAAAGGCCAAGAAACCAAAGGTCAAGTCAAAAGTGACCATGCACGTCTCAGGATCAAGGGCAGTGCAGATAGCAACGCCGATGGTTGGGGAGCAAGGCATAACTTACAACATCTCCACCATCGACTTAGGAGTGGCCACAAGGGAACAGAAGGTTGAGCATCTCCAGGAGTTAGTCGCCACAGTGGTGCACCTTATCCAACAGGATAAGGTCTCAAAAGAGGAGCTTAAGGAGCAGGTGGCCGACCTAACAGCTTATATTCAGCAGTGGTCATCTCCAGATGAGCAGTCTACAACATCGTCGACCTTGCCTTAGTTGTTGTCCTAGGAGCAGATTAACAAGCTTGAAAAGAGGCGAAACCTGGACAAGACTACGAAAAATTGGTTCCGACAGGTCTTGGACATGGGGAACACCAGTATCAACTTGGTTGTTTGGGCAGCAAATAGGTTCCTGGAAGTTCAGAAGACTCTCGAGAACACAAGGTAGATCTGTGAGAGGTTCCCAAGGAAGTACGAGTCGGCCTACCCAAAGATTGAGGCCATACTCGCGTTGCGAAGTGATGTCTGGGAAAAGGATCTCGCCTTCAAAGACGATGATCACTGGTTAGTTGACACATGGAGAAGGGATTTTGATCACCGAAAAAGGAGGCTTGAACAAGTATTAGAGAGGATAGTATCAGATATTGAATGGGCAAGAGATTCCAGAGAGGAATGTGCTTGATACCTCAAGGCGATGACGGAGTCTGAGCTACCCGCGGACGAGATCAACCCAGAGAATATAAAGCCCCACTTCGTAAAGATCATGGAAGATGGAATGTCTGTCGAGGTTACAACCGAATTCATGTGCTTTGCTGCCAGAGCCTTTGTGCAGTCATAACTTTTCAAAGAAAATACTGCTAAGTATGAGGACAACTGGAAGAAGCTGGGCAGCAATTCTCAAGAATGGTCTTACCAAATTTTGAAATCCGACATCATGGAGGTGGATAAGTTTCAGTCCCTGATCCTAAGCTTCATGGAGTATGTTGCATTAAAGAAGCGAGAGGGCAATCCCGTCATTGATGATGAGTTCCTTGAAGAATAGCTACAGTAGAGGGCAAATGGCTAAAAGACAAATTTGCTATAGTATTGTCACTAGATGACGAAATAGGGAAGAAACAAGAAATTAGCCATAAATGTAATATATTTGGGGGTAGGTGAAACCCTAATGTAAAGTGAATCTTGGCCACACAATAGAATCGAATCTTGTCCATTCATTTTTTTTTTTGAAAACTATAAATAGGGCTCTCCTCCTCTCATTTTGGGAGAGTTGAGTTGTTGTAAAGACATGCTACTGAGAATATAATAGAAAATACAATCATTTTCTGGTGTATTTATGGTTTTCTCCACATGTTTCATGATTCCTCTCCCCTTTTAGTTATAGATTTTCTTTAAGATACTTTTTTATTTTAAGTGCTTTAGATTATACTTGATAGATTTAGTATGATATCTCTGATTTTGGATATTACTACTGTGTGTATGCTTTCCTTGTCCATACTTTTGGTCATTTGTTGAAGGTAGATGATTGTGCAAAGTTAGTCTGGACTTTGATTTCATTGTTGCTCATTGAATCTCATCTTTATTCACCTTCCCATAGCGAATGAATGATGAATATCTGCAGTCCTTAGAAGATAGCACAAGTTTCATGATATTGTGAGAACTTTGATTAAGTGGATTTTTGTTTAAAGGAAACTATCCACAGTAGGAACCTCCATTATCACTGTTCATTGGTAGTTGCAGGTCCGGGAAACATCTTCCTTCCTCGCCCTTTTCTTTTTTTTCTTTTTTTAGAAGCAATTTGTGTTAAGGTTCGTTGCACATTGTAAAGCCAAATCTGACGAAACAATGGAGTCTAAGAGTGCTGCCTGAACCTGCAGCAAAGCATAGCAATTTCAAATCCATAGAACTCCATTCATCAACTTAATTATCCCAGCTTTAACCACATAAGACCGCCTTGTGATTCCAGAAAATCACATAAATCAACTAAGATATTCCAAGCCTCGTCATGATCTGACACCCGAGAGACCTTGGGATAGTGTTCTGCAATTTGATTGTGGAAGATTGTCTTTCAAGAGAGGTAATACGCCTACATATTACCTATGTTGTGAAGTGCATAAAAACACCATCAACAGAACTGGTGCTAGAAGGAGGGCCAGAAAGTAAAGCTAGATCGAATTGAGTCATTCTCCCCTGAGAGACTCCATCGAATATTGAGGTCTACACCAAACAAGGGAGAGTTGAAAGAATTACAGCCCCTGACCCGAGCTAAGAGAGCTAAACGAAGGGGACCACCTGTCACGGATTCCACAGAACAGCTCACTGCCCTTTCACCTCCGCCACCTCCATCTTTATTGACAGATTCATCTTCTGCTCATCCCACCGCTAAGACCTTCCCAGTTGCCACTTCATCTGAGCTGAGTGTCGCTTTTCAACTTAACACGCTTACCAGCTTTGTTGTTGCCTCACCAGTCATTACAGCCCCATTACCAACATAGACCACTCTAGCGCAGCCGCCTCCACCACCTTTTTCGATGGCATGGCTGGGCAACAACCCATCTCCGCTCGCCTTCAACCTTTACCATGACATGCCAAAGAATCTTGAGAATTTTTGTACGAAGTTCAACTCCCGGGATCCGCAGAGAACAACCGAGGAACATGTCAAGATTTTTGAAATCGCCTTGAAGACTATGTAGATTATGTATGAAGATGTAGCATGCAGGCTTTTTCCCTACTCCTTAGGGGAAGAGGCCTTTTACTGGTATGTCAATTTACTAGTTGGAACAATCAGCACGTGGGATCTCTTGAATAATGCATTCCTACAGAAGTTCAAGACCCCTGTCAGCCCTGCAGATTCGTATCAACATTTCATGTCGGTTCAAAGAGAGATCAATGAACCGATCAGCTCGTTCAATGATCGCTTTCATAGAGCATACACCCGACTGCAAGCCCCATATGTTTTCAATGATACTATCGTCCTGCCCGTTTACTATGCAGCGCTGGATAACCTCACTTTAGCCTTGGTGAAAAAGATGAGACCGTCACTTGTTAGGTTGGTCGATGCATATACTAAGGCCATCGTTGCCAGTACAGATTTGGG
Source organism: Sequoiadendron giganteum (assembly GCA_007115665.2). Lineage (NCBI taxonomy): Eukaryota > Viridiplantae > Streptophyta > Pinopsida > Cupressales > Cupressaceae > Sequoiadendron > Sequoiadendron giganteum. Next base: position 362,915,495 of record CM021105.1, on the reverse strand, counting down.
GTAGAACATATCAGGTCTGTTATCTTCCCTTGGGAAAACAACACACCTGATACAGATACAGGGACTCACACAAGCTTTACAACATCAAACGCCCCTGTTGAATCCGGTACCTCAGCTGCCTATGGTTCCGCATCCTGGATAACCGGTGAATCAGGTGTATCCAATGCCTCATTACTTGCTCCCCTAGTAGCAGCAGTCGCATCCACAAGGATCCCAGATGCTGGCATACCTTCAAGCGGCGGAGTTTCCACCCACTCATCAGAACCAGCTAACGGCACAGCCTATGTTCCTTCAGAATACCGCGCCGCAGCCAAGCAGCACCGAAAGGGATAGGATCGACGAGCTTACTGAGATGGTCAAGAAAATGTCTACGGAGATGACACACTTAAGAAATCAAAATAACTAGCTGCAGACATCGCAGAAGAGCATCCAGGCCAACCTCAACAGGGAAAATTGAGATCACCACAAAAGTCGGGATAATCGAGAGGCTGGTACATCGTCAAGGCAGAATTATGACAGAAATCAAAACTCGAGCCAGAACTTTGACAGGCGGCCCTTCCAAAGGCAGATTCGGATGTGGAATACTCGCCCCAATAATGGTGGAGTTCCCACACCTCCTGATCAGCCCAACAACAACAATAATGAAAACCCCGCAAGCGGAGTTTATTTGGCAGAGGCTATTTTATCCGGTTGGTGCCACATACACAAGACGAGCTGCCATTTTGAACTAGATTCTCTGGAATTCCAAACTGCAGCTGAGATTTTCCAAGTAGAAGTTCAGAATGCGGTTGATAACTCGGGATGCAAGGACATTGTCCCATCTGACCCATATGACGCTTCGGTGTTGGTGTTGAATCAGGCCCCTTTCCCAAAGGCGGAATGCAACACCCCCGAGTTGGAAAATACTGATTCAAGCCATCACGAAGCGGAAAAAGAGGTAAGTTTTGAAAGTCTTTTGGCTCAACTTTTCAATTCAATAGATAATGGTCCAAAGGATGATGAAGAGGAACTTAGGGAGGCCGAGGTCCAAATGTTTCACCAATGGACTGCCCCTTACAACCTCAGAAATAGACAAGCAGGAGGTCATGTTGGAGGCCCTTTCACGACCTCCACCCCGCCAAATAATTTCAGTATCCTCCCGATCCGAGTGCAAACAATAATCTGAGTTTTCCACTCACACCCACACGATACCTCAATAGAAATAAACAGCAAAGCAGTGGCCAAGGCCAAAATGCTAGCCCCTCCCAGAATGTATCCCATGACCAAGAAATTGAGCAAATGGGGGAGTATATCCCTGAAGAATTCAAGAAGGTAAAACTGAGTGTATCTGCCTTCGAACTTCTAAAGGTGTCTGCTGTTAGGAACGCCTTTTTCTGAATGATAAATGGGACCTCATCACAGGGCTCAGCCTAGGAAGAAGTTCCAGTAAAGAGGGTTTTTTTAGTGACCAATCGAATGAACCAGTTGTCAGGCAGATTTTTAACAGTAAGGTTGACCCACCAATAGGTCAACATGTAAATAGGCAGCCCGACAGGGCAGCTAATCTAACATCAACCCAAAACAGGGGTAATGAGAAAGAAAAGACCCAAGTCACTCAGGTGGACGTTTCTAGAGGATTGTTTCAAGGTAAATTCAAGACCCCTCCCTTTCTGACCACCATCTGTGTGTTCGGGAAGAACCTCCATAATTGCTTATTAGATTCAGGAGCATCGACTAATGTCATGCCCTTGAGTGTCTGCAAGGCATTAGGAATCACGCTTACCCCTTCCCGGCGAAAGGTGATGCATCTTGATAAAACCAAAATTAGCATAGTCGAGGAAATCAACAGGATACCTATGCAAGTTGATGTTGATCCCCGGATCCAACAAACCATTGATATACAGGTGGCCGATATCCCTGACACCTATGGCATGATCCTAGGAAGGGATTTCATGAGGGCCCTAAATGGATACGCCGCCACTGATTACTCTCACATATGGCTTCCATGGAAGGGGATGCCTAACCAGATTCGAATTGACAGAGAACCACGGATGAAATTTATGATTACAGAGTACAACAACATGAATGAGGTGTTGTATGCTGAAACAAGTCTAGGAAATTATTCTCCAGTAGCGTATAGGAATGAGCAGGAATACCCTAAAAATGAAGAAACAAGTGAGGTTCTCCTCGTACTATGCAGCTCGCCAGCTAATTTGGCCAACGTCTCTCAGAGCACTGAAATTCTCTTGGAGCCCAACGATGAAGAACTAGAAGAGAGGGATGGCCTTGGACTCTTCGGTGGTTTCCAAGATTTCATGGAAACGTGCGTACATGATCAACTTAGTTTAGGAACCTGAATGAACTTCCAGGAACTCTTGCTCCCTAATTGGTGCAGGGTACATAATGTTGCTCACTCAGATTTTGACTACTGCTTATGCCAGACAGCAATTGAACACGTTAAAAAATGGGCTATTCCAAAAGGGAAACATGGGCCGACATTGCACGAGCGAACATGTGCTACCCCCGTAGCCCCAGAAGCGGTCACTAAAGCAATGGTCCCTTGTCTGATAAAGGTCAAGCCGCTCAGCCCTGCACCTAGGGATTCTCCTGGATTCTGGACATTGCACTTTGATGGTTTTAAATCCAAGCACGGAGCTGGAGCCGGTTTTGGACTGATTAGTCCCAAAGGTAAATCATATTTCTCTGCCCACATATTGCAGTTTTATTGTACTAATAACGTGGCAGAATATGAAGCTTTGGTATTGGGCCTCTTGATGGCATTAAGAAAGGACGTCAAGATGCTCTAGATGTACGGAGATTCGGAGTTAGTCATAAAGCAGGTCAGAAAGCTTTATTCCTGCTATGATCAAAGACTTACTAACTACCGACATCGCATTTGGGATCTGTTGGAAGGGTTGGATGCGTTCAACATTCAGCTAATCCCTCAAACGCAGAACTATACCGCCAACGCCTTGACACAGGCAACAAGCACACTGTAGCCCTTGTCCCTATCTGGTCTCAAAAGATTCACGGTGGAGCTCACTTTCGTTCCATCAATACCAGACAATGTGGCCAACCTCCAAGTATTCAATGATGACACGCACATCCTGGAATTCCTAGCTAGTTTTGATGTGTTTTCCACGCAGATAATCGATGAGCTCGAGCCTCAAGAGGCAGAATTGGATATAGAGGGGGTCATCAACTTAAAGACTAACACCATCCCTAGGGGAATGGTTCAATTAGAGCAAATATTTGACCTTGATCAGATCAAAGAACAAGATCGACGAGCCAAAGAAGATACCATCAGCGGTCAGTGTGATACCTGCAACTTAGGAACGAGTGAAAATGCTAAGAACGTGTTTATTGGCAAGGTATGTGCTCCTGAAGAAAGAAAAGGGATTATTGCAATGCTACTCAAATATCATGACATCATCGCTTGGAGCTATGACGACCTCAAGACATTAGAAATGTCAATTATCACGCACACTATTCTCCTTAGACCAAATATAAAGCCGTTTTGGCAACGGCAGTGCCCAGTCAACGCTTTATTAGAGCCAATCATTTACAAAGAAGTGCAAAAGTTACTGTCAGCCAGGATCATCTTTCCAGTCAAACACTCTACTTGGGTAGCGAACTTGGTCCCTGTTAGAAAGAAAAATGGAGAGATCAGGTTGTGTGTGGACTTCCGCAATATGAATCGAGCATCGGAGAAGGATAACTATCCTGTACCTTCGTTGGATGAGGTGTTGCAGGTAGTGAATGGATCCCAGATGATGTCCTTCTTAGACGGATACTCGAGATACAACCAGGTCATGGTACAGTATGAGGATCAGCATAAGATAGCATTCACCACCAAATAGGGAACGTTCGCGTATAGAAGAATGTTGTTTGGACTCATCAACGCTGGTGCCACTTTCTAGTGGGCCATGGATATTGCATTCAAAGACTTGGTAGGAAAGTGCATAATCATCTATATGGATGATTTGACAGTATTTTCAAAGCAGCGGGGTGATCACGTCGTAGATTTATGCAAGGTCTTTGAAAGATGCCGCACTTTTGGGGTGTCTCTTAACCCAAAGAAGTGCATCTTCGAGGTCACTGAAGGAAAGCTCCTTGGACACGTCTTATCAGAGCGGAGGATCTCTATCGACCCCGAATGGATCCAATCCATTATGAAAATCCAGCTGCCAGATAGTAAGAAAGAACTGAAATCGTTCTTCGGGAAGATTAACTTCGTCCGCAAATTCATCACCAGTTTTGCGGAAATCGTCAAACCGCTCAATGCCATGCTAAAACAAGATGCTAAAGTGGAGTGGACTCTTGATTCAAAGCAAGCTTTTGGAGAGATCAAGAAAGCAATCACTGAAGCCCCGGTGTTGGTCAACCCCAATTACCTGAAACCCTTCTATATATACTCCTTTGCTTCCGATCACTCCTGTGCCAGCATTTTGACACAAAAGGATGATGAAGGGAGTGAGCACCCGATCGCCTTCATGAGTGCCCCCTTGAAAGATGTCGAACTTCGCTATCATAACATAGAAAAATAGGCTTACGCCCTCGTTAAAGGAGTCAAGAAGTTCCAACACTACATCTTGTGCAACAAGGTTTTCGCCATAGTTCCAGACCCCGCAGTAAAGACGTTACTTATGCAGAATGAGTTGGGCGAACAAAGGGCAAAGTGGATCGCGTTGCTACAGGAATACGATATGGAAATCTAGCCGATGAAGCTGGTAAGAGGACAGGAACTCACCCGAACAATGGCGGAGGTAGTTGTTGATGATGTGCCCGAGCTCATGGTACAACAGTACCATTTGGAGGACGTCTCCCTAAGGGAGTGGTAGAACAACGTAGTGTACTATCTACTAAACCACAAGTGCCCGCCCCATCTACAAGGAGTCCAGAGATGAGCTCTTAGATTGAAAAGTAGCAGCTATATGTTGCAAGGCTCTATCTTGTACAAGAAAAATCATGAAGGTATCTATCTGCGATGCCTGGGAAAGGAGGAAGTTGATCGCGTCCTTAAAGAATTCCATGAAAAATTTGGAACTGGCCACGGTTCAGGATTATCAACCGTGCATCAAATATTGAGAGCTGGGTATTATTGGCCCACCATTTTCAAGGATGCTCATGGTCACGTTCATGCCTGCCACGTGTGCCAGACTGCTGCTACTAGAGAAAGGAATGTTGTTGTTCCACTACAACCTATCCTGGAGGTAAGACCTTTTGCACAATGGGGTCTCAACTTCATCGGTCTGATAAGTCCTCCATCATCTACGGGACACAGGTACATTCTAACCGCTTTTGATTACTATACTAGATGGACAGAAGCAATAACTTGTAGGCAATGTACAACTGAAGTCGTAACTAATTTCTTAGAAAGTTTCATTTTAAATCATTTCGGTTGCCCATATGCTCTAGTATGTGATAACGGTCCTAAATTTGCTTCACTAAAATTTACAAGTTGGGCCTTTGATTATGGTGTTGCCCTCAAATTCTCCTCTAACTATTATCCTCAAGGCAATGGCCTTGTTGAATCCACCAATAAGAACTTGATCACAATGATCAATAAATTGTTAGATAGGAACCCCAAGGATTGGCATACCCAACTTCGTTTCTCCTTATGGGCAGATCGCACCCGTCATGACCTGACACCCGAGAGACCTTGGGATAGTGTTCTGCAATTTGATTGTGGAAGATTGTCTTTCAAGAGAGGTAATACGCCTACGTATTACCTATGTTATGAAGTTCATAAAAACACCATCAACAATGTGTTGCTACCATTTTTTCTGCCTCCATAGTGAACAAAGCAACTATAATTTTTTGCTTGCTCATCCAACTGATTGCACCACCATTTAACATGAAAGTGTACATCCACTAGTGGATCTTTTGTTGCCAATGTCCCCTGCCCAATCAGAGTCCACATATCCATCAATGCTGAGATTTATCTATGATGCAACCAAGTTGCCATGGCAACACAGAGCATACTTTGAAGTACCCTTTAAATATCTAAGCACTCTCTTCACATCATCCCAACGTGTCCTTCCTATATTTTCCATAAAATGGCTAAGAACTCCCACTGCTTGGGCAATGTCTAGCCTTGTACAGACCATTGCATACATTAGACTTCCAAAAACACTTGCATAAGGGAACCTTGGTCATGTCCTCTATCTCAGTGGTAGATTTTGGATAGTCTTTAGTAGATAACTTCATTCCCTGCAAGATTGGAACAACTAACTACTTGCAATCATTCATACCAAATCTCTCTAGAATAGTGCTAACATACTTACTCTGGCTCACCCAAAGCTTTCTACTCATTTTGTCCCTGGTTATTTCCATCCCCAGAATATACCTTGTTGCACCCAGATCTTTCATTTCAAACTTTTTAGACAACTGAGATTTAAGATCAGAAATCATAGTCTTACTATTTCCTATGAACAGCATATCATCCACATACAAGGTAATAATAAGCAAATGATCATTTTCAGATTTATAATACACACAATGATCAAATTTTGATCTCACAAATCCCTGTAGACAACACAAAAGTGTCAAATTTCCGGTACCACATTCTAGGAGACTGCTTCAAACCATACAAAGATTTTTTTAATTTGCAAACCAGGTTTCTTTACCTTTTTCAATTAAATGTTCAAGCTGGGACATATAAATTTCTTCTTCCATCTCTCCATGGAGAAACATTGTTTTCACATCCATTTGGTCGATCTTTAAGTCATACGCAGTTGCAAGTGACAACATAAATTTGATAGATGTAAGCTTAGATATAGGAGAAAATGTTTCTCCATAATCAAAACCCTTTACATGGAATACCCCTTTCCAACCAACCTCATTTTATACTTTTAAGCATTGCCTTCTAGACCAGACTTCTCCTTAAATACCCATTTACAGCCAACAAACTTTCTTCCTTCAGGCAAAGGTACCAAAACCCATATTTCATTACTTTTCAATGATTCCATTTCTTCATTCTTGGCTTCCAACCAGGAATTTGAATCAGGCATATTAATTGCCTCGTTAACAATCTTAGGCTCATCAGTGCTAGTAATTAAAGCATAGGCATAGTTTGAATCCAGTATAGAGAAACCATACCTATCAGGTTGTCGTTTTTCACGTGTAGACCTTCTTACTGGCTAAGGTTGTGGTTCTTCATCTTCAAAACTCTCAGAGTTGTTAGAGCTCTCAATTTCAAGTACACCATGCAGTTCCGCTTTTTTTGGAGTTTGAGGAATTTCAACCGCATCATTCTTCTTTTTTGTCTCTAGTTGTGGATCAACTATAGAAGGTTTCAGCTCACGAAATTTTACACTTCTTCTATACAAAAAATTCTCAGTAACAAGAGTCTAAAGCTTGTATCCTTCACACCAACACCATAGCCAATGAAGATACATTTAACAGCCTTATTCTCCAACTTAGATCTTTTCTCATTTGGCACATAAGCATATGCCTCACAACCAAAGACATGAACATGTCTCAGAGAGGGCTTCTTACTAGATCGCGCTTCCAAAGGTGTCTTATCAACAAGAGCAGAGCAAGGAGAATGATTTACCAAGTAACATGTTGTAGCCATAGCCTCAGCCTAGAACATCTGCTCCAGACCAACCCTACTCAACATACTCCTTTCCTTTTCCATTAGCGTCCTATTCAACCTTTCAGCAACTCCATTATGTTGTGGAGTATAAGGTGTAGTTTTATGCCTTTTAATCCCATGATCTCTACAGTATCTTTTGAAATCTATAGAACAAAACTCGCCACCATTATCCGTCCTCAAATATTTGATTTTCCTTCCAGTTTGATTCTCTACCAAAGTTTTAAATTCTTTAAATCAACTGAACACTTCTAATTTTCTTTTAAGAAAGTATATAAATTCCTTTCTCAAATAATCATCGATAAAAGAAACATAATATCTAGACTGCGATAACGAAGGAACATTCATTGGACCAAACACATTAGAATGAACATAATCTAGTACACCAGAATATTTATGAGGACTCGAATAAAATGAAACACGGTGTTGCTTTCCATATATGCAATGTTCACAAAAATTCAACTCAAGGTTACAATCAATAAGCCATTCAACAAGATTTTTATTTTTCAAATTTTTTAAACCTTTCTCACCTATGTGATCGAGTCTATGATGCCACAACATGGTCTTCTCTACTATGAGTTTCACTTCCAATGCATTTTCATCCAGAGAAGTTTCATCATCCTTTTCTACAGGAGCAACTTTGTTTGACTTTACAAAGACGTTGTTACATTGAACAGGGTGTGCATCCAGCTTGTACAGAGTGCCATTTGGTACACCCTTAGCCAACACCATTGCCCCTCTAGCCATCTTATATCCTTTACTCAAGAAAGAAACTTCCACACCAGCATCATACAGCTTACTGACAAAAATTAAGTTACGAGCCAAACCTGGTATGTGTAGTACATCACCAATCCCTTTGATTCATCTGTCAGGGAATTGTATTTTGACTCTTCCGCGGCCAACAATCTCCAATGTTGAATCACTTTCCAGGTGCACATTTCCACCATCATACGTCTCGTACTTAGTGAACCACTCTCTATGAGACATCATATGAAAAGATGCACCTGAGTCAACCAGTCAGACATCATCTAATGCCTAAGTTGCCAAGGCTGCAATGAAGGCATTCGCATCACTTTGAGAAGATTCATTATCTGAAGAGTTATTCTTCTTCTTCTTCTTATTCTTCTCCTTAAAATCCTTTCAGATATGAATAGGCTGCCCATAGTTCCAGCATTTCACCTTGGAATTTTTACTAGGAGACTTTGATCTCCCTTCAGATTTGGATTTAGACTTCTTGTCCTTCTTCTTTCCTTTCTCCTTTAATCTACCTCGAACAACAAGG
>CM021105.1:362880898-362906537 GCA_007115665.2 Sequoiadendron giganteum | reverse complement strand
TATCGAATTTGAGATTTCTATTATATGAATATCGAAAATATGACATGTCACATCAAAATATCATATCATGAAAATGATTACAATGAGTAGCATGATACATTGATATGAATCATAATCAAAATAAGTACAAAATGCAAAAATGTAGTGAAGGGAGGCCTCTAATCATCTCCAAACTCCTCATCACTCGAACTACTAGAATCCTCGTGCTCAAGCTCTGCCAAACTAACACCAACCAACCCTGCATTTGAAGCCAGAACTGAAGCATCCTCATCAATCTAATCTGGCTCCTTTGGCTCTACATCCCACTGTGCTACTGGACTCTCTTTGTACAAAAGTATTTTGTGGTCAATGAGACGCAAAGCACTATGTACAACCACAAGCTTCTCTGCTCTCCTAGAGGTAAGTTTGTTCCTCTTAAGAGAGTGGATGAAGCTATATGTAGACCAGTTCCTCTCAACAGTTGAAGAACTAGAAACCTAAGATAACAATCGGATGGCTAGAGTGGTAGTCAAAGGTCTTGATCCATGGAAAGTCCACCACAAAATTGGGTCCTCCTACGCCATAGTTCACATATCCATCTTGGCTGCATCTAAATAACCCCTAAGAGTAGCAAATTTGGTCCACTCAGTACGAATCATACTGGCATCTACATCATTGTATATCCTCTCAATGCACCTGAAGAACCCTACCTTCACCTCTACATCCTCTATTGGTGTCACTCTACCAGGCCTAGTCAAATACCATTTAGGATTAAGTGCATAGGCTGCCATGTGCAAGGGAGTTTTGAGCATCTCCCATCTCCTGTGAATGATTGGCTGAATGTGCTCATGGTAGAATGCTAATGTGGGGTCCCTCTCTCACACAACAACCCTCATCTGATCAATAGAATCGATGCACTCATACACCTCTCCAAGGCTAGGTGCATCCGCATCCCCATACCTGATAACCTGAAAAAATGGTTTAATGATGGCAACAATATATTTTGCATCACCCCAGAACACATCACTCTTCACTGTATCCTTCACCCTCTTCCCCTGCTCTATTTTAGACTCGGCCCACCTACAACAATCTGATGTCATGACCATGAGTTGCAGTGCCTCTTGCAACTCAATTATTATGTCCAAGAGAATGAAATAGGAAGCATATCTCGTATCAGTAGGTTTCAAGATCTCCTTCTTAGCGAAGGTCCTAAAGAGTGCATGTGATGTGTGGTGGTTGCAGATAAACATCTGCACATCTCTTGCATCATTAACCACTGCTCTAATCCAATCAATTGTTCCCATGTCCTTGAGTGCATTGTTCATGGCATGCACACAATATGGGGTCCACCAAATATGCCTGTAAGTAGCCTCAACAAGTCTCCTTGTAACTTTTCACACATGTGCAACATCTGTCACAACTTGCACCACATTTTGTGGCCCAACCTCCTCAATAGCATCCCTGAGAACCTCAAACTAAAAATCAAAATCTTTGTGATGCCCTGAACAATCAACTTCCTTAAGAAAATATGGGCCCTCAGTACATGTAACCATGATGTTAATGAGTGGACGATGGCTAATGTCTGTCCACCCATCCATGACTATGTTGCATCCTGTCTTAACCCAACACTCCTTCATCTTCTCCATCAACAAATTGATCTTGCAATAGTTCTTATCCAAGATCGTAGTCCTCAATTTTGTCTCACTTGGTGGCACATATGATGGTCCTCCCTTTTCCACCATCGATATCATCTCCTTATAATAAGGAGATCAGGCAACATGAAACAGGATGCCATTGGCAAAGAAGAACTTGCCAATGGCATCATCTATGTCATCCTTGAGCTGCACATTAAACAAATCTACTATGGGGTTACTTTGAGTTTGACTTTGCAATCTTCGTTTCCCCTCCCCTCTCCTGCATAGGCACTAGAAGAAGAACCTGGTGTCCCTCCTACTCTCATCTACAAAGTATGGCTGGATCTCTATGGTTGGCTATGCTGAACATGTGTCCTATGCTGCAAAGTAGCAGATGCATTTAGAGTTTCATCAAGAACACCCCATAACTTATTTATTTCAACTTTGTATTTCATGTTTTCTGGTTTTGCCAAAAACTCACATATCCCCACACCTTTTCCTCTAATGAAAAGAAGGTGTGCATTCACTCTAGTGATGCTCCCATACCACCCAATACCACATAATTTGCACTTCCACCTCCTTGTGCCACCGAATGTTGCTCCTTGGGCTTGCCTACTTAGATCTTTTGTTGCAAATTGTTTGAGAGGGGATTTGGGATCAAAAGGACCCTTAGCATACTTTGCCAATTTTGCAGAAGGGCACTCGAAAGTACTTGCTTCACTTGCCATGGAACTAGTTTGGACTTCATGCTCAGCCCCATGTTCACCCCCCTCATCCTCAAGTGCATATTCAGGATCGGTATCACTATGTGAATGGACCTCATCCTCACTCATGTTGATGTCATGAGAGCTCATTATGACACTGCAGTAAAAAAATAAATTCTATAAGTGCCTAGTTTCAGCCTAGTTTAACAAATTTGAAACTAAAATAATAAAATTTTAAAACTTCATGATGAATCTTGATGGAAAGATGAAAAAGAAAAAAAAGTGCTTTGAAATGAAAATTCAAAATATGAATATGCATTTGCAGCCATGTATATGAAATTATGATTAATTTTTTAATCATAATTTCATAGACATGGTTGCAAATGCATATTCATGTTTTGATTTTCATTTCAATGCCCATTTCAAACATCAAACTACATTTTCAAAATGAATCTAAAAACTTGGAAAATTAATCATAATTTCATATACATGGCTGCAAATGCATATTCATGTTTTGATTTCCATTTCAATGCCCATTTCAAACATCAAACTACATTTTCAAAATGAATCTAAAAACTTGGAAAACAAAATATATTTTTTTTTGAAAAAACAGTTAAAAACTTCAAAAAACAGTCATAAAACCCTACCTTGTGTTTGAAAAATCCTTCAAAATTGGTATAGAATGCTCCTCCTCTTCTTCTTCTTTCTCCTTCTCACCCCTCTTGCACTTGCAGCACCTCAAACTCACTCTTTCACTCACTTTTCTTACTGGTTTTCCTCTTCTTCACCTAGCTGCTCCAAAACATCAAATGCATATGTAAGTAAAAAAATGACCATTTAGAGTGTTTTAGTTCATTTAAAGGCTTTTAGATGGGTCCCACAATGCTTTAGGGTTCGACCCTAGGCACACAAATCAATAAAAATAAAAGAATTTTTAAAAAACAACACTTTACATGACGTCCCAGCGTGGGGGACGCCTGGGCGTCTCCAAGACGCTCGAGGGACGCTCAGGCATCTCCGAGACGCTCGAGGGACGCCTGGGCGTCCTCGAGACGTCTTGGAGATGCCCAGGCGTCCCCCACGTCTCGGAGACGTTTCTCACGTCCTGGTGGTGGTGGCGGGACGGCGAAGGGACGTCTCCCTGCCATCTCCAAGTCCCCAAAACGTCCGGGAAAGGGGGGACGACTAGAATTTGGGGGGGGCACGCGTCCCCGTGGAACACTGCATACTACACAAATATATGTAAAAAATAGACCAAAATATTCTCTAATTGACTTTCCACACTTCTTCGGTGTACCCATTATACACCAAGATGCAATTGTTAGTATACATAATTTCTTTCAAATAAAATATACTTAAATAGTATATATCTTAAAATTACTTGAAAAACTAAAAATATTCTCATATGTTGATAAATATATAATATTTCATTCAATTAAAAAATATATATAATATTTTCCACAGTTACGTTAAAATTTTAATTCATTTATGAGCTTCTTCAAATATTAAAACTTAATAACTTTTAGTCTTCATTGTCTTAATGAAAAAACAAAGCGATCCATCAATTTATATATATTTCTTCTGTATTTTCTGCTGTATAAGGCTAACCGAATGGCTTACAGATAAACAGATGAAAGATTGACTGTCATTTAAAACTATTAAAGCTGAGTTACTACAAACATAGTAAGAAAGAAGGCATTCATGATCAAACAAACAATAAAAAACCAGATGTAATGCCCATAATCTCTGGAAATGTGTCGTTTAGAATGAAAGATTTTTGTGGAGCCTATACACACTCCAATCCACACCACAATCAAACCCACGAGTGCACCGGATACCTCCCTAGAACGCATTCCAAATGTACTTATAAATACGATTTCCATGAAAATAATTATTAAGAGTGTCCAGAGGTGATTCTCATCTTCTCTGAAGATGTATCTCTTAGAAAGTAAAATCATTATCCTTATGCATATCGGAACAATGCTCACCATAGCCAACACCGTCATCGCTACAGCTTCAAATTTTGGTGCCACCACCTCGTAAATTCCCGCCCCGAATACGGGCAATAGAGATATCAAAGCTATCCATAATCCAGTGAGAGAGGGGTTGAGAAGAAGGGGGTCTTGTTGTTTTCCATAAAGTGCATACATGAGCAGAACTGCTGATGAAATTGAACTGCAGAATGCTAATGCACTGCATATCACTGTAATTTGATAGAAAACAACATTGTTGGGGTCCGGGAGAGTGAAAGCTGCTGCAAACGCTACGCTTGCGATCAACACTGCATTTACTGAAATAATTTGGACTTTCCACATTGATTTTTCAGTTGCTAATGGGACCTCTTTTATTTCCTCCATCATCTTCTGAGTTCTCCTAGCACCATTTAGTTCTAGCAAGCTTTTAATCTACACATTTTAAATAAAAAAGGTTTGAAACAAACTTAAAAAATGTAATAAATACAAGCAATAGTTGGATTTGTCGGTAAAAAACATTCTAGTGACAATTAAGAGGTAAGAGGATTGCTTTTGTTAGTTAAGTTCTTATACGAATTAATATTTTATTTTACGAGGATACAAATATGTTTTAGAGTGAAAAGGTTAAAATTAAATTAATAGTTTAAATTAATATCTATTTTTTCTATATGAATATGATTAAAATATTTGTTAGTAAAGTGTCATGTTATGTTTGATTATTAGAGTTTAGCGATTAAATTGGAATTTGGAGTATCTTTCAAGAGGTTAGACGATCATTCTTTTCAAAGATTAATTATTTGTTCAAAGAATTGGTGAAATTCTTGAGTAGTATTTTTTTTAGGAGTGCTATTGTTACATTTTCAGCTCTAATTTGACATTTCTACTACTTAGTATTGTGTTTAGTTTTGGTTTCTTTTTGATGAGCATAGATGAGGAGAAATGGTTTGTTTGAGTTATGTTGTTATGTTTCCCACTTCTTGATTGATAGGGAGAAATTAGGTCTTAATGATTATTCAACAAGTGATTTTATTCATTTGACAAATATTAACTATACTAGAGAAGTAGACATAAAGTGGACTAAGTAAATGTGTGGCTAAGTAATTGGTAACTAGTTGAGGATGCAATCGAGGGTTGTAGGCATACATAATCATTGAGATAATGGTCATTATAGTTAGGTAACAATGAATCTTGTTCACACTACATGTGATATAAATAGTTAGAGGCATGTTTATAAGAGGTGAATTTTAACATGATCATGCTAGTTAGCATAAAAAATAGGTAATGGATCTTTAGAATATAAGAGATAGTGGTATAGGACACTAGATGTATAGGATTGAAAAATATTGCTCATACATGAATGTGAAGAAAAGGGCCATGAATTAGGAGGATGCATATAGGTGATGCAACAAGCTAGTGAGTATTAAGAGATAGGAGACAATTTTTACAAAGCAACAAGATGAGTCAATTTGATGGATTCTCCAAATCATCTATTTTTTTCCTTTGGATCAAGGGGGGGTTTGTAAGGTTTACATGATTTGAAGGGTTATCGTGTTCTATGCTAATTTTTGTTTCCCATTTATATCAAGGTGGACTTGATAGATGTTGTATAAGTTTTATATGTAGTAAAGTTAAGTGTTGACAAATTTTTGAATGGGGTTGGATAGTTTTTAAGTGTTTGTTTTATGGTTATTTTTAGCTATCCAAGTGGTTGGAAATAGATGAATTTACACACATATATTTGAAATTATAAAGTCAACCTAGATATAACAGATTTTTGTGTGTATGTTTGTATCACTTGAAAATATAATCATCTATTATTTTTCACATCTATTTGATCCTAGATCCTACAACATGATCATATAACATATAGACATGCAATGTAGAGTTATACATTTACATAATAACTTGCATGAATGAGGGTGCTTGTGACTAGGGATAAGATCTGCTAAAGGGTGTCCTAGGGTATGATTAATGATTGAAGAGGGGTTCACCACCAAGCTAGGGATTGGAAAGATAAATGACATGCAAGATCTATTAAAAAATACTAATGATATGCAAAACTTCACTAAATGACCTAGAAATTAATGTAAAACAAAATAGAAAACTAGAGAAATACTATGGGGCACTTGGAAACCTTTATGAGCTTGAATGGAGATCTGAAATGTTAAAAAGACTAAAATTAATGTAGACTAGGACTCATATGCCATGTTGGGTGATTTAGTCTCATATTAGGGTTTTTTGGTAGCAACAGATATCTAGAAAAGACAAGTCTAAAACTCTTGAAATCTACAAATTTGATTGTAATGGGACTCATACGCCAGATGTGGCATATTAGTCCATTTTGGATTTTTTGGAGGATTAGGATCTGAATCTGCTCTCCAATCTCTACTCTGCCTACTCAACCTGATTTCCAAGTTTGAAATGACAAATTCTACTCTATAGATTCCTTTCAATGGTCTTCTAAACAAGGTGACAACTTGGACAACTTTGAACACTTGACAACTTCTTTCCAATCTTTCTCTTTAATATGTCTTTATTAACCTAGATCTACAAATCACACACAAACCCTAGAAATAAAGTGTTTCAAACAAGTATGAGGTGGCTCCAATGGATGTAAATCTCGACTCTTGATTGAATGATATGGATCTTGAGTTGAATGTTTTCTTGAATCATGAAATCCTATATCACAATTGTTAGCTCAAACACAAACATGATGCATGATGACTTTGACATGATGCTTGATACTTGAATAATGCTCCAAAACACTTGATAATTGGCTCTTGAAGACTCTTGAATTCTCTTGTAAACACTTGAGTTCTCTTTCAAACTCAAATTTATTATAAGGATGCTTATTCAACTTGCTAGGTTACTTGATTACTTGTTAGGTGAAAAATGAATGAAATAAGCTTGTATTTATACTTGTTTATGCCAAATTTCCTAAAATTACAATGCTACAAGTTGACATCAAATCTAGGAGGATAAGATACCACAAATAATTTGAGTTAAATTTAATTTTAAGCCACACATGAATCATATGTTTGAAGTAGCATATGAGTCCCATTAGACTAGGCTATGTGACAAATTTTTCAAGAAAATCTTAGATTCATGTGAAATCGGGATTGGGGCCCCAAAACATAGGTGGGACTCATACAACCAAGGTGGCGTATGAGTTCCATATCACTAAATCTTGTCCATATAATACAAAAACACATGAATTATGATTGTATATTGGTTTTTGTTGGTAGTATCCTCATAAAGATGCATTAATTAAGGCTTGTGGATGCAAAATAAGGCCAATTAATTAATGAAACTCTAGATAAGAGTGAAAGTGAGGTACAATACTTTACAAAACTCTAAATAAGGCACAACTAGGTCCCTTTAGTTTACATGGCCCTAAAACTAATGTGAATGTGTTAAACACATTACAACACTAAATCAAGGCATCATTAAAGCTCAATTTAACGAGGATTGAAGCAAGTGTGAAAATGTCACAAAATTTATTTTGACACTACATTTAGCCCCCTCTTTAGTGAGAGGATGAACTTGCTTCAAACTCACACTAAAGTAGACCAACACACATCAAGAGGGGTCCCAATACACCAATTCTAGTAAGATAGGACAATAATGATCAAGAGGGGTGATCAAGCCCCTAGGATAAAGATCCTACAATAGACCAACATAGGCACAAAAGGATGCACATGATAAATTATATAAGGAGCAATAACAAGGAATAAGCATACATTTCCAAAGACAAAGAGAAAAGAAAAACCAAAATCAAAAGAGGGGTGGATCAAGATTCAACCACTTTTCCATCACGATGTGGATCATATCTAGGTTGTTTGTCCAAAATTGCACACTCACTCTATAGAAATGGAACTCTAGGCCATTTGTTGGGTGAGTATCCAAAAAGGTGAGACATATATGCACACGGCTAGTATGCACTCACACACAAGCAAGTTGCTACGAGAAAGTCATGCCTTAGTTTGGCTTCCTATTCAACTAGACTAAAGCTATACCTCCTGATAACTTTTATAAGGCACCACACAACAATAATCTTCTAGCTTCATGAGGCAAGCAAAACTTTGTATGCTTGATACTCATGAACAAACAAGAAGGTTTCATAGGCATGCAAGGTGTGTTATGCAAGGTGGTAATATAACATAAATTGTAAATGCAATATAGGGAATGTTCAAAGGAGTTTTTCTTAGTTCATGTGAGGTCTTTAACTTAGGTAACATCGTGCCTAATGTCTTCAAGAGAGGACCAATCAAAGAATAGAAGATTCACAACTTAGGGGGCACAGTGTGTTGCATCAAACCACTAAGAGGAATATAATATTCTAAGAGAGATCACACTCTTGAGGGACATCAAACCCAATATCACCACAAAGAGAAATATGTGTCGCATGAAGTGAGAAGACCGCACCATGAAATATGAAAAATGAAAAAAAGAATAATGCCAATGTATTCCCCCACTTTAAAGAAATTGCTAAACATTGTGTTATAAGAAATTACTTTAAAGTAGAAAATGATAAAGAAGACATGAGAGCTAACCTGAAAAGCCCTATGCCAAGTCATATCTTTCCAAATAAAGCTATTCGATGAAAAGTACAAGGGGTTTCCCCCAAAATGAAACTCCAAACACATGAGGATCCATGGATTTGGGGTCATTATGTTCTTGCTACAATGTTATTAGAGAGCTCAGAATTGTCATCATTCCCCAAATGCTCATGGAATGAGAAGAATGACACAAAGAGAGCGAAAACAAAGAAAAATATTTTAGGTCAACATGGAAGAGACATGAATTTATTGATACCTTGTGTTATCCCCAAAAGGAAAACAAAAGACAAATGAAAATATAAAAGGGAAAGATTTTGGGTCAACATGGAAGAGACATGAATGTATCAATGCCTTGTGTCACCCCCAAAAGGAAAAACATAAGACAAATAAAATAAAAATATAAAGGAAAAGATTTTGGGTCAACATGGAAGATACATGAATGTCTTGATGCCTTACATCATCCCCAAAAAGAAAAACAAAGACAAATGAAAATATAAAGAAAAAGATAAAAGATTTACAACATAGAGAAGAATTTATGTACAAATAGAGGAATGTCACAAAGAGAGAGAGAGAGAGAGAGAGAGAGAGAGATACATCAAACAGAACATGGGGGATCATATTACACACATGCAATCACACACAAAACATGAAAAAAAAATACTAGTAAGGAACATGTGATTCAACCTATTAGTAGGTTATCTGGATCCCAAACATGTTCATCGTATACAAAAGGTAGACAACTAGCCAAAGGGACAATAGCAAGTGTTGAACTAGGACCATCACCAGGTTCAACACTCTTCCTAGGAGAATTATCATTTAAGGTCATAGAAGAGGAGAACAATGTTTTCAATTGATTATGCACCTCCTCATCAATCTTAGCAATCTCATCATTGTCATCTAAATTAATCACAACAAGAGGTCTAATGATAATGTCCAAAGAAGGGTTTAGCTCTTGTTGCGGTTGTAGAATAGGATCTATTTGTTTCAACGAAGAGGGAGACTCATCATGTAATGTTTTGATCAAGTTTGTATTTTTATTTTATTTTTTGGTGTCTTTGTTTAACCTTCGATCAAGAGCATGACATCTACACCTACGCTTTCTAGCATGTCTGTTTATTTTAGTACAACTTTCAAGTTGCATTTGTGTAGGAGTAGGTTGATCAACCATAGGTTTCTTTTCTTCCCTAAGGGGAGGAACGAAAGAAACTATGGAAGGTTGTTCAACCACTAGCTCTTTAGCTTTGTAAACTTGCTTTTATCTTTGGAGGCATGATAGGGTTGTTTTTTTTATCTCTTGTTCTTTTGTAGGAGATAGGAAAAGGATCTATCTTAGGTTGGTCTTGGTTGTTTGGATTGTCTTTAGGTTCAATCATAGGTTGAGGCATGTTTGTAAGTAATAGTTTTTCTATACATTTCACCTTGAAATTTTGATAGGATTTGAAAAAGAAGTCTTCTTGAGGTTTAATAGGTTCCATAGGCTCAAGTCAAAAGATATCTAATGAGAAGTTTTCATGGGAAGACAAAGGATTAAATCCACTATGATGTACAATAAATATTTCATTGTCAAAAGGAAACTTTAAGAATTTACACATGATTGAGGGGATGACTTCCATGGAGCGTAGTCATGGGTAACCAAGCTTCACACAAAATCGATCCAATATGGAGATGATGGAGAATAAGACATCTAATATTTTTGGTCCTATTTGTAAAAGTAAGGTGATCGATCCTATCGTAGGGAAAGTGAAAATGTTATGCATCTTTGTCTATGCTTTTGGTTTATCATATGTTTCTTGATAGAGTTCATGCACAAGTTGTAAGGAAAGCATAGGTGAGAAATAGCCTTCCTAATGCTAACTCTAAGGGGAATAGTGTAGAAAAAAGGTTCAATTTCAATTACAGTTCATTAAAGATGCACATTATCAGGAATACCATAATATACAATTAAAAAACCACACATAGAACTGAACACCAGATTTACGTGGGAAAACCATTATGGGAGAAAAATACACCACACCAAAGAAAGCCACTTGTATTACAGTAAATTGAATTACATATAATGTTCAAAATCTCCTTCACAAATGTCAGCTCACAACAACAATATTCTCTAATCGACCTTTTTATAGAACAAAGTCACACCTTATTACAATGATCATAAGCATACAATGTATACCAAAGACTTGCTGAATCGATCAACCATCAAAACAAAAACCTTCCTCTATCATAGTACGTTGGATAGCAACTTTCAATATCTTTTTGATCAATTCCATAAAAATGATTTGTTCACCAACCAAGCAAATTTTGATTCAGTTTCCCTACAAAGCAACTATTGAACTTCCCATACATCGAACGACCACCTCCAAGTCAGAAAATGACCTCCAATGATCTGTGTACACCTTAGCAGTCAACAAGTTTGTGCTCGTTCACCATACACCATGCTACCGCTGCGCAACCAACAGGCTCTCACAGGGTGGTGGTATACCACACTATCACTAGACAGTTAGGAGGCTCTCACGGTATGGAGGTATACATCGCACTACCACCAAACAGTAAGAAGGGTCTCGTGGTATGGTGGTAACACCGTGCTACCACACCTCAGTGAGAAGGCACTCATGGTATTGTGGTACCACCGCACTACCACACCTCTATATGAAGGCTCCCACGGTATGGCAGTATACCGCACTATCACACCTCTCTCACAATCATCCAATGGTACAACGGTACAAGCATGAACTTAACATTTATGTATTCTTTGCTAATTGGAGATAGTTCTAGGGTTACACCAGTGAGTTTGAGACACAATTCTCAACAATCTACCACTTGATGAAGAACTCACTAAACCCTTTTCAATACAAGAAGTCACTGAATACTCTGGACCCCAAGGCCCATCAAGTTAGCACACCATCTGAACTTATTAGTGCTCATTGGCTTTGTCAATGCATTAGAAACATTCTTCAAAGTATCTATTTTTTCCAAACACACCTTTCCATCCTCCACCATATCTCATACAAAGTGATACTGCACATTAATATGTTTCATCCTGGCATGGAAAGTTGGATTTTTTCCCAGACAAATGGCACTCTGACTATCACAACAAATAGTAATCTTCCCTGCATCAAAACCAATATCATAACACAATATACTAAGCCAACTAGCTTCCTTACATGCGTGAGTTGCTTCCATGTACTCAACCTATGTAGTAGATAAAGCAACTACAGCCTGCCGCTTGCTCATCCAACTAATTGCACCACCATTCATCATGAAACTATATCCACTGGTGGATTTTTTGCTATCAATGTACCCTACCCAGTCAAAGTCCACATACTCATGAATTATTAGAGTCCTATGTGATTCAACCAAATTTCCATGGTAACAAAAAGCATACTCCAAGTGCCCTTCAGATATCAAAACACTCTTTTCACAACATCCCAATGTATCCTTCTAGGATTAGCCATAAACCAACTAAGTACTCCCACTGCTTGAGAAATTTTTGGCCTTGTATAGACCATTGCATACATTAAACTGCCAACTGCACTTGCATAAGGCACTCTGGTCATGTCCTCCATCTCAGTAGGAGATTTTGGTTAATCTTCAATAGATAGCTTCATTCCCTGCAAAACTAAAACAACTAGCTCCTTGCAATCAATCATACTAAATCTCTTTAGAACAGTATTAATATAATTACTCTGGCTAAGCCAAAGCTTTTTTCTCTTTCTATCCCTAGTTATTTTCATTCCCAGAATATACCTAGCTGCACCAAGATCCTTCATTTCAACCTTTGCAGACAATTGAGATTTTAGATTAGAAATCATAAACTTACTATTCCCTATGAATAACATATCATCAACATAGAGTGCAATAATAAGAACCTGATCATTTTCAATTTTGAAGTACACACAATGATTTGATTTTGATCTTACAAAACCCAGTGACAAAACAAACATGTCAAATTTTTGGTACCACATTCTAGGTGACTGTTTTAAACCATATAGAGATTTCTTTAACTTGCAAACCAAACTTTCTTTACCTTTTTCAACAAAGTGCTCAAGCTGGGACATACAAATTTCTTCTTCAAGATCACCATGAAGAAATATTGTCTTCACATCCATCTTCTCAATCTCCAAGTCATATGCTACTGCAAGTGACAATAGAAATTTGATAGATGTCAGCTTCGATACCGGAGAAAAAATTTCCCCATAATTAATTCCCTTTACCGAGGAATATCCCTTTGCAACCAACCTCGCTTTATAATTTTCAACACTGCCATCTAGACTTATTTTCCTTTTAAATACCCATTTGCAACCCATAGGCTTCCTACCTTCAGGCAATGGGACCAAATCCCAAGTATCATTTTTCTTTAATGATGCCATTTCTTCATTCATGGCTTCCAACCAGGAATCTAAATTAGACATTTTAGTTGCCTCTTTTAAAGTCCTAGGCTCATCAATATTAATATTCAAAGCATAGGCACAAGTTGAATCCAACATAGAGAACCCATACCTATCAGGTTGCTTCTTCTCACGTGTAGACCTCCTCATAGGTTGAGGTTGAGGTTGTGGCTCTTCTTCAGAACTCTCAGAGTTGCTTGAACTCTCCTGAATTTCAAGTACCCTATCAATGTTTTGTTCCTCTTTTTTAGGAGTTATAGGTATTTCAACATCATTTTCCTCTTTATTTTCTTTCATCCCTGACTATAGATCCACTGAAGGAATTTTCAGCTCCCGAAAGATTACACTTTTTTTGTATACAACCTTCTTAGTCACAGGATTCCAAAGCTTGTATCCTTTCACACCAATTACATAGCCAATGAAGATACATTTAATAGGTTTGTTATCCAATTTAGATCTCTTCACATCCGGTACATAAACATATGCTTCGCAGCCAAAGACACAAATATGTCTTAGAGAGGGCTTCTTACCAGACCAAGCTTCCATAGGTGTTTTTTCAACAAGTGCTAATGAAGGAGACCGATTTAACAAGTAACATGTTGTAGCCATAGCCTCAGCCTAGAAATTTTTCTCCCGACTAACATTGCTCAACATACTTCTTGCCTTCTCCATCAACGTCCTGTTCACAACCTTTCAACAACTCCATTTTGCTGCAGAGTGTAAGGTGTAGTTTTATGCCTTTTAATCCCATGGTCTTTGAAATACCTTTCGAACTCATCGGAACAAAACTCACTGCCATTGTCAGTCCTTAAACACTTTATTTTTCTTCCAATTTGATTTTCCACAAGGTTTTTAAATTCCTTAAAATGACTAAACACTTATGATTTACTTTTTTAAAAATACACAAATTCCCTCCTCAAATAATCATCAATAAAAGATGCATAATATTTTGAATTCGACAATGAAGGAACATTTACTGGACCAAAGACATGAGAGTGAATATAATCCAAAACACTAGAAGATTTTTGAGGACTAGAGTAAAAAGAAACATGATGATGTTTACCATATATACAATGTTCATAGAATTCAAATTCCAGATTACAATCATCAAGCCCCTCAACTAGGTTTTTATTTTTCAAGGCTTTTAAACCTTTTTCACCAATATGACCAAGTCTTTGATGTCAAAGCATAGTCTTCTCTGCTGGAAGTTTAACCTCCAAAAAATTTTCCCCTATAGGGACTTCAATCTCCTTCTTTGCATTAATAATCTTCTGTGACTTTGCAGAGACACTGTTACATTGAACAACAAGTGCACCCAGCTTATATAGAGTACCTATTTTGGCACCCCTAGCTAGCACCATCGAACCTCTAGTCATTTTAAAACCATTTCTTGAGAATGAGACTTGCACTCCAACATCATTTAGCTTACTTATAGAAAGTAAATTCTGATCTAGACCTGGTATATGTATTATGCCATCAATTCCCTTAATTCTTCCATCGGGAAATTGAATTTTGACTCTTCCATGACCAACTATTTCTAGAGATGAATCGCTTGCCAAGTACACCTTTCCACCATCGTATTTTTCATACTTCATGAACCAATCTCTATGAGATGTCATATAGAAAGATGCTCCAGAATCAATCATCCAGACATCATCTGATGCCCGAGTTGCCAAGGCTGCAATGAAGGCATCATTGTCATAAAAATTCTTCTTCTTATTTTTATCCTCTTTGCAATCCTTTTGGACATGCCAGGCTGCCCACAATTCCAACACTTCACCTTGGACTTCTTTCTAGGAGACTTTGATCTCCCTTCTAATTTCGATTTGGACTTCTTGTCCTTCTTCTTGCCTTTTTATTTCATTCTGCCTTGAACAACAAGAGCCTCCTTTTCCATCTCAAAAGATTTCCTTCTCATCTCTTCTGATAACAAAGAAGCAACCACATCTTCCATCTTGAAAGTGGTTGTCATGCTCCCAATTTCCATCACCAAGTGATCCCATGAATCCGAAAAAGAACATAACAATAGCGTACAATGATCTTCATCATCAATCTTCACACCCATAGATGCTAACTGAGCAATCAACATGTTAAAGGTATTTAAATGATCAACAACAAACGCTCATTCCTACATTTTCAAAGAGTAATGATTATTCCTCAAGAACAAATTATTCACCAAGGACCTGCCCTGATAAATATCTCCTAGTCTTTTCCATAAAGAAGATGCAATATTTTCTTCATGAACATTTAGAAGAACATAGTTTGCCAAAAAGAGCCTTATCAACCCCTTTGTTTTTTGATCTTCCAGTTCCCATTCTTCTTGCTTCATGCCTAAAGGTTTCATTCTAGACACAACAACCCATAGATCACGATCAACCAATAGATCTTCCATTTTGAGTGTCCACAACTCAAAATTTCCACCATTGAATTTCTCAATTTCAATCCTTCTTGATGTACTTGTCATATTAATCTATAAGTTAAATAACCAGACCTCTACAAGACTCCCACTGAATAGAATTGACACAAAAAACCCAACCTACCCACAAGGATAACACAACTGGCTAGGCTCTTATACCACTTGTAAGGAAAGCATAGGTGCACAATCGCCTTCCTAATGCTAACTCTAAGGGGAATAGTACAGACAAAAGGTTCAACTTCAATTACAGTTCATTAAAGATGCACATTAACAGGAATACCAGAATATACAATAAAAAACCACACACAGAACTGAACACCAGATTTACATGGGAAAACCCTTACAGGAGAAAAACCCACCACACCAAAGAAAGTCACTTGTATTACAATAAATTGAATTACATACAATGTTCAGACTCTCCTTCACATATGTCAGCTCATAGCAGCAATATTCTCCAATCAACCTTTTTACATAACAAAGTCACACCTTATGAAAATGCTCAGAAGCATATAATGTATACCAAAGACTTTTCAAATCGATCAACCATCAAGACAAAAACCTTCCTTTGTCACAGTACATTGCATAACAACCTATAATCTCTTTTTGATCAATTCTGTAAAAATGATTTGTTCACCAACCAAGAACAGTTTGATTTAGTTTCCCTATAGAGAAACTTTCGAACTTCCCATACACTAAATGACCACCTCCAAGTCAAAAAATGACCTCCATTGATTGGCGTATACCTCAATAGTCAACAATTTTGCGTTCGTTCACCATACACCGTGCTATAGCTGCACAACCAACAAGCTCCCGTGGGGTGGCGGTATACTGCGCTATCACTAGATAGTTAGGAGGCTCTCGCGGTATGGTGATATACACCGCACTACCACCAGACAATAAGAAGGGTCTCACGGTATGGTGGTAACACCGCGCTACCGCACCTTAATGAGAAGGAACCTGTGGTATCATGGTACCACCGCACTACCACACCTCTGTATGAATGCTCCCATGATATGGCAGTATACCCTGCTACCGCACCTCTCTCATAATCATCCAGAAGTGCAAGCATGAAATTTACACTTATGCATTATTTTCTCATTGGAGATAGTTCCAAGGTTACACTAGTGAGTTTGAGACACAATTCTCAAAACAAGTAAGAATTCCTCGATGATCATTTGAATTCTCTCCATAGATGAGGTCAATTAATATCCCATTAGTGGGCTTATCATAGATTTGGTTGGCTATGTAAAGAGGACCATCAGGTGCATGTTTAAGTATACCTTGTGAGGAGAAAGCAATGTCAAGAGGCTTCTTAGTTCAACCCTTACGAGGTCGAGTTTCAATCAATGCAATAAAACCTTTGTCAATAGTATCCATATGACTTTGGTTAATGGTATCCATAGGACTTTGTTGAATTGTATCCATGTTATCATCATCCATGTCAACATTCATCACATCATTCTTTGAAGTTTCAATAGATTTGACAAATGAAATATTATGTTTTGGCTAGGTTTGGTCAAGATTTGTAAATTTTGGTTAGGAGGGGAAACAAACTTATTTCCTTGATCATTAACACCTGCAACTAAAAGATGACCAGAATCAATGAGGTCTTGTACAAGATGTTTAAGAGTATTACAATGTTTTGTGTCATGTCCATTTTTTCGGTGATAATGGAAATAGGAATTGGATCTAAAGTTTAGAGGTAAAGGTTTTTTATCTAAATTTTAGAGGTAAAGGTTTATTAGGATCGAGAGTTTTAATGGGAGGTAGGGTGATCATATTCTATTCTATAAGTTGTCACATTGTGTTATGAAGGGTATCAAGTAAGGGAGTGAGTTTTCTAGCCGGATCCCCAAATACGAAAGGAGTTTTCTTCCTTATAGCAACCACTTGGGTATCAACATGTTGAGTTGTTTGTTGTGGGGGATTAAGTTGAAGGAAGCCTTTGTTCTATTTTCTAAGAGGCTGGTAATTGTTTTGGTTTGTGGATTCAAATTTCTTAGGATAGCTAGAGGTGGGTTTTGTTTCACGACTACTAACCGAATTTTGATAATCATGAAGGGCAGTACACAAGTGCATGAAGAAGGGTAAATTCATCATGGTAAGATTATCTTGTATCTTACTTTGCAAGTTCTCAATGAACATACTTTGAAGGTGATGGTTAGGAATCATTACATCGATTTGGGAGTAAACCGATTGATAGTGTAAAATAAAGTCAGTGTTTTTTTCCTCTTCTTTTTGCTTACATCTCATCAAATCAGCTAATGCTATATTAGGAATCATATGCACTTGGAAATAGTTTATAAAAATCTCAAAGTTTTCATTGAATGAATGAATTGAGTTATTTGGTAACGAGGATCGAACCATTCTAAAGTGGTATCCTTCAAGGATCTAGGGAAAATCTTATCCAAGAGTTTATCCTCAAGAATAAAGTCACTACACAAGGAAGTAAAAGCAGAAATATGCTTAGAAGGATCTCCTCTCCCACCATATTTCTTGAATCTAGGTGCCTCTATACCTTGAAGCATGGTGTTCTCAATATCTCCAAGGAAAACGGATTTCTTTTGACATAATATGTAGGTTGGCCATTTTTATTTTGGTTTATGGTGGAAACTTGCTTTTGAAGGGATAAAATGGTTTGCAAAATTTGGTTTATGAGAGGATCATTTTTTTCATGTTGAGATGGGGGTGAATAAGGCAGAGGTGTGTATGTGTTTGAGGGACAAGTGAAAGAAATTTGTGGCAACAAAAAAAGTATCCCTTTTCCATACCTAATTTGAGAATGGTTAACATTAAAATGGACCTAGTGTCACCTTGATCTAGTGTTGTAATGTATTTTCCACATTCACATTGAATTTAGGGCCCTTTTAAGCTAAATTGACCCAATTTTGCCTTAATTTAATGTTGTAAAGTGCATATATATGTACCTTCACATAAGTTTTGGGCCCTTGTAAACTAAATAAACTTAATAGTGCCTTATTTAAGGTGTTGTAAAGTGTACCCTAACACTTTTATGCTAATCTAGGGTTTTATTAATAAATTGGGATTCTTTATGCCTTAAGTGGCCTTATTTTGCATCCACGAGCCTTAATTAATGCATCTTTTTGAGGATGATCCCGACTAAACCAATGTACAATCACAATTCAAGTGTTTTTGGATTGTGTGGCCCATTTTTAGTGATCTAGGACTCATACACCACCTAGGTTTTGGGGCCCCAATCATGATTTTGCAATATTCTAAGCATTTTTGAAAAATGTGTCCCATATTTAAGCCTAATGGGACTCACACGCCACTTCTGGCATATGAGTCCCATGTGGCCCAAAATTAAATTTAATTCAAATTATTGGTGGGATTTTATCCTCCTAGATCTGATATCATCTTGTAGTGTTGTAATTTCGAGAAATTTGGCATAATTAAGTATAAGTACAAGGTTATTTCACTCATTTTCACCTAAGAATTTCAATAGAGAATTCCTAATAGCAAGTTTGTGATTACAAGGCTTCAAAAGAGTATCAAGGGTGTTTACAAGAACATTTCTAAGGCATTCAAGGGAATATTTCTTCATCAATTGTTGCAGCAATTAAAGATCCATCATCATTTCAAGGTTATCAAGCATCAAGCATGTTGTTGAGCTAGTGTTGTGATGTAGCATTCAAGATCCAAGTCAAGCATTGTTTCATATCCAATTAAAGATCAAGATCTACTCTTTACATGGCCACTTCATGTTAGATTATTGAATTACGTCTCAAGACATCATTCAAGGTATCATCATTGCATATTTCATATACCATGCTTCTATTTCATTATTTCATCATTTGGTTTAATTACCTAAAAGGGGTTTGACAAAGGAAAACACCCATTTCCTAACAATCAACAAGTTTTACTCTCTTTAATGTGTGATTGCAAGCTTATAGACTGAATAAAAATGGATTTGAAGCCTTCAAAAGTACCAAAATGACAAAGTTGCAAATGTTGTCAAGACTCACAAAAACTAAGATCTAGGGAAAAATATCCATCCAATTTGCATGAAATTAGTGGGAAAGTGTTTATTTGATCCATCTTTAGAGGCTTGCAAAGTTTCAGTTCAAGATTTTTCTCCTAGGCCACTTCTTGATAAAAATGAGAAACTTCGCGATAGTTTGGACATATGAGTCCCAATTAGGGTTTTAGGGAACAATTTTTGGGTTTTGTTCCTCTCAGTCTACAACTCAAGATTCCAAATTTTTATCTCTTTTAGACCCACCTAGGACCTATATACAAAAATTAGTGTATGAGTCCCAATGAGCATCAAATAGAAAGATTCCAAGGTTTCAAAGCTTTTTCTGACATCATCCTTCTTCCAAGCGCACCTTTGTTCGTTCCTAGTTTGCCATTTTGTATTTTAATTTCATTTCCTAGGCCATTTAACTAAGTTTTGCATAGTAATTTTCATGTTACATTATTTTTGTTGTCTTTCCAAGCCTCAGCTTGGTCGTGAACCCCTCTTTAGTTTATAATTAGGCCCTAGGACAACCCTATTGCAATATCTCTTTCTCCTTTGCATACCTTATATTGAGATCTCTAGGGTTTCCTTGAGTGAAACTTGAGTGAGAAACATGAACCCTATCTTCTTAAAGATAGTAGGCCCGCTACCTATTTTTGTTGTTTCATTTTGGTGAACCTGCATTTATAGCACCTTTTTTTCTAATTTGGAGTGCATTAAAGTCCTAGATCTTGCTTACATTAGCTTTTCATTAGGTCTTTCATTAGTTAATTTTCATCTAGGGTTTCTAAATCTTCCATTAGCGAAAGTGCATATAGGTTGCATTTTTCCATCTTGTATCATTAAATTTCACTTGAAATATGCATTTTCACTTAGCCTAGACATCACTCAAAACATAAAACATAACATTTACATAGAATTTACTGAAAATGGTGCAAAAACCCATATCTCAAACTCATACACCCCTTTGGGAAATTTAGTCCCAGTATAGGTGGTTTTGCCTAGTTTTTGGGTATGTTGTGGTGACTATTATTCAACATTCAGACCCCTAAAAAACCATGACTGGGACTCATATGCCCCTCTTGGAGATTTAGTCCCAGATCAGGCCTAAAACTACCTTTTACAACATTAAAAACCTTGTTTTCGTGCTTCCTAAACTTGTTGGTAACCTATAGTATTAGTTTGGAAAGTTTTAGGAACTTTTGTTTTATGCATCTAGGTCAAAATAATTAATTTAGGGTAGTCTTTTTTGAAATTATTTCAGTAGCAAAAAGAATCAGATCTGAAAATGTTCACATTTCTAAAACTTTGTATAATATGGATAAAAGTACTTTTCACTTTTGCATACACAATGTTTACATTCATAAATCTTTGCATAAGTTTGATAAAACTACTTTTCATTTTTGGATACACATTGTTTGCATTCTTAAATCTTTGCATACATTGGATAAAAGTATTTTTCATCTTTGGATATACATTGTTTACATTATTGAAGCATTGCACGAGATGGTTAGAGGTAATTTTCATTCTAGGTCAAACAATGTTAGTGTATTACCTATCTAGGTATGCTAATAAAAATTTAGTATCCCCTCCCTATGAGAATGCTTTAGCGAAACGGAATCCAACCTTGGGCAATCACAACAATCATATTTGTTCTTCTCCTAATATCTCTCCTATTTATGATGAAGATATTTTGGTGTTAGAAGAACCAATCAATGAGATTTTTGAGAGTCCTAATTGTTTCTCTCCTCTTACCTCCCTTATTGGACAATACATTGATGAACAAGAGGACACAACCATAGTAAATCATGATGATCACACACCACAAAAAGAGACCATTGAAACCTATCTACAGAACACTTCAACTAGTCCACATTCATCTCCCAACATCTTCCCTTCTTGTGATAATATTTTAGAAGATAGAACTATAAATGATGAGGATATGATGGTGTTAGATAATCAAACCTTTAAGATCTATGAAAACCCTCTTTATGTTTCTTCTCCTACCTATCCTATTTTGGAAGACATTATGGGACAAAGGAGTGAAAATTTGGACAACCATGACAATAAAATTTATCATTCTCCTAGTATCTCTCCTAGTGGTAAATAAGATACTTTGATGTTAGAAAATACAATCGATGAAATTCATGAGAATATTAATTTCCCCTTTTCCCCTACGGAAAACATTATTGAACAAGACAAGGAGATCATTGATAAACAAGACAATCCAATCATTGATAACTCCCTTACTTGTGATGAAGTCATTTTAGAAGAACCAATCTTTGAATATCATGAACATCTAGTTTGTAGTTCTCCTAAAAAATCTGCTACTAGATAAGATATGATGGTAGAAGAAAATGACAACATTTCGGCTTCCTTAGATGATGGTGAAAATATAACACTAGATTCTCGTTCATTAGAAAGATGTCAAACAAAAACTATTGAGGTTATGAATGCACAAGTGTCTACTAGATCTCCCTTGATTAATGGACCTCCTACATACCCCATGGGAAATCCTAAGAATCCTTTAATTCTTTATCCACCTTCACAACGACCACAAACTCAAAACAAACCTAAACTTATCCTTTACCCACCCAAGAATAATATTTCATAGCAATTGAGTTATAATACTGTTGCTCATACATATAATAGTAGAAACAATCCACAACCAAGAAAAACACCTTCAACATCCCTTCCATTGCCTAACTCTATCTTACCAGGTCCTCCTCGTTTTCCCACACAAAGTGAAAAGGAGTATGATCTTTTCGAACAACTAAAGAATACTCTTGCTAAGATATCATTGTGGGACCTTATTCAAGCCTCCCATCATTATTATAGAATGATTTAAAGTGCTTTAAAACAAGTTCCTATCCCTTCTAATGTGCAACCGAATGACATAGAAGCCTTGATTCAAGGAATAAATGATGACATTGTTTTCCACCAAAGTGAGCTCCCTCCTTTGGAAGTGTAATAACAAAATGATGCTTTCATGATAATAGCTTCCTATGATGGGTGGGGAATAAAAATAACCCTCGTTGACAATGGCTCCACCCTTAATGTGTGTAGTGTATCCCTTTTGGATAACCTTGGCATGGATAAATAAAAAATTCAACCTGACTCTTTATCTATTAAGGGATTTGATAATGTAGGAAAACAACTACTTGGTGTGATCACTTTGCCTATTATAGCTAGAAAGGCCACATTAGAAAATTGATCCATGTTATGCCCCATTATCTTTCATATAATCTCCTTTTAGGTAGACCATGGATTCATGCAATGAATGGGGTGCCTTCTACTCTTCATCGTATAATGCAATATGTATACAAAAAAAAAGTGTACACACTTAAAGCTAACCCTAAACCAAATAGTTGTTTGAACATTGACAAAAATAAGGAAAATCCTTTGAAAACATTGACATCAACTACACAAGTAGAACCCGTGCAACAAAAAGACAAATAAAAACATATTGAAGAAGTCACGAAGCTATTAGAAGATGATTGGGGTTCCTTAGATTTCACATCATTCATGGGTGAATACGAAATCATAAACTAAGACTCTGAAAAGGGAAAAGAAAAAGTGGTAGTGTGAACACAAAATTCAGACGACCCTTTGAAAGAATCCACCTCAACCACTTTAAAAGATCAAGTAAATTACACAACAAACTTTAATGAAGATAATTATAAATGACCACCGACTCCAAAATAAATGAAACAAATTTATGGAAAAGGTTATGAACTCATGGAAAAACTTGAATATAGTGGAAAGGGATGTGGCACTAGAGAACAAGGTATTTGTGTCCCTATAGAGCCTAACACACAAGAAAAGACTATTGGTCTTGGTTATCGTCCCTTAAAAGAAACAAACCATCCTTCACTCAATGCCAAAATTCTTACAAAAGATCTTTCTAAGCTGACTTTAACTAGTAGTCTTGATTGTTATCCTTCACAATAGAGATGAAATTCTCATTTTGCAAGTTATCTGAAGCTACTTCAAAGGATCTTTGAGTCCTCAATAGTTGTTTGATGCCACCCAACCATGTGAAACCTTCAGATCCACCCATTTTCCTAAGAGATGGTTGTGTGGGTGGGATGCACACTCATACAAAACAAAGAGAACATGGAAACATGCATTCCAAACAACATGTATAACAACACGTGTATGTATGAGGGTACAAATAGCCTTATACAAGCGAGTGGTCTCAACGTGTATCAAATAAAAAATATAGTAACAGGATAAGATGAGCATTCTAGGAGTAAGCTAAGGATTTCTAATGCAATAACACAACAACCATGTCTAGTTTTGATAGAAATCATACTTTGCATAAGGTTAGTCAACAAAATTCATCAACTTCCAAGATTTGTGACATGTCATATATATCCAAGTCTAAATTCTTTTGAGATATTTAAAACATGGTGTAGTTATCTTATCTAATCACAAGGTTTATTTATCTCCAATGGGTTTGTATGTATCACTTGGTTAAGCTCTCACTTGGCTCTATCCAAATGTTTCTCTTGAGACTAAGGAAGCAATAAAAGGTCACTTTGTCCCTCTATACATCAATCCTAAGTGTCCAAATTTCCAAATTTATAATTCAAACATGACACAAAAATTAAATTAGATATTCATAACACATTGCCCAATGATAGGGTATGTGCAGGATCATCATGGAAAAAACAGGTCCTTAAGTGGCAATGGAAATTCAGAAAATCAGAGTTGGGCAACTTGACATAAAAATTTGAATAAGTTATCTATATTATTTCAAAAATATGTAAGAATAGAATCTGTGGAAAATTGAATGTAGTTTCTAAACTACTAGGTTAATGTTTGTAAAAAAAAATATTTTTGGTGAAAATTTGAAATTTCAATGCAGTAGTACTAAAATTTCAAGGAAAAAATAAGAAGTAGGTGTCTGTCTAACCACCCTAACCATAATAAAATGATAATATTTTTTTATAAGATTTTAGATATAAGTAGAGGACTCATGTTTGGATGTGATGCATATTTTTTTGTAATTTTTTTCCAAGCAAATAATTAATTATGATTTTTTTATTATAAATTTTAAAAATATAAAAACTCGTATGTCTGACCACCTTAACTTGGTCAAAACTTCATGAGATTCAATTTTTTTTTTAATCCTATAGTATGCGAAGCATATAATGTGACACATGTTTTGGATTCAAAAAATGTGATACCGTTTGAAAGCTATAGATGTTTTTCAATCAGGCTATCAATCAGGACTTTAGTCGTAATTCTAATAGAAAATGAATAATAATTATTTATTAGATTCAAAGTAAAGTATAGTTTATATTGGTGGAAATTTGAGAAGCTCCTTTACAAACCCATTTCGTTTTATCAATTTTGGGTAAAAAAAAGTCGTCAACCACATGAGCGAAGTCTGGAAAAGAAAGGTAAGTTGTTAAACATGTATTTTGTGTTGACTTCTTAAGATTGGCAGGTCTGAACCAAATTCAAAAGCAAGACCGAGCCTAATCCCTAGGAATTAAATTTTATGTCAACATATCGATTATCCGATTTGAATCCAATATCTGATATGTTTTAGATATGAGTTTAAAAAATGTTATACAATATATAATATATGATTTAAAAAATGCAATAAAGTTTATAATTTAATATCTAATATACAATATAGTTTATAATGTAATATATAATATACAATTTATGATAATCGGTACTGAATTATGTATTTAATATATAATATATTATATTATTATGTATAATATTTAAATATTATTTAAATATTTATATATATATATATATATATATTACTAATATATAAAATATTTAAATATTCTCTCTCTCTCTCTCTCTCAACCCTAAACCCCCTCTCTCCCTCTCTCCCTCCCACTCTCCCTCTTTCATTCCCACTCTCCCTCTCCTTCTCTCACTCTCCCACTCTCCCTCTCACTCTCCCTCTCTCCCTCTCCCTCTCTCCCTCAACCCTAAACCCTCTCTCTCTCCCTCTCACCCTCCGCCTCTCCATCTCTCC
>CM021105.1:362841519-362880798 GCA_007115665.2 Sequoiadendron giganteum | reverse complement strand
TGGTATGTTGATTGGGAGATAGTAACTAGGTTACCTATGTCAGGTCTACACCTTAGCCACAGTGTGTTGTCAGTCCATGTTCGATGTGTCTTCGTTTGCCTTGTCTATTGTTATTTATTTATGCAAGGTTAATGTTATGAAAATAAATGTTAAATTAATGCTTTAAATGATTTTAGTATTTATTTAACCAAATTTAAATAATATTGTTGGAAGATTTTATTTAATTTAATTAATTAAATTAAATTTATTTAGTATTTATTTTATTAAGTAAATAAATTAATTGATTAAATTATTTGTTAAGCAAATGAATTAATTGATTTAAAATTAATTATAAATTAAATTGTGATTTGAAATTATTAAAAGGTAAAAATGACTTGTAAATGTTTTAGAGGAAATATTTGTGGTTGTTGAAAAGATATTTTTAATTTGACATGTGTGTGAGAAGAATTTATTAATCAATCTTGATGAGAAATTATTCTCGGAGAGAATATTTGCCATAACAGAGTGAGGTAAGAGGTTACTTCATGGGAATGAAAAGAGGGATATTTTTCAGAGGTTGTTTGGTTGAAAATTAAAAAAAGAGGTTCTCAGGAATTTTGATGGCTTCTATATAATTACATCTTTTTGGAAGTGGTGATTTTGGGAAAAGCTTTGGAAATTGAACTCTGAAGGGGAGGCTCTGCTCCAACCTTCATTTCTTCAAGCTTCAAGAAAATAGGTTCTTTTAAGTTTTATTTATTTATTTAGTTGTGTCAAAAGATTGTTTGTACAAAATTCAATTCTGTAGAAGTTTTGTTTAAATTGGTTAAAAATAAATTGAAAGATTGCCTGTGTAAGAAGATTGTGTTTTTTTTTTGTAGAAGCTTTAAATTGTTTTCGAAAAATTGTAAAGCTTCTATATTTGTAGATTTTTCATGGAAAAACCCAGAGGAAAAACAATATAAGATTTAGGAATTTATTTTTATTTTTAAAGCCTCTATGTAAATTTAGAGAAAACGTGATTTTGGAAATCTTCTAAGGTTTTTAGGGAATTTCTTTAATTTTGTCTATAGAATTTTGTTAAATTTTGTTCTTGGTAGAAATTATTGAGTCTGTAAATTTTCTTTTAGAAATAAAAATTCTGTGTGCAATTTGGAAAATTGAAGAAATTGTTTACCCAATTGAATTTTTGCCTGAAAATGGTCTTTTTCAAATTCTTTTCCCCAATTTAACTTTTGTGTTAAATTTGTGAAATATATATATATATATATATATATATATATATATATATATCAAACACAATCTTATATATATATATACACACTATATTTATTCTCATAAAATTTAAATTTAAATTTGAGTGTCCTCATAGTGCCGTCCATACGGCGAAATTGATTTTAAGGAGCTGAATTATTTTATGACATATTTCTTGTGAAGCGAATCTAAAATCCGCTGGGGCTTATCATTTGAAATTTTATTTATATTAAGGGGAATGGGGGGGAGCCCTGGCTACCTCCCCATCCACTACCCCCCTATGGGAAGGCGTGGGTGAGGAGGCAGCCAACGCTGCCTCCCCATCCTCCCTTGGCCGTGCCTGGTAAATGGAGGAGGGTCAGCTGGGCTATACCAGTCGCTTCCTCCCTACTTTTGTTTAGGTCTTGATTTTATATACCTACGAACTATGGAAAGATTCATCTGTACATTAAGTGTATTTCGTTTTTCTTTGGATGCTATTTTATTTGATAAAATATATATATATATATTATTATTATGTATATATATATAATATATATTTTGTATATTATTTATTAGATGAATATTCAATACATATATGTATATATTTTGTGTATATATACATATATTTAAATACATATTTGAATTAAATTTTATTTTTAATGGGTGCATGTTTGTTATGTATTATTGAAATTTTAGAATGAATATTTTATTGAAATTATGTAATCTATTAAAAGGAAGGGATATTTTTGTTAATAGGGGAAAATAAATATTTTATTAAATAATGGAGAGAATTGAATTGTTAGATAAAAGTAGAATTTTCTTCTTGGGAGTAAAAAAAAAAGACTTCTTAAATAAATTAGTTGATTTTTAGTAATGTTATTTTAATAGAATGAATGCATGCACTTAATGCATTAATAGAATAATTTAATTGCATGATCTAATTTATTAGAGGGGAAATAGATATTGCATTAAATGAAATTGTGGAAATAGGTGTCTATTTAAATGATATAGTTTTTTTGTAGGAACATACATTTTATTATCTAAAATTGAGGAAATTGGAGAAATAGATAGTGTGATGTTTATCTCTATTTGAAAGAGTCTTTTAGTTAATTAGTTGAATTGGGATAATTGAGAGGTGTGATTTGTAATTAATTATTTTATTGACTGTATGCAAATTTGTGTTAATTTAGAATACTGTGAACATTAAACTATTGTTCCTTTATGATGTGCTTGAGATCTCTTATGTGGTATTTAGGGGTAGTTGAATAGAGGCATTAGATGAGGTTTAGAAGTCTTCCTATTGGGGTTTGTGAACTTTGAGAGTTGTTATTTCATGGTCTTGTCTTTTGTAGTTCTCTATGGTAGTGAGGATTGTTGTTTTCAGTGAGTCACCCAGTTTCCACAAATGGGGGTGTTTGTTTCTTCTTTGAATCTAGAGTTGTTTGATTATTTGTTTCCTCCTTAGTTTAGAGTGGTGATGAATCATATGATGACCGTAGGAGAGTGAAGCTCGATGGGGGCCAGGATTTGGAAAGATCTGACGGGTAACT
The DNA here is from genome assembly GCA_007115665.2 of Sequoiadendron giganteum. NCBI lineage: Eukaryota > Viridiplantae > Streptophyta > Pinopsida > Cupressales > Cupressaceae > Sequoiadendron > Sequoiadendron giganteum. The sequence continues at coordinate 362,878,033 of CM021105.1, read as the reverse complement.
CATGTACCTTGTATGGCACTTCTCCTAGGTTAGCCATTTGTATGGGTTACTGGTGTGTCTAACTATTAAAATCTACTAGCATTGTACCCTTGAGTTAGTGTTGTACTTGAGATTATTTCGTTTAGTTTTGTGGACCAGCCTATGTCTAGAGATAGTAGGATGACCATTTATCCTTGTTACTGTCTCCTAGCACGACGGGTGGGCCTTCAGGTACCACTTGGTTGGGAAGAACGTGCACCCTACGCCGTTGGGTCCCCCTTGATCTTCAGTTCATGATGGTGAGGTTTTCTAGTGGAGAGCTCATAGTGGTTCTAGTGTTTATTTTATGCTTATATTTATTTCTGTTTAGCTCATGCTTTTATTACCCCTCATTTGTATTCGAGGAGGAATCTTGTAATTATAATAGTTAGGTTTGATCTACCTCATTTCGGGAATGAGTACTGTAATTTTACTTGTAATGTAATGTAATCTGAAGCTTATTATATTATATTCTAAGTGTTAGTATCTTTAATGCTTTGTATGTATGTGCAATTAAATGTATGGTTAATATTTTAATTGAAATGCTTTATGTGCAAGTAATGTGTATGTTATGGTAATAGATGTAATCTTTCCGCGTTTCCTTAGAGGATGTTGTGAAATGTTGTGCATCTTCCTTGTTAGTAATGTGTTTTAAAAAAAAAAATTGTATGCTTCCGCGTTGTGTTGCAACTTCCTTTAGGGTTTCGTGGTGGGGCATTACACGGTGAGTGGGATGTTTGTTTCAATCGAATAATACCAAGGAAATTGAGTCACTGGAGACTTCTATTTCCTACACAAGCTAGAGTAGGGGTCATGTCAGTGAATTGGACATATGCTAGACTGAATAGAAACATTTTCTCCAACAAAGTGATATCTAATCTTCCTTAAATTTCATATCCTTATGACCAAAGTTGTCTTGTTATCTTTAACAATTATAAATTTTTAAGTATTCTTACGTTTCTATTTGTTTATCAATTATTTAAATGATATGTATTGTTTGATATCATCACATCTTTTATTTTTGTTCTATTGAAAATCAATATAATTCTGTTGACACTATTTTTTGTATTGTCATAATTTTCTAGCTCTTTGCTTCATGCTCGGGCTTTCTAATTATGACTTATCCAACCCAATTTAATGATGGGTCTTATTGAATTCATTTATCGAATTTAAAATAGTGTTCATATTTCATCATGATTGTGTAAACTTACTTGTTGTAGTCATGGTGGCCTCTAAGACCCTACATATGCATTATTCTATCCAATAAATAAAAGTTTTATGTTTTATTTATAAATTAGTGTTCACTTGTTTTTGTTGATGATATAGAATTTAAGCAAAATCCTTATAGATGTATCTAGTGACAACTTGTTAGTACATTTAATTGTAGGTGGAAGAATAGGTCTGTCTCCACTTGTAGGACATTTCACAAAAATGAGTCATAAGAGGAAAGTCATTGAATACATTCAAATGAAAGTCTTTCATCCAAAACTACATGGCTTATGATATGTTAAAGGGGTTTGAAAGAAGGTCAAAGAATTCAAATGAAGGCCATTTATACTAATTTTTTTAATATTTAAAGACAAAAGCATGTGGGGAAGGGCCTTCGATCTACCTTCATTTGAGTCCCCTTATGTGGCCCTTGAAGCATTGTTACTAGTAAGCTTCCTTACAAATTTTAAGATAACACCTTGAGGTAATGGAGGTCCTATAATGGGAGGTGACTTAGAAGGCTCACTAATTAAAGGAGATCCAATTTTTGTGTTCATAGCCTCAACTGAGTTACCTAGATGACCTTCTAGTGAGGAGGGATCTAATGTGAGCTTAACATCTTCATCTATGCCATCCATCTTAGTGTTTGTTGAGAAAAATATAGCATTTGAAGAGGGACAAACAATATTATCATGACACTCAATAATTGGGTCTTCTAACACCAAGATACCTTTGTCACAATTAGGAAAGGTATCGGGAGAAGAGAAACTATAGTTATTAGAGTTTATCATATTAAAAAATCTCTAAATATCGTATGGAATGTAATAATTTACAAGTACCTCAAGGCCTTCCTTAAGAGAAAGTAATAATTGATAGAGTATATAGGGATCAACATTGGTTAACCTTTACAACTATCTCAAGAGTAAAATTACTTGATGGTATAAGTATATCAATAAACTTCTCTTTTCAATATTACTCAAATCTTAAAGTTGATGCATGCAGATTTTTCTTCAAAATGAGTAGGTAGCATTTTTGAGGAAATGCAAAGAGGACCAATGTTTAAAAATTCCTCATCCTTATTACTATTTCCTTTCATTAAAATTATCCTAAGGATTAAAGTTATGATATTTATATACTACATATTAATGTATAATTTCTTGGTGTAGTTTGTTTTGTATGAAAAATTTCTACTGATTGACTTAGTATCATTGATTTACATCTATAAAATACCACAATGTAAGAAACATAATGGCTTAAATACTATAATTTAAAGAACTATTTTACCATGTTATTACACCATAAATTTCATGTAAATAAATTTAATTAGTGAAAAATAGTGTAACTATGAAACATCTCTGTAAACACTAGAATATTGTATATATGCCCTTTTTTATACCACTAAATTCATCTCAACACCTAACAACATCGTTACTCATCCACTTATTAAAATAATTTATCTTACATTAATTAATCCACTTTATCAAAATCATATTGGTTAAATAATCTTCATTATTTGGCTAATCTAAAATAAATTTATTATTTACAAATAATTTAATAAAAAATAGGATAATTGATTAATCAATCAATATAGTTAAATGATCAATCAATTTATTCAACTAATTCAATTAGATTAGCTAACTTATCAATTAAATTATTTAAGTCATTAATCAAATCACTTAATTCATTCAATTCAATAGATAAATACTCAATTAAATGAGATAATTAGTCAATCAATTCCATGTAAATGGATAATAAATACCACCTCTCCATATCCATTCCATCATTAATGGGTAAACACATAATCCAAGACCAAATCCTAACAATTTATTTATCTATAAAAAAGATTAAAAATTAAAATCAAATTCATCCTTTGATCATTCCAATTTGGAACAAATATATGCTATCCAAGTGAACAACAAATATTCTATCATTTGTAGAGCACATCTATTTGTCAAGAGATATTGTGTTCTATTTTCAATTTTAATGTTTTTGTAATTTATCTTTTTACTCTATCAAAGATGAGTGTGATTGATATTTGAAGTTTGTATTTTCATTTTCTTTAAACCTTATCTATATTTTTTAATCCCTTTGTTACAATCTTAATGAATACAATAAAAATGATATTCATGAACTTATATAATTTTATGTATATAATTATAAATTGTTATTAAATAAATCAAATTTATTATTTTTTAAGTGATCTCTTTTGAATGAACAAAACATAATATATGATATGTATATTTTCTTTCAAATAAAATATACTTAAAAAATACACATCTTAAAATTACTCAAAAACTGAAAAATGTTCTCATATCTTAACCGAATGCCTTACAGATAAATAGATGACAAATAGATGGTTATTTAAAGCCAGTTTAATACTAAAATAGTAAGATAGAAAGTATTCATGATCAAACCAACAACAAAAAACCAGATGTAATGCCCATTATTTCTGGAAATGTGTCGTTTAGAATGAAATATATTTGTCGAGCCTATAGACACTCTAATCCACACCACCATCAAACCCACGATCACAGTGAGAGAGGGGTTGAGAAGAAGGGGGTCTTCTTGTTTTCCATAAAGTGCATACATGAGCAGAACTGCTGATGAAATTGAACTGCAGAATGCTACTGCATCACATATCACTGTAATTTTATAGGAAACAGTATAGTTGGGGTTATGCTTTGGGAGAGTGAAAGCTGCTGCAAACGCTACGCTTGCGATGAGCACTGCATTTACTGAAATAATTTGGACTTTCCATGTTGATTTTTCAGTTGTTAATGGGAGCTCTTTTGTTGCCTCCATCTTCTTTAGAGTTCTCCTTGCACCATTTATTTCTAGCAACCTTTTAATCTACACATTTTAAGTGAAAAAGTTTGAAACAAGCTCCAAAAATCTAATAAATACAAGCAATAGTTGGATTAATTGGTAAAAAATTCTTAGTGGGAGTTAGAGGTAAGAGGATTTCTTTTGTTAGTTACATATCTTTTACAAATTAATATTTTATTTTATGAAGACAGAGAGGATATGTTTTAGAGTGAAAAGGTTAAAACTAAATTAATAGTTTAAATTAATTTTTTTTTGGTATGATTACAATATTTGTTAGTAAAGTGTCATGTTATATTTGATTATTAAAGTTTAGGGGTTAAATTGGAAGTTGGAGTATCCCTCAAGAGGTTAGAGGATCATTCTTTCTAAGATTAATTATTTGTTCAAAAAATTGGTAAAATTATTGAGTAGTATTTTTTATAGGAGTACTATTGTTGCATTTTCAGCTGTAATTTGGTGTTTCTATTATTTAATATTGTGTTTAATTTTGGTTTCTCTTTCACGAGAATATATGAGGAGAAATGTTTTGTTAGAGTTATGTTTTCCATTTTTTTATTGATACAAAGAAATTAGATCTTAATGATTATTCAACAAGTGATTTTATTCATTTGACAAGTGTTAACTATACTAGAGAAGTAGATGTAAAGTGGACTAAGTGAATGTGTGGCTAAGTAATTAGTAACTAGTTGAGGATGGAATTGAGGTTTGTAGGCCGCATAAGGAATCATTGAGATAATGGTCATATAGTAAGGTAATGATGAATCTTGTTCATACTACATGTGGTATAGATGGTCAAAGGCATGTTTATAAATGACGAATTTTAACATGATCGGGCTAGTTAGTGTCAAGAAGGTAATGGATCTTTAGAATATAAGAGATAGTGACATATGACACTAGATGTATAGGAATGACAAATATTGCTCATACATGAATGTGAAGAAAAGGGCCACACATTAGGAGGATGCATATAGGTGATGCCACAAAATGATTAGTATTAAGATATGGGAGACTAATTTTACAAAGCAACAAGATGTGCCAAATTGATGGATTCTCCAAATCATGTATTTTTTTTTCCTTTGGATCAAGGGGGTTTGTTAGGTTTACATGATTTGAAGGTTTATCTTGTTTTATGCTAATTTTTGTTTCCCATTTATATCAAGGAGGCCTTGTTAGATGTTGTATAAGTTTAATATGTAGTAAAGTTAAGTGTTAGACAAATTTTTGAATGGGTTTGAATAGTTTTTAAAGTATTTTTTTTATGGGTATTTTTAGCTATCATAGTGGTTGAAAATATATGACTTTATGAGAATTTATTTGACATTATAAATTCAACCTAGATATAATAGATTTTTGTGTGTACATTTTTATCACTTGAAAATATAATTAACTATTATTTTTCATACCTATTTGATCCTAGATCCTACAACATCATCATATAATATATAGACATGCAATGTAGAGTTATACATTTAAATAAGAACTTGCATGAATGAGGGTGCTTGTGACTAGGGATAATAATCCACTTGGAGACATTTACTAGTTAGATGATTATAGTAATTAATGTTGGAATACTCAATTCTTTTATATTCTAGTGGGATTTAGGATCCTTCCATTAATTTTTTCCTATGTCGTCTTGGTGTGATGTAATTTCAGGATATTAAGCATATATAAGTATAAATACAAGGTTCTTCCACTCATTTTCATAAAAAAAATTCAAGTATTCATTCCTAAGGAAAATTTAGCTTTCAAGAGCAATTAATCAAGCATTTGGAGCCATCATCAAGATTCAAGCATCATATCAAAGGAGACTCTTGCATCATGTGTGTTTTTGTGCTAACATTTGTGATGTAGGGTTTTGATTCAAGCAAGCAACTCAAGAAAGATCTATCAAAGCATTCCATTGATTCAAGATCTACATTCAAGGTAGCCATTTCACACAAGGTTGCAAAATTTACAACAAGGGTTTGGTGATTTGTAACATTGCATGTTGTTCATTCATCATTTCCCTCCTTTATTTCATTTCATTTCAAGGTTTAATTACCAACAAAGGGTTTGACCAAGGCAAACCCTCATTTACTAACAATCAACAAGTTTTTCCCTTTTTGCATGCTTGTAATTATAGATTTAGGTTTAAGACTTGAAGATAATTTGGAGTGCAAGATTGCAAAGTTGTCACCTATAGGTCAAATATGAAAGTTTCAGAACCTAAGATCTAAGAGGAAGCAAGTATAGACTTTGGAGCTCAGGATCACATTCAGAGTTTTTAGAAATCCAAAATGGGACTAATATGCCACCTAGGGTGTCTTAGTCCTTCGAGGGGTGTTTTTCAGAGATTCTTTGAGATTCTATTTCGAGATCTGAAGATTCCACATCTACCCCAAAAAACAATAATAAGACTAAGATAATAGTAAGGGCATCTTTGTCCTCCCTAGCATATTTTGATAGTTTCTTTGCATAAATCTAGAATCCTCATCACATCTCCAGACTTCCCAGGTACACACATCCTATCTTCTTGTTGCATAATTTCATCATTTGCATCCCTCGTTTAGCTTGCATAACTAGGTTTTGTGAGTTGAATGTTAAATTGTATTTTCCAAGCTTTTGCTTGGTGGTGAACCCCTAAAAGCTGAAAGAACCCCCTTCCTAGGTCCTCCTAATTCAGAATTGACTCACCTTGTGAGGTTGATAGTCAATCTAATTAGGGTTCTTAGGACATTATTCAATGACCTAGAGAGAATAGGTGAATACATCCCCCATCTATTTTTATCTTCGATTCAATCCCTAACAAGGTCTATGTTTATTTCAACAATCTAAAAGACTTCAAAATAAGATGTAAATACAACTTTGACTAGTTTCTAACACCTCAAATCCTTATGTGCATTTAAAAAACCCATATACATGTTGACATCAATTATAGATTTCATTTCACACTTAGAAATATATTCAATGTTCAAATAGTCCACAAAATTCATAATACAAACAATAATATACATGTGGGCTTAATTTTGACAAACATATGTTGAGAAAGACAACAAATATTAGTGTAGGACAATCTTATGGTTGAAGGCAATTTTATATCACTAAAAAATAATTTTCTTCATTTTGTTGTATTTTTGTCTAAAGTATGAGTGTGATTTGTAGTTTGGTCAAAGTGTGTTTCTTATGAGTATTATATATGTTAACATGAATGTCTTTATTTATAAAGTTGGTCCTACATAGAGAAATGAGATAAACAATTATTTTATTTGGTTAACACATAGTGATTCCTTGTAAAGACACAATTCATTAAGGTTTTACTCTACTCTAAATTACCTAGAAATTTCAATAGATTGTTGTTCCAAATGATGATGAACTAACTACTACACTTTTGAAAATAGATGTCATGAATTAACCGTCACTATAGAAGAACGAAGATTCTAGATTTAGAAGTTTCATATGTAATATCTATGAATTTTGTTATAATAGAAAATCTATAAATTATATATAAATAAATATACAAATATATTAAACATGCATACAAATATATGTATATATACATATATACAAACATATAAATGTATATACATGTAGATAAACACAATTTTAAATATATTTAAAAATTTATAATTTAAAAATTAATGTTTATAATTTTGAAAAATAGTAATACAATTAATAACATCATTTTTATTTAAATATTCATGTAATATTTTCAAGATACAAAATAGACAATTAATATCAATAGCTACAATGGTTGATAAACAACTTTAAAAAAATTAAATGAATCACTTACCCCATAGAAAAGACGTTCGTCGTTGTTCATGTTGTCCATCGCTATGTCTAATGCTGTTTTGCCAAGCTTGTCAGGTTTGTTAATCAACCTCTTTGATATTACCAACAATACCAAATTTTTTATCTGCCTCGAAATTCTGTTGAAACGTCTGCACTGCATTTTCAACAGCCAAGTGCAAAGGAGTTCTCCCATCATTATCCACAATTTCTATGCAATCTTCGCCATAATTTAATATCTCCCTAACTAAATCCAAGTTCCCTTCTTTCACTGCTATATGAAGTGTTGTTTGTTGTTTGTTGTCCGTTTTATAACACAGAGAGCTATCTTTTTCTCAAATAATCTTCACAATATGCGATATTCCATGAAGATAGGCAGCGTTATGCAATGGTGTTCTGCCTAAATTGTCAGCTTGTCGAAGGAGCTTTGGATTAGCAGCTATAAGTATTTTAAGCACACCTACACAACTTGAAAGATATTAATTATAAAGAGTTAATATTGTGTTTAATTTTGGTTTCTCTTTCACGAGAATATATGAGGAGAAATGTTTTGTTAGAGTTATGTTTTCCATTTTTTTATTGATACAAAGAAATTAGATCTTAATGATTATTCAACAAGTGATTTTATTCATTTGACAAGTGTTAACTATACCAGAGAAGTAGATGTAAAGTGGACTAAGTGAATGTGTGGCTAAGTAATTAGTAACTAGTTGAGGATGGAATTAAGGTTTGTAGGCATATAGGAATCATTGAGATAATGGTGATATAGTAAGGTAATGATGAATCTTGTTCATACTACATGTGGTATAGATGGTCAAAGGCATGTTTATAAATGACGAATTTTAACATGATCAGGCTAGTTAGTGTCAAGAAGGTAATGGATCTTTAGAATATAAGAGATAGTGACATATGACACTAGATGTATAGGAAAGACAAATATTGCTCATACATGAATGTGAAGAAGAGGGCCACACATTAGGAGGATGCATATAGGTGATGCCACAAAATGATTAGTATTAAGATATGGGAGACTAATTTTACAAAGCAACAAGATGTGCCAAATTGATGGATTCTCCAAATCATGTATTTTTTTTTCCTTTGGATCAAGGGGGTTTGTTAGGTTTACATGATTTGAAGGTTTATCTTGTTTTATGCTAATTTTTGTTTCCCATTTATATCAAGGAGGCTTTGTTAGATGTTGTATAAGTTTAATATGTAGTAAAGTTAAGTGTTAGACAAATTTTTGAATGGGTTTGAATAGTTTTTAAAGTATTTTTTTTTATGGGTATTTTTAGCTATCATAGTGGTTGAAAATATATGACTTTACAAGAATTTATTGGACATTATAAATTCAACCTAGATATAATAGATTTTTGTGTGTACATTTTTATCACTTGAAAATATAATTAACTATTATTTTTCATACCTATTTGATCCTAGATCCTACAACATCATCATATAATATATAGACATGCAATGTAGAGTTATACATTTAAATAAGAACTTGCATGAATGAGGGTGCTTGTGACTAGGGATAATAATCCACTTGGAGACATTTACTAGTTAGATGATTATAGTAATTAATGTTGGAATACTCAATTCTTTTATATTCTAGTGGGATTTAGGATCCTTTCATTAATTTTTTCCTATGCCGTCTTGGTGTGATGTAATTTCAGGATATTAAGCATATATAAGTATAAATACAAGGTTCTTCCACTCATTTTCATAACAAACATTCAAGTATTCATTCCTAAGGAAAATTTATGCATTCAAGAGCAATTAATCAAGCATTTGGAGCCATCATCAAGATTCAAGCATCATATCAAAGGAGACTCTTGCATCATGTGTGTTTTTGTGCTAACATTTGTGATGGAGGGTTTTGATTCAAGCAAGCAACTCAAGAAAGATCTATCAAAGCATTCCATTGATTCAAGATCTACATTCAAGGTAGCCATTTCACACAAGGTTGCAAAATTTACAACAAGGGTTTGGTGATTTGTAACATTGCATGTTGTTCATTCATCATTTCCCTCCTTTATTTCATTTCATTTCAAGGTTTAATTACCAACAAAGGGTTTGACCAAGGCAAACCCTCATTTACTAACAATCAACAAGTTTTTCCCTTTTTGCATGCTTGTAATTATAGATTTAGGTTTAAGACTTGAAGATAATTTGGAGTGCAAGATTGAAAAGTTGTCACCTATAGGTCAAATACGAAAGCTTCAGAACCTAAGATCTGAGAGGAAGCAAGTATAGACTTTGTAGCTCAGGATCACATTCAAAGTTTTTAGAAATCCAAAATGGGACTAATACGCCACCTAGGGCGTCTTAGTCCTTCGAGGGGTGTTTTTCAGAGATTCTTTGAGATTCTATTTTGAGATCTGAAGATTCCACATCTACCCCAAAAAACAATAATAAGACTAAGATAATAGTAAGGGCATCTTTGTCCTCCCTAGCATATTTTGATAGTTTCTTTGCATAAATCTAGAATCCTCATCAAATCTCCAGACTTCCCAGGTACACACATCCTATCTTCTTGTTGCATAATTTCATCATTTGCATCCCTCGTTTAGCTTGCATAACTAGGTTTTGTGAGTTGAATGTTAAATTGTATTTTCCAAGCTTTTGCTTGGTGGTGAACCCCTAAAAGCTGAAAGAACCCCCTTCCTAGGTCCTCCTAATTCAGAATTGACTCACCTTGTGAGGTTGATAGTCAATCTAATTAGGGTTCTTAGGACATTATTCAATGACCTAGAGAGAATAGGTGAATACATCCCCCATCTATTTTTATCTTCGATTCAATCCCTAACAAGTTCTATGTTTATTTCAACAATCTAAAAGACTTCAAAATAAGATGTAAATACAACTTTGACTAGTTTCTAACACCTCAAATCCTTATGTGCATTTAAAAAACCCATATACATGTTGACATCAATTATAGATTTCATTTCACACTTAGAAATATATTCAATGTTCAAATAGTCCACAAAATTCATAATACAAACAATAATATACATGTGGGCTTAATTTTGACAAACATATGTTGAGAAAGACAACAAATATTAGTGTAGGACAATCTTATGGTTGAAGGCAATTTTATATCACTAAAAAATAATTTTCTTCATTTTGTTGTATTTTTGTCTAAAGTATGAGTGTGATTTGTAGTTTGGTCAAAGTGTGTTTCTTATGAGTATTATATATGTTAACATGAATGTCTTTATTTATAAAGTTGGTCCTACATAGAGAAATGAGATAAACAATTATTTTATTTGGTTAACACATAGTGATTCCTTGTAAAGACACAATTCATTAAGGTTTTACTCTACTCTAAATTACCTAGAAATTTCAATAGATTGTTGTTCCAAATGATGATGAACTAACTACTACACTTTTGAAAATAGATGTCATGAATTAACCGTCACTATAGAAGAACGAAGATTCTAGATTTAGAAGTTTCATATGTAATATCTATGAATTTTGTTATAATAGAAAATCTATAAATTATATATAAATAAATATACAAATATATTAAACATGCATACAAATATATGTATATATACATATATACAAACATATAAATGTATATACATGTAGATAAACACAATTTTAAATATATTTAAAAATTTATAATTTAAAAATTAATGTTTATAATTTTGAAAAATAGTAATACAATTAATAACATCATTTTTATTTAAATATTCATGTAATATTTTCAAGATACAAAATAGACAATTAATATCAATAGCTACAATGGTTGATAAACAACTTTAAAAAAATTAAATGAATCACTTACCCCATAGAAAAGACGTTCGTCGTTGTTCATGTTGTCCATCGCTATGTCTAATGCTGTTTTGCCAAGCTTGTCAGGTTTGTTAATCAGCCTCTTTGATATTACCAACAATACCAAATTTTTTATCTGCCTCGAAATTCTGTTGAAACGTCTGCACTGCATTTTCAACAGCCAAGTGCAAAGGAGTTCTCCCATCATTATCCACAATTTCTATGCAATCTTCGCCATAATTTAATATCTCCCTAACTAAATCCAAGTTCCCTTCTTTCACTGCTATATGAAGTGTTGTTTGTTGATTGTTGTCCGTTTTATAACACAGAGAGCTATCTTTTTCTAAAATAATCTTCGCAATATGCGATATTCCATGAAGATAGGCAGCGTTATGCAATGGTGTTCTGCCTAAATTGTCAGCTTGTCGAAGGAGCTCTGGATTAGCAGCTATAAGTATTTTAAGCATACCTACACAACTTGAAAGATATTAATTATAAAGAGTTAATGTTTGGAAGATTTTTTTTTTTTTTTTTAAAGAGGAGATGTTTTGAGGATACCTTTTTGTGTGTTGTCGACCGCGCACTGAAGAAGGGTTTGGCCATCAGATGTCCTCTCGTAGAGGGAAGATGTGAGAGGCAAAAGTTTCTTGACGATTTTCTTATGACCTTCCTCTATAGCTTTGAACAGCGCAGTCTCCCCGGCGTGATTGATGATATCTACCAGATTACTGTGATGCTTCAATAATAATTCCACGACCTTAGAATGTCCTCCGATGGCTGCTTCATGGAAGGCGGTGTTACCGTCCTCATTTTTGGTAGTAAGAAACTCATTACGGGCCTCGATGTCTCGATTCATCACCTGAAGCAACATTTGCACAGCTTGTACATGGCCATGATATGCTGCCAAATGAAGTGCTGTATTGCCTGTGGGTGTAACCGCTTGAAGAACGTTGAGTCCCTTATCTAGCAAAGTTGTAAGGGCCTCCACGTTGCCTGATGTAACTGCTTTGTATAACTTTCTGTCCATTTCTTTACAAATATCTGAAGTTAAAGATTACTTGCCAAACGACGGAGAGATTTCCAGATGAAGCAAAGTGTGAGGCTGCTTCATAGACCTGCAAATACTTTATTGAATGTTGTTTGCTTCTTAGACTCATTGAAATAAATTGGTAACACTGAAACTATCGCATCTGACGTCTGGAGTCTAGTGTCGATCACGAAACGACGTCCAAGAAAAGTTGGGTATTTACGTGGGATCCGCCTGTGGGCATCGTGTATGCAGTTAAAGTTGTTTGTTAGACTCATTGAAACAACAGAGAAGCAGCCAGGAAATTACGTTCAATAAAATAATAATATCAAGGAAATTGCGTCGCTGGAGACTTTGAAAAGGAAGAAGTATTGGCTGCTAGTCATGTCGGTGAATTGGACATCTAATAGAATGATTAGAATCATTTTTCCCTACAAGTGATATTTAATAATATTTTTTAAAAAATAAAATAAAATTAAGTGTCTATATTATCATTTATAAAATAATTTTATACATATTTTTAAAAAGTGGATAGAAATATTCATATAATTAAAGTTTATATGGAGTAACAATCTTAAGCATAAGAACATAAACACAGATATTAAGTGGTGAGAGTAGTAGTAGTGAGTGTAGGAGGAGGATCCTAGTCATTTAGTTTACCTTATACATAAATGGGGTTTAGAGTGTCCACAAGCGTGTCCCATCTATCTACAAAAATTTTTAGCAAGCCTATTAATTAAGGGAATTTACTAGAATCAAACCAAATAGTAGCGCTTCCCACTCGCCACCAAGAAGTTCCTCCTATAGGTAGTGAAGAGGCAGAGCATCGAAAAGTAGGTTGTGACCAATCCCATTGACCACAATCTCTTCTCATAATCAAGGGAGAAGCCTATGAGTGTTTCTCCTATTACCTCTATTTGAGAGGCTACATCCATGATGACACTCATGAGAAGGGGATTGACTCTGGGAGGAAGCCAAGAACAAAGGAACTCTAGCAATAGTGTAAGGGTACTGCCCCATGGTCAAGAAGCACGTGTAAGTGAGCCACATCAAGTGCAACTTTATTAGCTTTCACTTAGATCTATAGTAAAAAATTACAACAAATCACAAATTTAGTATAAAGAAAATATTATAATCCACAAAACAATTAGCAAAAAAAATCAAATTTCTATCTTTCTATATGTTGAACATAATATCCACCCTAAGAGCATGTCAAATTTGAGTGAATTTGTGAGGGTTGCAAGACCAACCCCCTAAAAGAACCATATGTCATGAAAAAGGTTTTGGTTTGAAAGGCTTGAAAAAGTCATGTATCGAGGTCCAAACATTTTAATCTCTATGAAAAACCTAGAAGAGGTGTTTGAGAGATTCTTGTTGCCCACAAAAGGGACATTGAGAGTTAGGGAATCCCAAATGGGATAACCAAGAGCCAATGGAAAGGCCTTCAAAAAGAATACACCAAGAAAAGTGAGCCAATTTTGGTTCTAAAACTATTGATTGGATGGTGTGAAATCTACATGTTTGGACAAGAAAAATGGGTGAGCCACATCAATCTGTAGTAAAAAATTACAACAAATCATAACTTTAGTATAAAGCAAGACATGATGATCCAAAAAATAATTAGCAAAAATAGTCAAATTTCTATCTTTCTATATGTTGAACATAATATCCATCCTAAGAGCATGTCAAATTTGAGTGAATCTATGAGGGATGCATGACCAACTCCCTAAAAGAACCATATGCTATGAATTTTTTTTTGGTTTAAAAGGCTTGAAAAATTGATGTATCGAGGTCCAAAAATTTTAAGCTTTGAGATAAAACTAGAAAAGGTGTTTGAGAGACTCTTGTTGCCCACAAAAGGCACATCAATAGTTAGGGAATCCCAAATGAGATAACCTAGAGCCTATGGGAAGGCCTTCGAAAAGAATACACCAATTTTGGCTCTAAAACTATTTGATTAGATGATGTAAATTTTTTGTTTCCAAACAAAAATGGGTGAGCCACATCAAGGGAAAATTTATTAGATTTCACTTGGATTGATAGTAAAAAATACAACAAATCACAACTTTAGTATAAAGAAAGACATGATGATCCACAAAATAATTAGCAAAAATAGTCAAATTTCTATCTTTCTATATGTTTAACATAATATCCACTCTGAGAGAATGTCAAATTTGAGTGAATTTATGAGGGATGCAAGACCAACCCCCTAAAATAATTGTATGCCATGAAAACGGTTTTGGTTTGAAAGGATTGAAAAATTCGTATAGCGAGGTCCAAACATTTTAAGCTCTAGAAAAAAACTAGAAGAGGTGTTAGAGAGATTCTTGTTGCCCACAAAAGGGACATTGAGAGTTAGGAAATCCTAAATGGGTTAACCCAAAGCCAATTGGAAGGCCTTCTAAAATAATACACCAAGAAAAGTGATCCAATCTTGGTTCTAAAAATATTGATCAGATGGTGTGAAATCTATGCTTCCAAACAAAAATGGGTGATTGCAAATGTAACCATTGGTTCAAGGTAGGAACCACGGGAAAATGAGGAGAGAGCCAATAATGCCATTTTTGTGGTTTACAATTATGAAAAAAGGTTTCTAGACACTACATCCAGTCTCTTCACCAAGGTTTGCAAGAATAGATATGGGTAAAAGTTGGATAGTCTGGATAACTGAGAGGGGGGATGAGTTAGTTATCCCAAAACAATTTTCTTTCTTTACTTAATCGAGAGCAATTATAAATCGTTCATATATTAATTAAAACAAACATGAACATGCAAGCACCAAACAACACCATGAACACCAAAAATTACATGGAAACCCAAGATGGGAAAAACCACGGAGAATGCTAATTCTCAATTATGAAACACTGATTAAGGTGACACTGGTTAAGGTGATTTTTATAAGGGCTCACTACCGGTGAGATCATTTCCCAATACAAAACAAAAAATTACAAAATAGTCTCACTAACAAAAGAGAACTGATGAAGTTGCATCTACATATGTAGGAATTCAGTTTCGGTTAAGAGCACAATATCTGTCTGCAACAGATCTAGTTAAGAATCTTTTGCACACCTTCCTTGCACATCCACTGCAATACATATTGCTTCCTCTTGACACTTGTCGTCACTTCCTTCTCTGATCCTTGTCGCTTAATCCTTCACACCCTTATTACTGTTCGCACATTTCACTTGTGTCCTTCTTTATCTTCAACCAAAAAGATGTTCTCTATATATATGCATGTATACCCATAGAAAAAAATTAAGTCGGCCACATAATATCTTCATAGTCCTCTAAGTCGGCCAAACACCATTTGAATTTAGATCACCACAAAACTTTTCGGCATAAGAAAAAAACCTTGAAATATTCAATAAGGCTTGACATGCTATCATTAGACCCAAAAGATAGGTCGCACATAAGGATCTTCTTACCATGTTACCAAGGGACCAATAATAGGTCAAACATAAGATATATCATTATTACCAAAAGATAGCTAACCTGGAATTACTTGAGATATATTCTGAATTCAATGGGAATACCACAACCAAGACCAAATCTCGATCAACATCAATTTTAGTACCAACCGGAGAAATGTAATCAAACATACCAAAACTTGTGGCAAGTTACATGAATGTTCGAATATCAAGGATACCCGGAATAAGCTTTCGATACATCAACCTGTAGCAAAAGATTAGCCTTCAATATTCTGCATTCACTGGCTTCCACAGATGTCCCAAGAAGAAATACAACCATATTCGGATCAAGGATAATCTCCACACAACACAACATCATACCATATGATAGGATGGATAAAGTCTATACAACATACAAAGCACAACATTGCTGATCCAAGGTTTTGAAATCAATGACAACAATGTTATATCAACAACTTCTCAACAATCCCCCCCTTTGGCATTGATGGAAAAACAACAAAAACATAAAAATACAAAAACTCCAACTCCAAGGCTCTAAAAATCTAAAACTCCAAAACTCCAAAAATCACCCTTTGTTTAGCAATTCAATTCTTCTTTTTGTTTTTGTTTTTGTTTTCATTTTTCTCCCCCTTTTTTCCATCAAAGGCAAAGGGCCAAAATTTGAACATTCAAAAACCTAAGTAAAGATAACACTTTTCATATGAAAAATCTTCTTGTACCTTTCTCTCACAGTTGGAAGAATCCTCTACCAAGCTAGCACTATAGAATCCTATCTGGTACTCATACTATCCAATAGAGTCAATAGCATAAATGAGGATGACCAGTCCTGAGACAGGCACTATCGTTCAAAATTTTATGCATCAAAGAGTATCCCAGAGAGATGATCCAACCAGACTTCAACAATTTATTTGACTAACCAAAAAGTTCTAACCACATCTTCCCTCTGTCTCTGAACACTCAAAAAATCTACTTGCAACTCACCAACTCTTATTCTATGTTTTCCATCTATGTCTTTGAAGAAAGAAAAACTTTTTTCAATATTATTCATCTCAGAAAAGAACCAAACTAAAAAGGATAACTCTCAACCAAAGACATTTTGACATTCTCAATCAGATTTTCCATTACTAGGCTACACAAATCAAACTGCTTGTTTTCCTTCACCATCATGTGTGCAAGATATACATCAATAGCCAAAGTAGAACCTTCACAATTTCTAAAATAGATTTTTTAAGTGATGTCGTAAGCAACATACCTTACTGTAGGGTCAATAATGGTGTTTATCAATAGAGCTCGGGGGTCTTTTTCGATACCAGCAAGTTCCTCCAAATCTTTGTATTTTACCGTTTTCTTCCCAAGGAGGTCACTAATACTGCATAAACCAGTAATAGCTTCAGTGGCTTCCTTCATGGTCGGATAGGTTTTGTCCAACACAACGCTGCTATCCTTGAATCAACTCAACAAGAAAAAGATAGATTCTTTATCTGTAAACCAAGGAAATTCTCCCCATAAATCCATACCCAGAGTACTTATAGTTTGCAACCCATCTATCTTCAACCCTAGTTCCATTTCTTTCATCTTCCAATGATCAAACTCATCCAACTATACTCCCTTCAACTTCGGTGAAATACTGCCACTAGATTCACTGCCAAACAACACACATTCCATCATCGTGCTTGGCTTCTTCAAACTCTTTATCACTTTGAAAAACTTCTTGTTCTCCTTCTTTGCAAATTGTGAGAAATGATTTGAAACTCCATCTTTAATCCTTAATTTCTCATAATGACTTCACTGCCAAAATGTGTGTTGATGACGTCAACAATTGTACTTCACTTTTCAATCAGCCAAATTAATCTTCATTATGCCATCACCCAAATCTAGCATAATCATGTGGGCATGTGTAGGATCATGATGGGCCAAAAAGTGGTGATATGAAAAAGTAGCGTTTTGCACTTGCCAAAAAATGTGAAAATATTGAGTTGACTATTTTTTGGGTTGGGTGTCAGTACATTGCTCCATAGCAATGCCCAAGCCAAAGTAAAACAAATTGGATATCTGATTTGTAAAGTACAAAAAAATGGATATCCGATTCAAATCAGATATCTGATTTGGGTCGGCTAATATAAAACCAAAACAGGTCATTTTAAAGTCATTCAAAATGGATATCTGATTTTTGCACACATAGACCCAAGAGTAATTAGGAGGTGGAGGGTGGACAAGAGAGGGAGAGAGAGGGAAAGGGAGAGAGAGAGAGAATTAGGAGTGAGAAGGGAGGGGAAGAAGAAGGGGAGAGAGAAGGAGAGAAAATTAGGAGGGGGAAGGGAGAGGGTAGAGAGAGATAATTAGGAGGGGGAAGGAGAGGAGAAGAGGGGAAGGGGAGAGAGAAGGAGAGAGAGAATTATGAGAGGGAAGGGAGAGGGTAGAGAGAGAGAGATAATTAGGAGGGGGAAGGAGAAGTGAGAGAGAAGTGTGGGACAAAGAGAGATGCAGAGTGGGAGAGACAGAGAGAGATAGAGAGTGGGAGAGAGAGAGGGGGACAAAGGAAGAGTGGGAGAGTGGGAGAGAGGGAGAGAGAGTGGGAGAGAGGGAGAGAGGGATAGAGAAGGATATAGGGAAAGAAAGAGAGAGAAAGACTTGAGAGACTAAGAGAGAGAGAGGGAGAGAGTGGGAGAGAGAGGGAGAGAGTGAGAGAGGAAGAGATAGAGAGAGAGAGAGAGAGAATAAGAGGGGGAAGATGGGAAGAAGGGGAGAGAGAGGGAGAGAGAGAGAGATAGAGAGAGGAGAAGAGGGGAAGAAGGGGAGAGAGAGAGAGAGAATTAGGAGGGGAGGGGAGAGGGGAAGAAGGAGGGAGGAGAAATATTTAGGAGGAGAGAGAAGAATAATATTTAAATATTTTATATATTAAATATATTAGTAGTATATATAATATTTTATATATTAACTTATATATATAAATATTTATACATTAACTAAAATATTTAAATAATATTTAAATATTATACTTAATAATATAATATATAATATATTATACATAATTCTGTAAGAGATTATCATAAATTATATATCATATATTGAAATATAATATTTATTGTATATTCTTAACTAGATATATTAAAATAAACTATAAACTATTTATTGCAAATTTTTAAAATCATATATTAAAACTATATTAGATTTTTTAAAATTATATATATAAAAAATCGGATATCCGATTTGGATCGGATATCCAATATTTCTGACACTAAACCTACTACCTAGGAATTAGCCTCGGGTTTGCTTCAAAATTTGGCTAGGACATGCCAATCCTAAGAAGTCAACACAAAAAACATGTTTAACAACTTACCTTGCTTTTCTAGACTTTGCCCATGTGGCTGACGACTTTATTTTTACCCTAAATTGATGAAACAAAAAGGGCTTTTAAAGGAGATTCTCAAATTTCCACCAATATAAATTATGCTTTACTTTGAATTTAATAAATAATTATTATTTATTTTCTATTTGAATTATGACTAAAGTCTTGATTGATAGGTTGATTAAAAACATCTATATCTATCAAACGATATCACATTTTCTAAATCCAAAACATGTGTCACATTCTATTCTTCACATACTATAAGATTAAAAAAAAAAATTGAATTTCATGAAGTTTTGACCAAGTTAAGGTGGTCAGACATACGAGTTTTTATATTTTTTAAAATTTGTAATAAAAAAATCATAATTAATTATTTACTTGAAAAAAAAATACAAAAAATATGCATCACATCGGGACATGAGTCCTCTACTTATATCTAAAATATTATAAAAAAATATTATCATTTTATTGTGGTTAGGGTGGTCAGACAAAAACCTACTTCTTATTTTTCTCCTAAAATTTAAGTACTACTAAATTGAAATTTCAAATTTTTACCAAATAGATTTTTAAAAAAAATAAACCGTGTAGTTTAGAAACTACATTCAATTTGCTACATATTCTATTCTTACATTTTTTGAAATAATATAGACAACTTATTCAAATTTTTACGTCAAGTTGTTTAACTCTGATTTTTCTGAATTTTCATCGCCACTTAAGAGCTTATTTTTTCCATGATGATCCTACACATACCCATGCCAGAAACACATCAATATTTGTTAGGAGAGGGGGGACCGACAGGATATGCATTGCAAAACCCCCCCCTGAGCCAAGGCAATTGGCTCAACTACTGATAGGGAATGTACCAAGATTCGATACCACGGAAGTGTCCTCCACATTTGTTTCCTTTTTCCTCCAAACTTTTACTGTCTTGTTCTTAGATTCATTTGACTCTGCAAACTTCCTTTTATTCTTAGACTTTTTCGAAGCAACATATTTGCATGTGTTAGCATAATGTCTGGGTTGACTGCGCTTGTAACATCTTTGTCCTCACTTAGCTTAGTGAACCCTAGGTCTACACTGATTAGCTTTGTGACTTGTAACCATAGCATAAATAGCAATAACCATGAAAGAGATTGTTCATTCCATTCCTTCTCGTTGGATTAGATAATTTATTTTTGCATTGAATTTATTTGTGACCAAACTTGTGACAATTAAAGCATTGAATATCCAATTCCTTCTTGCTTCTACACTCTACAACCTTGTGTCCAAATTTTTTGCATAGAAAATAGTGACCATTGAATGATAAGTACCTTTGAGCATTTGGTTGCTTGATTGGAGGTCTTTTTGTAGGTGCATTAGAGTTCTGGACCTTGCTTGTTACAACTGATCTAGTGCTTCAACTTCAACTGCTTTGTCTTCATCCTTAGTCTTCTGATTTAAGATTTCATCGGTGAATCCAAATCCTCCTTTATCTTTGTGACATTTCTGCAGGGACAAGAGTTGATCCAAAATCATGCTACTTTCACATACTCTTGCTTCAGATTTCAACCTTCTTATCTCTTGATATAACTTCTCATTTTCTTCTTCTTTTCGTTTGATGGTAGCTTTGAAATTTTCTTCAGTCTTCTTCCATTGTTCTATTTTTGATTTGATGGTGTCTTTGAGATCTTCTTCTATCATTTTGTATTCATCTAGCCAAATCCTTAGATTCACAACATTTTCCTTTGACTTCTTTAATTCCTCACTGACCTCTTTGTGTCTTGCTTTGAATTTTCGGATTTTCTCCCTAAGCTTTGATATGCATTTACCTCCTTGAGTTTTTCTTTCAATTCTTCATTCTTACTGCCAAGATCTCCCTCAAGCGGTTAAGCTCTATCTGCAAGGAACCAATCTCTGATACCAATTGTTGAACAGTCCGGATAACTAAGAGGGGGGTGAATCAGTTATCCCAAAAAAAATTCTTTCTTTACTTAATCCGGAGAAATCATAAACCATTCTTATATTAATTAAAACAAACATGATCATGCAAGCACCAAACAACACCATACACACTAGAAATTACATGGAAACCAAAGATGCGAAAAACCATAGAGAATGCTAATTCTCAATTATGAAACACCAGTTAAGGTGACACTGGTTAAGGTGATTTTTGCAAGGGCTCTCTACCAAGTTTCTCATTGTAGGGTGGCTTACTACTAGGTGGCTCACTATCGGTGGGCTCACTACTTGATACAAAACAATAGATTGCAAAATAGTCTCACTGACAAAAGTGAATTGATGAAGTTTCATCTACATATGTAGGAGTTCAATTTCAGTTAAGAGAACAATCTTTGTCTATAGTAGACCTGGTTAAGAATCTTCTCCACTCCTTCCTCGCACAACTACTACAATATAGATCGCTTCCTCTTGAAACTTTCCATCACTTCCTTCTTTGATCCTTGTCTCTGAATCCTTCAAACCCTTATTATTGTTCACACATTTCACTTATGTTCTTCTTCATTATCTTCAACCAAGAATATGTTCTCTATATATATGCATATATACCCATAGAAAAAAATTAAGTTGGCCACATAATATCTTCATAGTCTTCTAAGTCGGCCAAACACCATTTGAATTTAGATCACCACAAAACTTGTTGGCATAAGGAACAACCTTGAAATAATCAATAAGGCTTGAAATGCTAGCACTGGACCCAAAAGATAGGTCACACATAAGGATCTTCTTACCACATTACCAAGGGACCAAGAATAGGTCAAACATAAGATATAACATTATTATGAAAAGATATCTAACTTTTAATTACATGAGGTATATTTCGGATTCGATGGGAATACCACAACCAAGACCAAATCTCGATCAACATCAATTTCAGTACCAATCGAAGAAATGTAATCAGACATAACAAAACTTGTGGCAAGTTACATGAATGTCCAGATAGCATGGATACCTAAATAGGCTTTAGATACATCAACCTATAGCAATAGATTAGCCTTCAATATTCGGCATTCACTGGCCTCCACAGATGTCCCAAAAAGAAATACAACCATATCTGAATCAAGAATAATCTCCACACAACGCTACATCATACCACATGATAGGATGGATCAAGTCTATACAACATCCAAAGCACAACCTTCTGGATCCAATGTTTTGACATCAATAACAACAATTCCATATAAACAACTTCTCAACAGGGTCCACGAAGAGGGGAAATTTTTGCCAAAACAAAAAAATCACATGAAATGCATACACATTTTTTAAGAATGCATATGCACTTTGGATCGGGTACGTGAGCCTAAATCCAACTTCATATGCATTAAGATTTGAGTATGCACCCTAAAATGCGTATGTGTTACTAAACACTCACACGTTAATAATGTATATGTGTTAATAACATGTACACATTTCTTAAAGATATTGAATTTTTTAAATTAATGACTATGTTATTCATTTTCTCACTATAATTTGTCCACGCGCCTGAGGGAGAGCTTATTTCGTGTACGTGTTTCTGAGGGCCCAATTCAACCAAATTTTCACTGCCACCTCCTCCCGTTGACACAACCAACCTCAGCGACCTCTAGGTTGGTTGAATTCTACCTTTTTTGCCTTTATATCTTGCATTTTTGTTTTGTAATTGTTATTTAGTTTTTGTTTCTTTTGTTTGTTTTACGTTGAATATTTTATAGTTTTTAAATTATATTTGAAACCAAAAACATCAACCAAACCATTTAAAACATTAAATTGTAAATTGAAAACCATAAAATCTATGCCTAAATTAACTAGAATTTAACCTAAATTGGACACATTTAACTTAGAAATCAAAAACCTAAACCCTAGGTTCCAAAAAACATAGACCTAAAAATTAAAACTCTTAATCATAGGACCTAAACCCTAAAACCTAAACCTAAAACCGTAAACTATGAAACCTAAACCTAAATTAGATTTATAATGTCTAGATTTGATGTATTTTTACTAGCCCTGAAATCACACATAATTCCTAGATAGGTCTATTTATAATGTCATAAAATTATAATCCCTAGATATAAGTCTATTCATGCTTAGGTGCACAAAAAAATAATGAGGTCACATTAAAAAAAATTAGATAACCAAACATTAGGATTGTAAGTTGTGTATTATATTTATCTTTCTTATTCTCATTGACAATTATTTTTGTGAACTATTTACTAGGGGATGTGAGACTAATAGTTTCATCACACTATCTAAACCTATTTATTTTTATTAGCTTTCTTAACATATTTTCAACATTCTTCATATTATCAAATTTATCTAGCATCGCTCCCCCATCCCCACCACATCATAAAAAAATGATACTTTACATCAACATGCTTCATTTATATATGAAAATTTAGGTTCTTTGCCAAGCTAATGGAACATTAAATAAATTGCATTAATTTCTAACTACAAGAGGACCCAACCCAACATCTAAACACAAGCTATAGATATAACTAAAATACTTAAAGACAAGAGTAGCTACAACATACTTTGTCATTATAGTAGGTATAGAAATCACACCATGCTACTCACTCATCCAATTTATTGTATCACTAAACAAACTAAATAAAACACTAGTTGACCTCCTACTATCTACATCTCATAATAAATCTAAGTTAATAAATATTTAAATCTCAAATAAAATAAAATTGCCTCCAACCTTTCTATGATATAAGTCGGCCATTGTACCATTGCCCCATTTTCACAAGAAATTGTTACCTTTAGGTTGCAAGTGAAACTAGTAGAATTTGGCAAATAAATGACTAGATGGCTAAATTTTTTACTCACAATAACTAAAACGGACTAAATTCTACTAATTGTTTGCAACTCAACTATAAATGAGTAAATAAATGACTAATTTGGTCATTGAATAAAAATTATTTAGTCACACAAATAAAAATAACTAAATAGTTATTTATTTAGCCACAATCCATTTGAATAAATCATTTAAAGAATCAAGAATATAGACCACCAAAATAATCTACAACTTTAATAAACATACTCTAAAACTTTCGTCAAAATCTTATTTTCAGGCGTAGCTTGCTAAAATGGAGTTTTCATTTTAATAAACACACTCTAAAACCTTTGTCGAAACCTTATTTTCAGGCGTAGCCTACCAAGTTTTAGTAAAGAATGATAGAGAATGGTATGGAGATGTGTGTGACAGGAGGCATAGGATTCATTGTCGCTTATCTCATTCTTGCTTTGCTCAACAAGGGTTACATTGTTCGCGAACTTTTTGTAATCCAAGTATTTAATTGACATATATTTGCATAATCTCAAATTCCTTAAGATGATTTTGAATTATCAATGTATCCTATATAGGGTTTAGAATGATTTCTTTTAATTTAAAAAATAAATCAGATGCTTTTGAAGTATCAATGTATCCTATATAAGGTTTAGAATGATTTATTTTAATTAAAATAAATAAATTAGATGCTTTTGAAGTATTAATGTATCCTATATAGGGTTTAGAATGATTTATTTTAATTTAAAAAAATAAATAAATGATGTATTTTCCCGTGATTAGATAATGTGGAGATATCCTAAATCTGCCCCAACACACTGTCCTCCTTGGCAATGTACATTCATTACTCTAGCTGCTAGGGTTTTATGTGTGAAATCTTTAATATCTTCATGATAGTGGTTTTTAAATAGATCTCAGTAGATTTTATTTAATCCTTATCATGGTAACGCTTGAGTTCCATAATCCACCTTCAATATCTTCTAAGAACGTTGTCTTAAGCTAGACTACATAGTATGCATATAAAGCAAGTCATTTATACCTTCCATTGTTCCAAACCACCACTCACTTCCTTGCTTAAAATGTTGCCTCCATAAGCACAATAGCATGTTTTAAAATCATGGTTGCCAGTGATTGACCATTAAGGTCACTACTTTCATCAAGATACAATGAGATTTTTGTGTTCAAACTCAAGGCATTATGCAAGATAATATTGTGAATTGTTTGTTGTGTATGTTTTTATTTTCTTACACATTTATTGCTTTGCTAAAAACCTTTAAGATTGGATATTTCACCCTCATTTTCAATCTCAAACAACTCACTCACTGTCACTTGAATATTCCTTTCATGAGCATCCTTCGATAAAATCAAACTATTCCCTATAGACTACCTACTTACTTACTACAAGGGACTCATTGTTTCATGGTATTGTGGGTGTTAAGATCCTTCAACCTTATTGTCACTACTTCACAGTCCACAAGGTATTATGCACTATTCTCTCATCTTTGATGATTCTCAAAACACTAATCAAACATGCAATCCACTACCTCCATTATACAATGGCTAAGAAGAAACACTGAACCTGTGATTACCACTATTACTTCATTAGGACAGTCATTCCCTGATTGCATTTGCCTTGTCTAACACTGCCTATAGCATTTGAAAAACCCTTAAGGTTAGCAAGGGGGTAAGGAAACTCACTGTTAAAATCCCCACTTTACTATGCAAGGTTTGAGCTTTATTATCTTGTCACTTCTCAACCTCTTTTTGACTATAACACCTCAAGTGACTATCATTCTTCTTACCATAGATTTCATTTACAAATATCACTGAGCTACATAATGTGCTTGTTATTGGGTACAATCTTTAGATTGCAAGATTTTGTTATTAGCTACAACATCTCAATCTTTTTGGTATTGCAACCTCACTAATCCACTAGAGTTATGGTTTATGTTTCTACGGAGGCCTAGGGTTTGTACCCTAATCATGCTCTTACCAATTCTTATGTTGGTATTAAAAAACAATCTTAAATCTTGGGTCAAAAAATTAGCTATCTTGACAGGGTTGTGGTATGGTCTTGGATTGTATCCTAGAGTGTGTGGGAAGCTTGTGTTTGATCATTAAGGTATGTAAACCTGATTAGGGAAATGTATCCTATATAGCATGGGTCTTGATTTAATACTTTCCATAATGGTTATTATCAGATCACATTATTATAGTTTGTGGTAACCCACGATTGCATTCAAGTATGTAACAAACTTGGTTTGTAGTTTAAGCTATACACTTTTAAGTAACATTCATAAGGTTTATAAAATCTTGATCACTCTCTATAATAGCCCATTAAACATGGGTTGTTCTTGAATTACATAATTGATATAACACAACCACTCTATATATCGACTAGAGTTATAGGCTCTTTATTGCAGCAAGAGGTAATCGCTTTTAGTTAACTCTTGCTAACATACTTTTGGAATAAATGTTTGATTGCATTACTTTGAGTGTGAAGAATTTTGTTTTCTGCTTATAATACATTCATTGAGAGCTATGGTAGAAAGCTTATTATGTTGAAACTCATCCTGTAAAATTTCTTTAAGCTACATTTAGGAGGCTTCATGGATTTTTTGTGATTTATACAAATTTTATAGTAAATGACATCAAATTATTTCTAAAACTGAAATGATTTATTAATTATGGTTTTATGATGATTAAATGTTTTATTTAGAGGGGTTAATATGTGGCATTTTTATGTGCAAGAAGAATAGATTGTGATGCAAAATTTAGGTATGGGCAGTTTAGGAAAACTCGGATTACTATCAGTGACATAACCAGGTTGGAGAGTACTCTCAGTTGGCTTGAAACACTTCCAGGAATTTTTGCTCAAAAGTAGAACTTGAGTATAGGAATTTACAAATATCCGACAGAGGAAGTTCCTTTATTTTAAAGATAAAATCATAAGTTTTCTGGTCCAATTTCACATCCAACTTGAGATCTTTAATATCCAACAGAGAAAGTTCGTACATTCTAAAGATAAAATCATAAATTTGCTGGCCCAATATCATATCCAATTTGAGGTCATGAAGCTCCGACAAAGGAAGTTCCTACATTCTAAAGATAAAATCATAAAATTTATTGGTCCTATTTGAGATCCAATTTGAGGTTGTGAAGCTTTGATAGAGAAAGTTCCTACATTCTAAAGATAAAATCATAAATCTGCTTAGTCCAATTTGAGGTCCAATTGTAAGGATTTATCTTTTTAATTATACTTTCTAAAATTTGGCTTGATATAAATTGTTACTTTAGAATTATGGTATTTCTTTCCTTCTAATGTTTTCAACCCTCATTTTAGGGAAGATCTCCTACGATGGTTCCTTCTGATGGAGACTACACTTTTCTACTATAGTTTCCATCTAGAAACACCAGAAGCTCAGGTACAGACATACTCAGGTACAACATAGTTAGAGGTGAATTGCACTTAGTATTTTATACTGATATGGATATGTTCTAGACTATAGTTAATTGTTGTAGCATAACAAATAGGCTAAATAGTTGTTCGTGTACCATTGTTTGAAATTTTAAATTTCTATACCTTATTCTAGGAGCATATCATTAGGGGAGTCTATACATAAGACACCATTGTTTCAAATTCAAAATTGTTGGCTCTTTCACAATTGGTTGCTTCATTTATTTGATCGAAGACAACTTGCTGTATAGAAGATGCTCTCAAAATCATAGTAAAATCCTTTATTTCGGGATGAATGTTCAAAATATTTCCCATCATAACAATGAACAAAAGCATCAGCCATTAACCTGAACTCTGCAAGAGTTTCATCAATTTATACTTTTCCACTCTCTTTTCCATTCTAAATTTTATTCCCAATTTCATCCTTGAAGAAATTCCTCAGCTTGTATATCTTGTTGTTAGCCATAACTTTACCACGGGTCGAGGATAGCTTTAATTTTTTACCTAAGCAACAATTGGTAAATTTATGGCTAACAATAGGATCTATAGGCTGAGGAAGTTCTTCATGGATGAAATTGGGAATAAAATTCAAAATGGAAAAGAGAGTGAAAAGGTAGAAATTGATGAAACTCTTGCAAAGTTTAGGTTAATGAATGATGCTTTTGTTCATGTTATGATGGGAAAGATTTTGAAAATTCATCCCGAAATAAAGGATTTTACTGTAATTTTGAGAGAATCTTCTATATAGCAGTCTATCTTAGATCAAATAAATGAAGCAAACAATTGTGAAAGAGCCAAAATTTTTGAATTTGAAACAATGGTGTCTTATGTATAGACTCCCCTTGTGATTTGCTCCTAGAATAAGGTATATCAATTTAGAATTTGAAACAATGGTATATGAAAAACTATTTAGCCTATATGTTATGCTACAACAATTAACTACAGGTTAGAACATATCCATATCAGCATAAAATAGCAGGTGGAATTCCTTTCAAACTTTTTTGTGGTAATTTCTTTGTAAGGAATTTTGCACTCCATGAAAATTCTATATGCACAACAGTATGTTGGTTATTATCTTGATCTCCTTTGTGATCAAAAGAATAGTGAAGTTCATTGCATAACTCATTCCTCTAAGTCATGTGCAAATGAAGTTCTCAATCCTATAGGACAGAGGATAATTCATTGTTTGCAACTCTCTAACAACGGTAAATAGATACAATAAAGATATTTGAAATTTTAGAAGTGGATATTTTTTAATTGCTAAAGCCTTTTTAATCAGTTTTATAACTTAAAATTATTTAAGCTATTTGAATAGATAAACTTCATATTATAAATCTTTAAAGTACAATAGAATCAGGTACTTAAAATGATTATAAAGAAGTTGAATGAAAATTACTGATTTAGCTTTTCCTTTTGCACGTTTACAGGGTTATTTCTTCAAACATTTATTAGGCCTATTTTGGATTCTATGGAAATAACAAAGGTAGTTCCACATCTAGGTCTAAATGAGGTGATGAACCATCCTTCTATGATGAAGTTTACAAGATACACCCAAGAATAGATATAAAAATATCACATTTTTAAACCTTCAGATCTTTGAGGTCGTTGCAGATTTGATTTGATTTTGTACAACTAGATGGATCTAAAAAAATGTTGCTTGAAAATGATGTAAGTGAAAATGTTATTTGTTTAGAATAATCTAAGTGTGTTATTTTTCACTTGCACAATTTTTTTTTGTCTACCTTAAGATAACCGTTAAAATTATCATTTTGTTAATCATAATATGTCATTGTATATTTGTATTTTGTTAGATTGTATTGGATAGTTAATGGTTAATTTAAAAAAAAATTAAAAAAATCAATATAATATACTTTCCATGTACTTCTTTTCATGACTTGTAAATCTATTTTTTTTGTACTTCTTGTGATCATCAAAAATAGAGATGATTTTAGTCTCTGTGAAATATTTTCATGCATGTTTGAGATCTCTCCAAGGTGATGAAAAAGGCCCTAGGGTTTGGTAGGGTTTTGAGTATCCTTATTGTTTTGATGGTAATGTTGTCACTAAGTTCTCTCCTTACCCAAATATAGTCACTTGAGAAACTGCCATGATGCTCTTGAC
Source organism: Sequoiadendron giganteum (assembly GCA_007115665.2). Classification (NCBI taxonomy): domain Eukaryota; kingdom Viridiplantae; phylum Streptophyta; class Pinopsida; order Cupressales; family Cupressaceae; genus Sequoiadendron; species Sequoiadendron giganteum. The sequence continues at coordinate 362,848,294 of CM021105.1, read as the reverse complement.
TATAAATTACTTTGTTCTCCCTACCTTCTCACTAGAGGTTTGATTCTTAAACTATACCAACTACCCTTCCATCTCAACATCTTTTCACGCTCTTGCATATATTCTCGTAAGAATTTATTCTTATGACTCTGAAAGTTATCGCTAGATCTATTATGACTGTTAGGTCTTGGAGGGTATATGATTTTCTTCTACAAACTCTTAGATTGTCATACTTTTGATGAAAAATCTCCAAGGATGTTTGCTCACTGACTTAACTCTGTATATTCTCTATTATACATTGAATATTCATGGTTTCTAGTTAACTGTTTATTGGTGTAACCATTTCCATGTTTCTTGGGACTGTCATCCCTATAGGATAGTTTCATAGGACTATTTTTTCAAGGTAGTAGATGCTCATGACAAGTTTCATAATACCACCATACTATAAGAGCCAAGAATACATGATGCGATGTAGTGGTAACATCCCACATTACCACGAAGGCTGAGCAATAAATGTGCGGTATGGTGGTAACTCAAATACTTCTCCCACATCCCCCCAAGAGCCAAGAAGGCATGGCACGGTGTTGAGGTAACATCCCGCATTATCGTGAAGGTCGAGCAATAACGATGTGGTGTAGCAGTAACAATCCACATTACTGCGAAGACCGAGCAATAATGGTGCAGTGTAGTAGTAACATCCTACGTCACCATAAGGATCATGTCAAAATGGTGTGGTATCATGGTTAAAATATAAAAATAAATATCACATTTCTTTGAGGAATTTTTTTGAAACAGTTTTCTTGCCTTGTGTATATTGCTTCCACATTTTCAAGTATGTCTAGCAGGGCACTTGTAACTACAACATATGGCAAAAAAAATCCCTGTTGTTATACTTTGATGGATGTCCCTTCATTATTACTAGATATCTGATGTAGTGCATAGTATTGTAGTGTAAGCCTATTTTTTAGATTATTTCATTTAGCATCACCAATATTCTCCACAAGAACTTTGTCCCTATTTAAAATGATGGAAATGGTTCACAACTCTTAGAACAATTTCTCTTGCAATAGTCTTGGAGATGAATTTAGATGTAGTGTGAAAATTAGAACATACTCAAAGGTTCTTGACAACTCTAATAGTTGTACCAGGGGCCATGTTTAACAAACCAAATGCAATTGCTAACTTTTCACTATGGTGGTAGATAAATGATTCTTTTTTCTTCTATTCCACAACATTGAGTAAAAGTATTGAATTTGGAAATACCCTGTTGCCTTCATTTTCCAAGCTAATTTCTCTAATTTTGCATAGATCTCCCATGTTTGTGGATGTGATCTGTCTCCTACACAAAAAGCATGTACCTGTTTATGCCCTTCAATTCAACTACATGCATGTATCTTTTTAATTCCTCTATCTTTCATCAATCTCCTTATTATTTGAACCTCACCACACCTGCCCACTTTTGCACAAATGTTTTAGAGAAGAACATAAGTTGCAACATTTTTAGGATCCAAATACAAAAGTAGTGTTGCTAGAATACTCATCCTATATTCATCTATGATCCACAAGAACCAAAGGTTTAATTGGAATCTTAGTAATAATATTTAGTGTTTCCTCAAGATAGCCAACACAATCATGAAGGTCAGCCATGCACACCTAATGATAAACTATATATGTAATGCAATAAGGGTTACTGACGTGTGAAGTATGTGCATCCCTCATCCACTAAACCTTCATGATTGCATGCATCTAGAACATAAGAAAAGCTTACAATGTGGGTGTTCCAAAGTGCTTCATTAATCCAAATATTTTGAGAGATCCCTTGCAAAATCCATTTTGTGCATATTCTACAATCATATCATTTCATTCCATGAGATGAAATGTCTTTGAGGCATTCTGTCAAGCAATTCATTTTGTACTACATTTTGGTGTCAAATATTTGGTAATTATGGTTAGTTTCATTACATTCAAATTTTGAATTCTGGGAAATTATATAATGTAAATAGATTGATGGTTCTTTAGATAGTGAAATTAGCTCTCTTTGAAATTAACTAAAATATCTAGAAGGATTATTTTAATTAAAGAGGATTTTGTGGTTATTTTTGTAACAGTGATTAACAATGATTTTACAGTGTAGCTAGCTTGCTATTTTCATTCAAGATACAAGTCATCAAAGTCAAGCACATACCAAGAAGATGGTACTCTAATTCAAACCCTCAACCTCACTTAGTTTAGTCTACTTACATGGGGATATTAAGGAAGTTGGTAAAAAATTAATATATATCATTTATTGTTTGTGAAGGAGAATCCCGTGAGATTCAATATGGCCGTGGATCAATATCCGATTTCTTAAGTAAAGATGATGTCACAGTTGGGAAACTTGTTGTGAAACATTAGGTTAGTAATTTTTGGATGTTAAGGCTTCCCAGTTGGATATCAAAGATCTTTTCTCATCAAATTAATTTGGGATTTATGTATAAATGGATTCTTCCATGGTCCAGGTCTTTACTCAGACAACACATGAACCAAGGTTGACCATTTTGTTGTCCAATTAAGTCTGATGGCATTCTTGGGCTTGGTTTCCAAGAATTTCTTTTTGATAATGTTGTTCCAGTTTGGTTAGTGTTGATATCCTTCATTCTATAATGTCAACTTCATTTTATAATCTGAGCATATCACCTTTCTTAAACTTTGAACAAAGTCTTGAAATCAAGGGTTAAATATGCATATTTCAGTCCTATGTTGAACACTCTATTTAAGACATTTGTTGACAAGGCTATGGTTTTTTAATTGATTTATCTTTCTGGTATGTTTGGACTTTCTTTTGTAAACTTACAATATATAATGAACTTTTATTCTTTCTAAATTGAGACTGATATTATTATTTTTGGTTGTATTGAGGCACAACTTCATTCATGGCAGAAAAGAAAGCACTCTATTGCTCATATCAGATAGCATGTTGCATATAAATGAGGAAATATTCTAGTTGGTTTATTGTTGACTACGTTGAAGGAGAGATCTTCATATATGGGACATGATCAACACTCTCCTTGAATTCTACATGTTACAGCTTGCTCCAGGAAGATTTCCCACGTTGTAGAAGTTTTAAGAGATGAAAGGGGAATGCGCTCACATTGAAGGGATTCAAGCATGCGTTTCCATCATTGCATAATTCTTTTGGAGAAGTTTCTTAATTGCAGTCATTTCTCTGCAATATTGTAACTTAGATTTTTAGTCTTGTGACTAAAAATAATAATTGTAATACTCTATTTGTAAGCTATAACTAGAACACCTTTCTTTTTGTAATGCCTCGCCATGTAACCCGAAAGGAAGTTGCAATTACCTACTTAAGTGAACAACATTTTTTTTTAAAATGTCATTAACATACATATTCACTTACTATTTGACAACAACCTCTAAAGCTACGAGATTGGGATTACTTAAAATCCATACACACATTATAATACATCCATAACATTTAATTACACAATGAATCAAGTACTCATACATAATAAATTCACCATAACATAAAGAGATATAACAAACTCCATTTACATTAACTTAATCATAAGGTTACATCTCTCATTCCTCGAATGAGGCAATAATACAAATGTGTTACATTATACAAATATCCACCTCGAATACAAATGAGAGGTAAAATAACATGAGTCAAACTGAAATAAATACATTGCTTGAAATGAACAATGGAACCTATGAGCTCTCCAACTGGAACCCTCACCATCAAGAATTGAAGATCAAAGGGGGACCAAACGGTGTATGGTGCATGTTCCACCCAACCAAGTGATACCCGAAGGCCCACCCCCCATGCTAGGAGATAGTAACAACATAACATGGACAAACCAACAACCACTAGTCACAGGTTGAATCATACTGACACAACCAATCACACGTACAACACAAGTACAACTCTAACATGGTTACATTGCTTCCAGATAAAAAAAATTAGGTATGTTAAGATAAACATACACATAAAACCAAATACCAACTGTTGTCCTAGACAGAGTGTCATCACACAACTTATACTGAGTTACCCACTGCGGATCTTCATAGGCCCCGGTTATCCTAGAGACCTCAACCAACCCTTGGCCCTCATACTTACTAATGCGGGATCAAATACCTCTTGAAAAGACAAGGTAGTTGACCTTTGCCATTCCAGGCCCTTCCCACTCACCCCAAGCCTAAAAAAGCACTTGAGACTATGAATGAGGCTAAAACTTATCTTTTTAGTGTGAAGTACTACCTAAATTTCTAAGTACATTGTTTTAGTTATCACTTGATTAAACCACCTCCGAAGGTTACCCAATCTTACCTCTTATAGGCTCTAGCCCCTAATGAAAGCCACTATTCTATTTGACAACACACAAGAAAACCAATCACCAAGGGAATCCCAAGTGCATACAAACTAAGTAACACAACCACTCTAATCTTAGGAGGCAACAAATATTACAAAGCCTCTCCAAACACATGGAGGCATCAAAATACATAATCCACTCCTTCCAAAGGAGGCACAAATCATCCCCGTTCGTGGAAACCAGGTAAATCACTAACAAGACACCATGCACTACCCAAGGGATTCAAAATAGGTTGACATAACAAATCGACAACCCCGTCATATAAGGAACCTCTGGAAGACTTAAATTCTGGACAACACTTAACCCATCTCCCAAAATGAGACTAGAAGAATAAGAACATACAAGACATGATTCAAATCTAATATTTGGATTTCCTAAATTCATCCTCAATTAGTGGATAACATTGACAAAACCAACGCACTAATCCAAGGATACAATAACTGGATTGACTCAAATAAACATACAACCCCATTTCCCTCTTTCACTATTGGAAGTCTTAAACAATTTAATCTCACTTCCCCTTACGAAATACAAAGGAAATAAACATAGAAGGCATTTGCGAGGAAATAACTATTTTTGGATATACTAAATCCATTTCAGTTACCCTATTGAAATAATTGATAGAAATAATTAATTGCCTTTTCAATTACAGATAAGGGGAAAAACTAATTTAAATAAATAAATCAAACCCTTGATTACTTATAAAAGAAACATAAATCAACTACAAGTTAACTCTTATAATTTTCCAACTAAAACATTTAATTCCTTCAATTTCCTTACTAAAACATAAAAACATGTTATATTTTTGAAATAAAACTATTTTAAATATAAAAATATATATTCATAAAATATACATACATAATTATATTTTAAATTATATAATTATGTGTATACACTTATAATATATATTCATTAAATATATAATTGATATTTTACAAATTGAATATATATAGTATATATATATAATATAAACACATATACACATTATATATATATACATAATATAGATACATATATATAATGTATATATATAAAATATAATATATATATTTCATATTGAACAAATTAAATAATATCGAAATCATTTAATGAATCGAAATTCATCATTAAAGAGGGCTAAGCACAACCGAACCCCAAACCATAGGGCGCGATTGTGTATGGTGAGAGGGGAGGGGCTGCGGAGGACCTTCCTCCACAATCGTCCACTCATGGGGCGGCAGTGGAGGCAGCGCCTCCAAGCCTTCCCAAAATATTTAACAATAAAAAACTTTAAAACAAACCCTTGCTGATTACTACGATTTTTGACAATGATTTTTCCAGCAAATTTCATATTTGCAGCCATAAATGGGTTTGTCATACGGCGACCAGCTTAATATTATTATTTAAAATAAATAAATAATATATATATATATATATATATATATATATATATATATATATATATATATATATAATATGTGTATATGAATTTGTATATATTACAATATATACATTTGTATATATGTATATAATATATATATATAAATATCACAATTTTATAAACAAATTGAGAAGATACTTTTTTGAAAAACCCTCTACAGGTAAAATAGAACAAAAACCCAATTTTCATAGAAGATTTTACAATAAATCTTTCAAACAGCTTTCTCAAATCCAAACACATAGATAAGAAAAGACAAGTTATAGAAAATCTTAATTTCTTCCAGAAACTTTCAATAAATTTCTACATTTCCTCTGGGTTTTTTTCACGGGAAATCTACAAAATCTAGAAGCCTTACAATTTTTCCCTACAGAGGTTTCCTATGATTACATAGAGGTTTTAACAATTTCAACACAGATTTAAACACTAAAATTCTCTGAATTTAAATTTGTTTTCCTCTAGTTTTATTTCACTGTTTAAATCTAATAATTCCTCAAAGATCTCAAATCTTATTCTTTGGTTTCACTGTAACTAAAATTTCCTACAGAGGCTCTAGGTTTCTTCATGGAAATCACAAAAGCCTTAAATTCTTCTTTTCTTAAACAAAGTAAACTTTGAACTACAAATCTAGCACAACAATATTCTATAGTAATACAATTCCAGTTAAAATTTTAAACCAAACAATATCACAAGAATGGAACCTGTTTCAACGAAGCTTTTGAAGTGTTGAAGTTTTTGATGCCGAGCCTCTTCCAAAGCTTTCATAGCTTCTTCCCATCAATAACAATTTACCAAGCATAGTAATGTGTCCAACACCACAACAATCTATATCAAACAAATCTAAGAATGCAAATCTTTTTCACAATATCCTTACAATCCAAAATCTCATTCCAATTTTCCACAACAAACCAAAATCCCCCTTTCCAAAATTTGAACATGCAAAAATATCTTGTGCTTTTCCGTGAAGAAGCCAAAGCCAAGATTCTCTCTGGGAATTCATTTTTTAACA
>CM021105.1:362814372-362841419 GCA_007115665.2 Sequoiadendron giganteum | reverse complement strand
TTTAGATTATTTCATTTAGCATCACCAATATTCTCCACAAGAACTTTGTCCCTATTTAAAATGATGGAAATGGTTCACAACTCTTAGAACAATTTCTCTTGCAATAGTCTTGGAGATGAATTTAGATGTAGTGTGAAAATTAGAACATACTCAAAGGTTCTTGACAACTCTAATAGTTGTACCAGGGGCCATGTTTAACAAACCAAATGCAATTGCTAACTTTTCACTATGGTGGTAGATAAATGATTCTTTTTTCTTCTATTCCACAACATTGAGTAAAAGTATTGAATTTGGAAATACCCTGTTGCCTTCATTTTCCAAGCTAATTTCTCTAATTTTGCATAGATCTCCCATGTTTGTGGATGTGATCTGTCTCCTACACAAAAAGCATGTACCTGTTTATGCCCTTCAATTCAACTACATGCATGTATCTTTTTAATTCCTCTATCTTTCATCAATCTCCTTATTATTTGAACCTCACCACACCTGCCCACTTTTGCACAAATGTTTTAGAGAAGAACATAAGTTGCAACATTTTTAGGATCCAAATACAAAAGTAGTGTTGCTAGAATACTCATCCTATATTCATCTATGATCCACAAGAACCAAAGGTTTAATTGGAATCTTAGTAATAATATTTAGTGTTTCCTCAAGATAGCCAACACAATCATGAAGGTCAGCCATGCACACCTAATGATAAACTATATATGTAATGCAATAAGGGTTACTGACGTGTGAAGTATGTGCATCCCTCATCCACTAAACCTTCATGATTGCATGCATCTAGAACATAAGAAAAGCTTACAATGTGGGTGTTCCAAAGTGCTTCATTAATCCAAATATTTTGAGAGATCCCTTGCAAAATCCATTTTGTGCATATTCTACAATCATATCATTTCATTCCATGAGATGAAATGTCTTTGAGGCATTCTGTCAAGCAATTCATTTTGTACTACATTTTGGTGTCAAATATTTGGTAATTATGGTTAGTTTCATTACATTCAAATTTTGAATTCTGGGAAATTATATAATGTAAATAGATTGATGGTTCTTTAGATAGTGAAATTAGCTCTCTTTGAAATTAACTAAAATATCTAGAAGGATTATTTTAATTAAAGAGGATTTTGTGGTTATTTTTGTAACAGTGATTAACAATGATTTTACAGTGTAGCTAGCTTGCTATTTTCATTCAAGATACAAGTCATCAAAGTCAAGCACATACCAAGAAGATGGTACTCTAATTCAAACCCTCAACCTCACTTAGTTTAGTCTACTTACATGGGGATATTAAGGAAGTTGGTAAAAAATTAATATATATCATTTATTGTTTGTGAAGGAGAATCCCGTGAGATTCAATATGGCCGTGGATCAATATCCGATTTCTTAAGTAAAGATGATGTCACAGTTGGGAAACTTGTTGTGAAACATTAGGTTAGTAATTTTTGGATGTTAAGGCTTCCCAGTTGGATATCAAAGATCTTTTCTCATCAAATTAATTTGGGATTTATGTATAAATGGATTCTTCCATGGTCCAGGTCTTTACTCAGACAACACATGAACCAAGGTTGACCATTTTGTTGTCCAATTAAGTCTGATGGCATTCTTGGGCTTGGTTTCCAAGAATTTCTTTTTGATAATGTTGTTCCAGTTTGGTTAGTGTTGATATCCTTCATTCTATAATGTCAACTTCATTTTATAATCTGAGCATATCACCTTTCTTAAACTTTGAACAAAGTCTTGAAATCAAGGGTTAAATATGCATATTTCAGTCCTATGTTGAACACTCTATTTAAGACATTTGTTGACAAGGCTATGGTTTTTTAATTGATTTCTCTTTCTGCTATGTTTGGACTTTCTTTTGTAAACTTACAATATATAATGAACTTTTATTATTTCTAAATTGAGACTAATATTAATTTTTTTGGTTGTATTGAGGCACAACTTCATTCATGGCAGAAAATGAAGCACTCTATTGCTCATATCAGATAGCATGTTGCATATAAATGAGGAAATATTCTAGCTGGGTTATTGTTGACTGCGTTGAAGGAGAGAGCTTCATATATGAGACATGATCAACACTCTCCTTGAATTCCACACGTTACAACTTGCTCCAGGAAGATTTCCCACATTGTAGAAGTTTTAAGAGATGAAAGGGGAATGTGCTCACATTAAAGGGATTCAAGCATGCGTTTCCATCATTGCAGAAGTCTTTTGGAGAAGTTTCTTTCTTACAGTCATTTCTCTGCAATATTGTAACTTAGATTTTTAGTCTTGTGACTAAAAATAGTAATTGTAATACTCTATTTGTAAGCTATAACTAGAACACCTTTCTTTTTGTAATGCCCCACCACGTAACCCTAAAGGAAGTTGCAATTACCTACTTAAGTGAACAACTTTTTTTTTTAAAATGTCATTAACATACATATTCACTTACTAATTGACAACAACCTCTAAAGCTACGAGATTGGGATTACTTAAAACCCATACACACATTATAATACATCCATAACATTTAATTACATAATGAATCAAGTACTCATACATAATAAATTCACCATAACATAAAGAGATATAACAAACTCCATTTACATTAACTCAATCATAAGGTTACATCTCTCATTCATGCAATAATACAAATGTGTTACATTATACAAATATCCACCTCAAATACAAATGAGGGGTAAAATAACATGAGTCAAACTGAAATAAATACATTGCTTGAAATGAACAATGGAACCTGCGAGCTCTCCAACTGGAACCCTCACCATCAAGAAATGAAGATCAAAGGGGGACCCAACGGTGTATGGTGCATGTTCCACCCAACCAAGTGGTACCCAAAGGCCCACCCCCCATGCTAGGAGATAGTAACAACATAACATGGATAAACCAACAACCACTAGTCACAGGCTGAATCATACTGACACAACCAATCACACGTACAACACAAGTACAACTCTAACATGGTTACATTGCTTCCAGATAAAAACAAATCAGGTATGTTAAGAGAACCATACACATAAAACCAAATACCAACTATTGTCCTAGACAGAGTGTCATCACACAACTTATATTGAGTTACCCACTACGGATCTTCATAGGCCCCAGATATCCTGGAGACCTCAACCGACCCTCGGCCCTCATACTTACTAATGTGAGATCAAATACCTCTCGAAAAGACAAGGTAGTTGACCTTTGCCATTCTAGGCCCTTCCCACTCACCCCAAGGCTAAACAAGCACTTGAGACTATGAATGAGGCTAAAACTTATCTTTTTAGTGTGAAGTACTACCTAAATTTCTAAGTAAATTGTTTTAGTTATCACTTGATTAAACCACCTCCGAAGGTTAACCAGTCTTACCTCTTACGGGCTCTAGCCCCTAACAAAAGCCACTATTGTATTTAAAACACAAGCAAACCAATCACCAAGGGAATCCCTAGTGCATACAAACTAATTAACACAACCACTCTAACCTTAGGAGGCAACAAATATAACAAAGCCCCTCCAAAAACATGGAGGCATCAAAATACATAATCCACTCCTTCCAAAGGAGGCACAAATCATCCCCGTTCTTGGAAACTGGGTAAATCACTAACAAGACACCATGCACTACCCAAGGGATTCAAAATAGGTTGACATAACAAATCAACAACCCCGTCATATAAGGAACCTCTAAAAGACTTAAATTCTGGACAACACTTAACCCATCTCCCAAAATGAGACTAGAAGAATGAGAACATACAAGACATGATTCAAATCTAATATTTGAATTTCCTAAATCCATCCTCAATCAGTGGATAACATTGACAAAACCAACACACTAATCCAAGGATACAATAACTGGGTTGACTCAAATAAACATACAACCCCATTTCCCTCTTTCACTATTGGAAGTCTTAAACAATTTAATCTCACTTCCCCTTACGAAATACATAGGAAATAAACATAGAAGGCATTTGCGAGGAAATAACTATTTTTGGATATACTAAATCCATTTCAGTTACCCTATTAAAATAATTGATAGAAATAATTAATTGCCTTTTCAATTACAGATAAGGGGAAAAACTAATTTAAATAAATAAATAAAACCCTTGATTACTTATAAAAGAAACATAAATCAACTACAAGTTAACTCTTATAATTTTCCAACTAAAACATTTAATTCCTTCAATTTCCTCACTAAAACATAAAAACATGTTATCTTTTTGAAATAAAACTATTTTAAATATAAAAATATATATTTAATATATATTCATAAAATATACATACATAATTATATTTTAAATTATATAATTATGTATATACACTTATAATATATATTCATTAAATATATAATTGATATTTTACAAACCAAATATATATATATATATATATATATATATAATATATAAACAAATATACACATTATATATATATACATAATATACATACATATATATAATGTATATATATAAAATATAATATATATATTTCATATTGAACAACTTAAATAATATCAAAATCATTTAATAAATCAAAATTCGTCATTAAAGAGGGCTAAGCACAACCGAACCCCAAACCATTGGGTGCGGCTATGTATGGTGAGAGGGGAGGGGCTGCGGAGGACCTTCCTCCACAGTCGTCCCCTCATGGGGCGGCGGTGGAGGCAGCACCTTCAAGCCTTCCCAAAATCTTTAACAATAAAAAACTTTAAAACAAACCTTTGCTGATTACTACGATTTTTGACAATGATTTTTCTAGCAAATTTCATATTCGTAGCCATAAATGGGTTTGCCGTATAGCGACCAATTTAATATTATTATTTTAAAAAAATAAATAAACAATATATATATATATAATATATGTGTATATGCATTTGTATATATTACAATATATACATTTGTATATATGTATATAATATATATATAAAAATATCACAATTTTATAAACAAATTGAGAAGATACTGTTTTGAAAAACCCTCTATAGGTAAAATAGAACAAAAACCCAATTTTCAGAGAAGATTTTACAATAAATCTTTCAAATATCTTTCTCAAATCCAAACACAGATAAGAAAAGACAAGTTATAGGAAAATCTTAATTTCTTCCAGAAGCTTTCAATAAATTTCTACATTTCCTCTGGGTTTTTTTCATGGCAAATCTACAAAATCCAGAAGCCTTACAATTTTTCCCTACAGAGGTTTCCTATGATTACACAGAGGTTTTAACAATTTCAACACAGATTTAAACACTAAAATTCTCTGAATTTAAATTTGTTTTCCTCTAGTTTTATTTCACTGTTTAAATCTAATAATTCCTCAAAGATCTCAAATCTTATTCTTTGGTTTCACTGTAACTAAAATTTCCTACAGAGGCTCTAGGTTTCTTCATGGAAATCACAAAAGCCTTAAATTCTTCTTTTCTTAAACAAAGTAAACTTTGAACTACAAATCTAGCACAACAATATTCTATAGTAATACAATTCCAGTTAAAATTTTAAACCAAACAATATCACAAGAATGGAACCTGTTTCAACGAAGCTTTTGAAGTGTTGAAGTTTTTGATGCCGAGCCTCTTCCAAAGCTTTCATAGCTTCTTCCCATCAATAACAATTTACCAAGCATAGTAATGTGTCCAACACCACAACAATCTATATCAAACAAATCTAAGAATGCAAATCTTTTTCACAATATCCTTACAATCCAAAATCTCATTCCAATTTTCCACAACAAACCAAAATCCCCCTTTCCAAAATTTGAACATGCAAAAATATCTTGTGCTTTTCCGTGAAGAAGCCAAAGCCAAGATTCTCTCTGGGAATTCATTTTTTAACAACCCTCAATGAATTAACTAAAACATGCTGGTAGTCAGCAAATATCTTTTATCAATCACATTTATTTTCACAAAAATAATTTAATAATTTCATATTCAAATTTAATTTTCAAATTATATTTAATTTCTTAAACAACTTTCTTAATAAACAATTTAATTAATTAATTTAATTACTTAATAAATAAATTTAACCACATGAATTAAATTTTAATTTACTAAATAAATTAAAGTTAATTAATTAATTTAAATAGAATGCTTCCATCATATTATCTAAAATTAATTAAATAAGTACCAACATCATTTAATGCATAATTTAACATTTATTTTCATCACATAAACCTTGCATAATTAAATAGTAATAAACAAGGAAAAGGAAGACACACCAAACAACGACTGATGACACACTATGGCTAGGGTGTAGACCTGACACATGTTATCTAGCTACTATTTCTTGTTCAACTTAACCGTTGGGTTGACAGGCTCATACCTGTGAAACCAGGTGGAGTCGATGTCATGTACCTGCAAACCTGTAAACGAGATATCAAAGTACATGCATAAAATACACATCGTGAAGAGGAAATCATAGAATCGTAGGGCGCTCACAAGCGAGTGATGCGATCCCGCCCCCTTCACCAATACACTCATTATAAACTGACAATTCCATCATAATCAAATAACTCATATGCAATAAACATGTTATAGCAACTAACATTATTACACCAATTAACAAATGTCAAATAAAGCATCAGATAAGATACATCACATCACACAAATAGTCTCTTGCTCTATAAATAGCGATAAAATAACACACACGTGATAAAGTATCTCAATATCCAGAAAACATCAATGCAAACAAAACAAAACAAGGACACACTGTCTAGTCTAGAAAGCAAAACGGAGCGGTATTACACTTTTATTAATAAAGTTCATCAATTTTTCCTTCTTAATGGCTGTCTTATTGTGTGCTTGATGTGTATTTCTACGTTTTATGCTTAAATCCTCATATATTAGTTAATTAAAATGAGTAAATATACTATAAATTGACATTAATTAATAATTAAATTGACTAAATATACTACCAATTGATAAAAATTAGTGAACAGTGAATAAATATGACTAGATATATGACCAGTGAAATCAATGAATAAAAATGACTAAATATACTACCAAATTAGAACAATCAATGACTAAATCAACAACTAATAAGTGATCAGATTAAAATAATCAATGACTAAATAAACAACTAAATAAGTGACTAGTTAAATATATTAGTGAATAAAAATGACTAAATAAGTGACAAGATTACAACAATCAATGACTAAATCAATGACTAAATATATCAATGGAAAAAAGTGACTAGATCGCAACAATGAATGACTAAATATACTACCAAATCGATCAATCAAAACAACCAATAAATGACTAAAAATGGTTTAGTCATCAATTTGGCCGCATTATATATGACTGGCAATAAACTACTAGTGGTCACATGACCAACTGTAGTCATTTATAAGCAGTTTTTAGTAGTTTTTTCAATAATTTATTGTTGTTTCTATACTAGTGTGATTTGTAGTAATACTGCCAATTTATTGCAAGTGTCCTATAGTACCTCCTTTCTAGAAAATATAATACTTTGTAGTTACCCATAAATGTGTATGTTAAGAATCTCTCAATTTCTACCATTACAACACCTTTAAAAATGCATTCAATCTACACATAGATTCATGCCCACCTTCTTTATTACATTAATTTACAAATTCTCACACATAGGTTCCTATTGATGAGGGCCCCTTACTATTATATCTTGAAAGATATCAACAACTTGAGGACCACCAATAGGATTCATAGGTGGGTTCTTAGCCTTCCCCTCATTCCCACTTTGATGAGTGACATGATGCCTAGGAGGCATCTTTCATTGACAATCAATGCATAGGTTAGGACATACATAAAATCATCTAAAAAGCATCACTAAGGTATGACATTCATTGCTCCAAGATAGAATGATATAATAATTTGAAATTAACAACCACACACCACTCAATTTTAACCTTGCAAGGAAAATGAAACCATATGGTTACTAGAAGTCAACACAAAACCAATTGAATATACATGATTTAATAAAATTAAACTCTCTATCATAAAATAAATTATATATGAATATGCTTGTTGAATCTAATTCTCAAAATCATATTTATTGCAATAAAATTTCAAGGTTCATGGCCTATAATAGACAATGAAAAGGAATGGAAAATTTATAATTTAATATATTCCTCTTCATAGACCTAATACTTAAAAACTTTCAAAAGTGATAGCGTTTGAGACTTATAAATATGTCTATCAAATATATAATAACAAAACCTAAGAAATTTTTTAAATAGCCATGATTATCTTCTCAAACTAGTAAGGAAATATAGGCCAGTTAAGAAATTTTTTTTTCTAGAAATTTAGTTAGAAATTAAACCAAAATATCACCTTCCCAAAATCACACAATCATGAAATGCCAACAATAAATTATGATCAAGTAGCTCATTAAATTATACTTAATACATTTATAATTTTCCACTTGTCAAATCAATGAATTAGGACCTTGATATTATTATTTAAAGATTTTAAATTAGGCCATTGTGTTGAAATCAAAATTTAATATAAAATGCTTGAATTTAATCAAGGGTACATGTACATGACTTTAATTGTATAATTTAATGTACATGTTATGGATTTTCATGTTACAAATTTGTTAATGTTATAAGTTGAACATGTCTTCAAATGAAGTGTATTTTGAATGTATTCATGTTCAATGTGATTTATAACATTCAAATTGTGTACATTATTTAATTAGTTTGTTGATATATTTTTTTTAATTGTTTAACATGCAGTTGCCATTTCATTATTCACATGGAGCCTGAATTTAACATAGAGGATTTTATACCTAATGGACAACCTGAAGATCCCATACATCCAGATCCACCACCACAACAAAACCCCACCCTCCACACTCTCCACCTCCTAACCCCCCACACCATATAGTAGATCAGGCTCAGTTAAGAGAGAGAATTAGAGAAAATCTTAATGTGATTCAGGAAAATATAGATTTGATAGAAGCAAATGAGGCTAATATCCCCCCCATCTTGCATGGTTTGCATCTTCAATGCAAACTGTTGTCGATTATGTTTGATCTATTTATGTAGACCTAGACAGGTTCCATCAATGGAGAGAAGAGAGGAGACAATTCTATGCAGATGGCTTGTCTTATAAAGATATTCATGACCTTAAAATTACTAAAGAAACCATTTTCCAACATTTATTATCCCCCAAACAAATGAACCAATTCCACTCACCAAAAAATGAATTTCAATTAAATGGTGTAGGTACCCAAAGATAGCTGCAAATTTTTGGGATAGATGGTGGATGGTGTTTGATACTCCACCACATGGAAATTCTGAGGTTCCCCTATACTTTTTGAGAAAGTTATGGGCTGAGTTTGAGTTGGGTTTAAAACCCAACTATTTTGATATGAGGTCATTTCAGGGAGCTAGGTGTGGCATGCCCCAACATAGATTAGGAGCGCATGTTGATTTTTAATGGCATGCTTTGATTGCTCCTATTGTTTCTCCTCCTTCTCCTGATGTTCCTACTACATTTCAATATTAGACGATGCTGTCAACATTAGGAGCATTGAGTTCTCTTTCAGGACATCTCACTCATCAGACTATGCATGTGGTGGTTGAAGTGGGAAATAGAAAGCATGTAGGCTTAGGCTATGGGCATACTCAGGCATCCACTTCAGGTGACCCACATGCATCTACGATGGAGTTGTATATGGATTTACTATATTCTGATGATCATCCTACATAGGTATGTTCATCTTTTGAAAGGCACATTTAAATAATTTGTTTGAAATGTGAAAAGTTCATGTAAATAATAACATCAAGAAGTGTTTGATGTAGATGCATGATCACACGATGCCTGAATCTCAATATGATTGTGTTTTTATTTCAAGTGCTATAGAAGTGGGCTCACCTTTTGGTCAGGTACAAACCAATATATATTTTAATTTATGTGGACATATCTAATTTAATTTGAATTTGTATACATGTGTGAACTTATATATTATATCTAGATGTAGCGAGGTCATACGATGTCGAGTACCGACCAACCACAAGTTGTGGTGAGAGCTCCTGAGTCATCATCAACTCAGGTGTGTGCTTTCAATTTTTTTTAAAGTTAAAATTAAATACACATCATAGATCAAATTTAATTTGAATTTGTACACATGTGTGAAATGATATATTGTATCTAGATGCAAGGAGGTCATGCGATATCGACTACTGACCAACCACAAGTTATGGTGAGCACTCCTGAGTCATCATCAGCTTAGGTGTGTGTTTTCAAAAGTTTGCTAAGTTTAAATTAAATAAACATCATAGATCTAATTTAATTTGAATTTGTATTTACATGTGTGAATTATCTATACATTGTTGTATATATATGCAAGGATTTCATGTGATGCCCATGGCGAGCACACTTGAGACATCATCAACATTTATGCATGGGAAATCTCAGGTACGTGATCATGAGGTCATATCATTCGAGGTTGTAAACTTTACTAAATATCCTATACAATTTTTAGGGACCTTTTAAATATATATATTCGAGGTTCTAACATATTGTTTGCTTTATATGAATATGCATGATATAGTAGATCAAGCATTTGGACCTTCTCTATTGACAGTTATGCTACCCATTGAACAAAATGTGCCAGTAGATTCATATAATCATATGGTAATTTATGCATACTAAGAATCATTTTTAATGTATTTACTCGATATTTAGTTAAATTTATTTGTATCAAGTTTATATTTTCAAGTTTATATGTTAAATTATATCAAAATTTCTAAATAACTTTAAATATAATTTCAAGTTTCCTGTACTCTTTTACATCATGATACAGGTACATCTAGTCCATGTGGAGCAAAGAGGAATTTAACTGATTTCCCTAATAGTTAGATGGTTTCAAATTTTATGGACTATAGATGTCTAGTTTTATTTAAATATATGTGTCAAACTTGACATATACATTTTGAACATAGGACCATTTCACATACATTATATCGATTAATATGATCATGTTTGTGTTTATTTATAACAGTTAAATTTAATATGATGATTATATATACACTCAATTATGATTGTGTTATGTTCATTTTGATGATTATATGCACTCATGTATGTATATATATTTTATCTAATTTTCAAGTAATATGCACTATATAAATTCTTATCTAGAATCAAATTTCATATATATATTTACATGCCATTGTTGAATTAAGTTTAGACATGTCTTAAAATGATCAAATCTTAAAATTCAATAATTTATCACATGGTTAGGTGAAAAATTAAAACATTCCTTAAATAGTTTATATCATATTCATAATAAATTAAGGGCAAGTAATTTTAACTATTTTCCAGTTCTAGCAAATATTTGAATCACTGAACAAACATCTATCTCCTTGTATGTATAAAATGTATGATCTATACAACTAAACAATTATATAAAATGTGGTAAACAAATGACATGATTTTTATAAGATAAAATTGGAACAAGATATTTAAAAAGTGACTAATAAGTACATTGAAATTCATACATCGAACAAACATATATAATGTATATTTATGTTTAATAAAACTATATAACATGATGAATCATATATGTGCATGTAGATATAATTAAATCTTCTCAACTTTTAGGTCAAGACCACAAATTGATATTTACAATCTCTTGATAATTTTTTTTTACAGCGAAAATCACATGGTAGACCGACTTGATGAGAACCTACAAAAATAAATAATGTAAGTAAAGTAACTATAGTTTTTATGAGTCATTTAACTAAATAATTCATGCTAGAAAAGAACAATATATAGTAAAAGATAGAAAATTGGATCTTATAAATTCCTTACAAATTCAAGTGATGTTTTTCATAGGATGGATTAAGGGGACCTAAGAGGATATAGCTTAAGGGGTCCTAAGAGAATTCCTTAGGGGGAGTTAAGAGAATGACTTAAGGGGATGCGGAGGGTGAATTATGTGGAGTTAATAGAATGACTTAAAGGGATGCAAGAGGGTGGATAAAGGGGAGTTAAGATAATGACTTAAAGGGATGCAAGAGGGTGGATTAAGGGGATGCATGCCATGAACCCTAGGATATGGATTAACGGGTCCTAAGAGGATGGCTTAAGGGGAATTATGAGAGTGTCTTAAGGGATGTAAGAGAATGACTAAATAAAAGTTCAAAAATTGGATATTATAAATTCCTTACAAATTCAAGTGATGTTTTCCATAGGATGGATTAAGGGGACCTAAGAGGATATAGATTAAGGGGTCCTAAGAGGATATAACTTAAGGGGCCATAGGTTGGATTCAAGTGATGTTTTCCATAGGATGTATTTTTTATTCTAAGCATCTCATGAACCTAGAAACCCTAACCCTAAACCATAGGACCTAAAGCCTAGGTGTAACTTAGATAAAATGGATGCTACACAATAAGATGATTAAATCTAATCTAACATGCATAAATCTAAATCAAACAATAAAGAATGAGATAAAATGAACTAAAAGTAAATAAAAAAATGTATGAAATAATCTCACCGAATATCAATCCATTTCCTCAAATTATCCTGATTGTCCTTCTACATTTTTTTGTGTTAGTATTCTTGCCCTCAAATTTTCAGTATGTATGCAAGCATAGCCTTGATGTATGTCTAAGAAAAATATCAAAGATTATAAGTTCTTCCAAAAAGTGTATTGATTTTGGGAGGAGGAATAATGCCAAAGATCAGCTAATTTATAGAAAGTTGGTTTTCGAACGATCGAATTAGATTCGAAAGAGAGATCAACAATCGAGATTGTTGAATGTCATGTGATGTGAGTTTTGTGTTAGTTAGAACATGAGTTGGGAAATTCTACAGGATAAAGATTAAATTAGAATAATAATTTAATCTGGTGTTAAGACTATTGGAAAATAGAATGAATAGGAGTTCAAGATTAAATACATAATTTAATCTTCAGTTGAAAGTCTTTGAAAATAGAAGAATTAGACTTTGAATGAAAAGGATAAAGTTAGAACTTGGAGAATGATCTGTTTGAATGCACACATGAATTAATTAATTAAATAAAGATATTTAATTAATAAATATGTTCATGCATATGAGTTAGAACTAGTTAATTGACTGGTTGTGACAAAGAGTCTCTTCACAGTGATGATCAAATATTGAAAACGGAGATAACTGACTGATTGAAATTGATCTTGAGTCAGATGTGAGTGAATTATTAGATAACTGGATGATAGAAGAATGTGATAGAAAGAATTAATTATGAATTAAATGTTAATTTAATTCAACATTCGAAATTGAAATGATTTAATTAAATAAATAATAATTTATTTAATTGACTATTGAAAAGGTTAATTGAATAATTAAATAATTCGAAATGAATATTTAATTATAGTTGAAAATATGATAAATGGGTAAATTAAATAATAAATTATTTAATTCAGAGAGAGAATTAATTAATTAGCGAATTAATTAATTAAATATGATTTATTTAATTAATTAGAGTTGAATAAGGGTCATAATGAATTAATTAAATAATTAAGGTTATTTAATTAATAGAGGAAATATGTGTTTAGGAAATAATTAAATAATTAATATTATTTAATCATGACCATGGACATTAGAAAATTATGTCGAAAGTGGTACTTGCAGGCTTAGACCAATTTTTTGTGTCTACAGTTTGCCCCTCTTTGATACAATGTTGTTTATCACGTTGTGTCAAAGAAAATTAATAAAAAGTATGCCCTAGTATGAAAGGGAGGATGAAAAGGAGGTAGTGGTATGCCCCCTCAAGAGGATAGGCGGGTTCGATGAAAATGAGTGTGCTCTTGACATGGATGAGAGAACTAGAAGATGAATGACAAAAAGGATAAAGGAACATAGAGAAGGGTGGTGAAGATGCAGAAAGAAGAAATGTTAGAGTGGATAATTCAAAATGTTAGTATGAAGCAAGAATGGTTATTTGAAGCACATATAATCTTTGATATTTTTCCATTTATATACTAAGCTTTACATTTTATCATCATTGGGCGAGATTGACACAAATGGATAGTACACACCATGATATGAGATAGACCATAGTGTACAAAGTCATCCATTTGCGAAAAATAGACAATCATAGACAAGGAGTGTCTTAACGCATACTAAGGGAAAGATTGCCCTTGTCTTTTTGTCTAGACAAACCACAAACAACAAACAAATAAAAGACGGGTCATGAGACGTCATTGCTCTTCTAAATCCTTCATGGGACATCCTTGAAGAAACTAGTAACATGACTCAAAATCCAAAGTTAAAAAGACAGTTGATAGATAACAGTCAAGGAAAAAGAGTCCTCAGACATCCTTGCTTCTCTAAATCCTTTAGGGGACATCCTTGAGAAAGCTAGTAACCAGACTCATTCACAAATCGATAAAAATATAAGACAAAATAAGATATAAAGTCAAAAATCCAATAAAAGTATTTACCAAAACTTGATCTTGTGTAATTGTTTGATGTTTGACCTAACTTGATGTGAGGGATGACACATACCGTATAAGACGTTGAGTCTAGTTTCAACTTTGTGACTATTTGTGTAAGGCATGACAAAGCCTGGTTTTAGAAAGACACGTGTCATATAAGACATTGAACCTAATGTCGTTGATGTGACAAGCTACATGAGGCTATGACGGTTGATGATGTTCATTGGCAAGAAAGACATATCTTGCTAAGACATAAGTTGATCACTTTGACAATGTGTTTGATTTTGACTTGATGACAGTTTTGAGATGTTTGCCTTGTTGATGCATGACTTGTTTAATGCCATGACTGTTATGAGTGTGTGTGTGTGTTGACAGTGTATGAATTGAGATGATGTACCCTAAAGGACTGACCTAGTGCAGCCTTGAGGGCTCATCGATTGATAGCCTTGCCTACGTTGTACACACATAGACCTCGTAGTTCAACCTGGCTTTAAATAACATAACTGACTGAAAATATGTACTTAAGTTGATGGTATGCAATATGTGTGATAGTGAATGCGATAAACCCTATTGGACTGACCTAGTGCAGCCTCAGGGGCTTATCGATTGATAGCCTTGCCTACGTTGTGCACATATAGAC
Organism: Sequoiadendron giganteum; assembly: GCA_007115665.2. NCBI lineage: Eukaryota > Viridiplantae > Streptophyta > Pinopsida > Cupressales > Cupressaceae > Sequoiadendron > Sequoiadendron giganteum. Next base: position 362,826,406 of record CM021105.1, on the reverse strand, counting down.
CTCGTAGTTTGACATGACCAATGACTTTGACTTGTACAAAGAGCCATGATTTTATGTGTGTGATACGTGAGACACTTAGAGAGACATACCTAATGCCTCGAGGACACATCAACTGATGGCCTTGCCTACGTCCAACCGTAGAGGCAACGTAGTTCGACTATGTCTACGAATGACTTGACATGACTGACTCTGACTCTGTTTTTGGGATTTTTGACATGTTTTGATTTATTTTTTATTTTTTATTTTTTATTTTTTGGAGTTTTCTGATGTTTTTTTTGGATTTTTTTCAGGACATTTTTTGATGTTTTTGGATTTTTTTCAAGACATTTTCTGATGGTGTAATGCTATGCACAAGGTCCACATGACATGGAACAAGGATTTTCCCCCAGTTGGGAATAAGACATACATGATGGAGTGGGGAAATTGACAGAGTGGAATTGATGTCAATCGTTCCAAGTAATTGATAAGACAACCATTTATTATGAGTGAAGGTAAAAAGTATGATTGGAATGATGGTAGACAAAGGAGCGAAGTCGACTACACATGGCGCCTATTTTCTAGGTTTTCACCATGGTATTTATCCATAGCGCCACCGAAGTGGTTTTCACTATTGGAAGGATTATTTCTCTTTACTATTTTATTAATTTTTTAATTTTTTTTGGTGTTACAAAGATGCCTATTTGCTAGGTTTTCATCAAGGTAACTATTTTTTTTTGTTTTTTCCATTTTTTTTGTATTTTTTCGATTAAGACACAACTCTCAAAAGCTACACATATAAGCTCTTCAAATGAAGGTTTTTTATTGTGACAAAAGTGGTTCTCCTTCAGGGGTAGAGAGTTGATACACTCCTGATCCAAAAGCTTCTATGACAATATAGGGCCCTAACCAGTTAGGTTCAAACTTACCTAGTTTTTCTTGTTTAGCTTGATTCTTGGGGTTCTCCATTAAGACCAAGTCTCCAATGTCGAAGTTTTGATTTAGAACTTTCCTATTATAGCTATGATGAAGATGATTCTGATATGCTTGCAAATGGTCTAGTGCCTTCTATCTTCATTCGTCTAGGAATTCTAACTCCTGCAATCTGGATACACAATATTCTTCATTGTTAATATGACCTTTCAAGGATACCCTCAGGGAAGGAATTTCAACCTCAATAGGTAATATTACTTCAGATCCGAATACTAGGGAGTATGGAGTGGCCCCGATGGGAGTATGGATGCTTGTGCAGTAAGCCCATAAGGTAGGATTAAGCTATAGGTGCCAGTCACAGCCAACGTCATTGATAGTCTTTTTAATGATTCTGATAAGGTTTTATTAGATGCCTCATCTTGGTCATTACCTTATGGGTAATATGGAGTGGAAAAATGATGTTGGATGTGGAATTCTTCACATAGATGGTAGACTTCATGGTTTTTGAATGGATGACCATTGTCTATGATAATAGATTGAGGTACACTGTATCGAAAAATTATGTAGTTTAGGATAAAATTGGATATTTGTGTGCCAGTGATGTAGGTCATGGGAATGGATTCAATCCATTTGGTGAAGTATTCAGTGGTGGTTATGACGAACTTATGGTCATTGGATGATGGAGGGTGTATCTTACCTATGAGGTCAAGTCCCCATTGGGCAAAGGGCCATGGTTAAGTAATTGGACGAAGCTCCTGTGCTAGTGCGCGTATCAAATCTCCATGTATCTGACACTGTCGATATTTATTGACAAAGATATATGAGTCCTTTTCCATTGTAGGCCAATAATAACCTAATCTCATAATCTTATGGGCTAAAGTAGGACTGCTAGAATGGAATCCACATATACCCTCATGTACCACTCGCAAGGTTGCTTGTGCTTCTTCTGCATTGAGTCATCTCATTAAGGTGTTATCTAAGGTACGTCTATACAAGGTATCTCTGATGATGGTGTATTTGGCAGACTTACAAATAAAGGTTCTATGTTGGTTGTTTGGCAGGTCTAAAGGTAAGATTTGGGAATTTAGATAGTCATATACGTCCTTGTACCAAGGGGAAGTAGGACCAAAAATTGTACACACCATCATAGAATTAGGGACATTATAGGCAGGGACCAATAGTTGTTCAACCAAAAACTCGAACTTAGGCACATTGCTAGGAATATCCAATAAGGAACCCATGGTTGCCATAGCATCTGCTACCCTGTTCTGAATGCGTGGTATTTGTTGAAAAGTGATGTCATCAAAGTACTACTTGAAAATATTAGCCATGCACTTGTAGGGGGAAAGTTTCTCATCTTTAGTTTCATAATCATCATTTACTTGCTAGACTACTAGTTGAGAATCTCCATAAACATGTAGACTCTTAATCTTCCATTGGGATGCCATTCTTAGTCCTATCACTAAAGCTTCATATTCTACAATGTTGGTGCAAGGGAAAGAAATCTTGAATGATTTAGGAATAATATCGCCTTGAGGTGTAACAAATAGTATGCCTTCTCCTAAACCATGATTAGTATGTGACCCGTCAAAGTATAATTTCCATTTGGTTCTAGTGTCAACTTTGAAGATAAACTCATCAAGAAAATCTACCACTAAAGGATGGTCTACCTTCATGGGTGCATCCGCTAACTGATGTACAACTACTTTTCCTTTTATATCTTTCCTCTCCACATATTGCATGTCATATTCACTAAGTATCATCACCTATTTAGCCAATTGAACTGTTAATGCTTCTTTACTTAGGAGATATTTGAGAGGATCAATATTTGCGACCAACATGGTTTGGCGGTTTAGCATATAGTGCCGATGTTTTTGAGTAGAAAATACTACCACAAGATAGGCATGTTCTATGTTACTATAGTTTAGTTCATATCCCACCAAGGTACGACTGATGTAATACACTTCCCTTTCATGACCTTGATCATCATTTTGTGCGAGAAGGGCTCCTAATGCTGATTGAGTTGCTGAAATGTAAAGTATCAAAGGTCTATCATCAATAGGTGGCATTAAAATAGGTGGAGCAAACAGATAATCCTTGATCTATTGGAAAGCTTCCTGAAATTTAGGTGTCCATACAAATGGTACTCCTTTCTTGAGAAAATGTTGAAATGGATGTATTTTGTCTATTAGTTGTACTATGAAGCGCCTGATAGACTATAATCTTCCCTGTAGTGTTCTTAGTTGATCAATGTTGGCTAAGGGAGGCATTTTGATGATAGATTTTACCTTCGCTGGGTCTACTTCAATGCCCCTTCTAGAAATGATATATCTTAGAAGTTTCCCTCATTTCACTCCAAAGACACATTTCTTTGGATTTAGTCTGACTTTGTAATTTTCTAGTCTTTGGAATATCTTGTCTAGAACTTTCAAATGATCTGCCCTTGTTACTAATTTAGCTATGAGATCATCGACATAATATTCCATGAGAGTATGCACAAGGTCATGGAAAATAGTCGTCATTGCACGTTGATATGTAGCTCCTACATTTTTAAGCCCAAAAGGCATAACATTCCAGCACTATGTTCCCCATGGACATGTGAAAGTTGTCTTGTGTTGGTATTCAACTGCAATTTTGATTTGGTTATACCTAGAGAAACCATCCATGAGGGATAGCATCTCGTATCCTGTTGTCTACTATTATGTCAATGTTTACCAAAGGGAAGTCATCCTTAGGACACACCTTGTTGATATCTCTAAAGTCTGTACAAATGCGGATGCCCCCAGTTGGTTTAGTCATTGGCACAAGATTTGAAATCCAGTCTACATAGTCTATGGATCTTATGAATCTGGCATCCAATAGTTTCTTAAGTTCTTCTTTGACCAGTAGAGCAATTTGTGGATGCATCTTCCTTAGCTTCTATTTGACGAGCTTAATACCTAGTTGTAATGGTAGATGGTGCAATATTAGGTCTGGATCTAGCCCAGGAATGTTAGCATATGACCATGCAAAGTTTATCTGTCTCTTTGTGAAGAAGTCTCGAAACTCAGGTTGTTCTGTCTCTGTCAAAGATGCAACAAAATATATTACCCGAGGGTTTTCTTCTATGTTTATGTTGACCTCAATATATTCTTCTACTAACATTGGTGAATTTTCCTTAGCATCTGGGAGAATGTTCAAACCTCCATCCTTAGGTGCCTTAGAGAGGTTTTTGCCCTCAGATACGTCCTTTATTTTTACTATTTCTGTGTCCAAAGGTGCCTTTCAGTTTTCACCTAGGGACTTGTCATTTTCCTCATTTTCATTGTTTTTCTTTTTATTTTCACTTTTGCGACTACAGGTGTAAACAAACTCCCCAAAATATCCTTCTTATTCAAGTCTATGGTAAAGCTAGCTTTATGATCCCCTCTTGGTATGCCTTCTCAAAGTCCCATGAACTCAGCTATTGCTTTGTCATTCTCAAATATGTCTAAGATGGGTGTACCTTGTTGATCCTAGTTGATAAGTTGGGGATAAATGAGGGACATGTCATCATCAGAGTTTTAAAATGTGGAGGCTGACAAGGTGACTATAGAGTGGTTGACATGGTCACAAAATTTTTGGACTAACTCCTTTTTTTTCATTTTCCTATGGGTAGGTAAACTCTAATGTGGGACCTCTGTAAGGGGTAGGTCGATAGAAGATGGTTCGTCAGGTGCCCAAGATGTAGGATCAAGGTTTTCCCAATAATAATACTTAATCCATTCTTCTTTGGACAGGGTTTTCTAAGATGAGGGCTAGATGAATTTGGTACGGGTTTTATCATTTGGTCTAGTTCCCCAAATAACTTATCTAGGTTCATGGTGCTGGTAGAGGAAAGGGAATCCCATTCATAGTCACTCGAGTCAGGGAATTCATCATAAACTGGGTCAAGTGGTTTTTGAAATATCTCGATGACTTCATAAGCACTTACTTCCCCTTGAAATGGTGACGAAGTACTAGGAAAGCCAATTCTAAGTTGTTGAAACCCTAACCCTAGGCCTTTCGGTCATGGTGAGATAATGATTGGTTTAGTCCTTCAATTCTGATGTAGTCCTAACCCACTATATCTGTCATAGCCTTTTCTTTGCATTATCATAAAGCCTTTTCCATATTGATCCTTAGCTATTTAAATAAACAGTGAGGGGTATTAATTGTTTTCCTAGTACAACCAGGAGGTAATATCATCTTGGTCCACAACTTTTTCACTTAAATATCCCCATGTTTTCATTGTCATTGTAGGAGGAACATGAAATGTGACTACAAATTGTCTCCTATATGCTATGGGTAAACCATATGTCTTAGGTGGAACCAGCTGACTGAAACAATAGGATTCCTTCATGTGATATTATCCACAACCCTCGTCTTGGATCTCAACCTTAGGAGTGGATGATGGTGGCTATGATAAAATGGACTTGGTAAGATGTGATGGATCAATGTATAGGGATAAAGTAGATGATGAAGCTTCTTGATTAACTGGCACTTGTTGTTGTGGAATTTCTCATAGGCTTGTGCAATGTTGAAAATGATCTGGATCACCATCAATTGTGATCTCGGTGCCATTATATAGGAATTTAACACACCGGTGATATGTGGAAGGTACGGATTTCATTGCATGTATCCAAGGTCTACCTAACAAAAGGTTATATGGAAGGGTGAGATCCAAGACTTGGAAACTAGTGCCCATAACTACAGGGCCAATTCTGATAGGGAGTGTGACAACTCCTTGGGATGATCTTTCCTCATCATCGTAAGCCTTAATGACTATACTCTTAGTGGTCTCCACACATGCATTAAGAATCCTAATGCCTTAACCAATTTCAAGGTACAAAGGTTCAATCCTGCTCCTTCGTCTACCAAGACTCGTCTGACTTTGGTTTGATGGACTAGGACTTCTAAGTATAATGGGTTATTATGATTAGTCTTCTCAGTTGAATAATCCTATTGAGAAAATGTGGCATGATGGGAATTGGTTAAGTATCCTACCATTTCTTCAAAATGATTTACATCTAAGTTGGTAAGGATAGTTGTGCTCTGTAAGGCTTTGTTGAGAATGGCTTGATGATCTGGTGATAAAGTCAACAGTTCCAAGATGGATATTTGTGTTGGGGTCTTGCCCAGTTGATCAAGAAAATTATACTTAAACTTGGAAGATTGTGTAGGTGGCTCAGAAGGACCTGGAAGAGTTATCTTAGTTTTGCGTGTATTTACAACACATTCAGGACACTTCTTAATGGTGATGGTATGGATATTTTTGTTTGCAGCTCGAAGGTGATTTATGATCGTACCTTTTCCATAGTCATACTTGGTATTTGTATAAGTGGCCGATGCATTATTCTTAGTTCCCGAACTGGAGGCCTTTCCTTTCCCATGGTCATGTAATGGGTCTATGAAGACCTTATGATCACTGTTCTTGGTATGTTTCTGCCCATTGACCTCCATAGTTTTATCTTCAATAAAGTCTTGTATGATATTCTTCAGTTGTCAGCATTGTTGTAGGTTGTGTCCCTTTGTTTGATGGTATTCACAATAGGAGCTATCATCCCACCATGAGGGTTTAAACTATCCAGGATCATACTATTTTGGTTCCATAGGTTTTAGGAGTTCATGTTTAATCAGTTCTTTGAAAATTGTCTCAATTGGTTGTCCTAAAGGGGTAAATTCACGTTTAGGAAATCTTCTTTGTGGTCCTTGTTGTTATGAATTTTGGACAAAATTTTCTGTTTGATCTGGAGTACTCGTCACGTCTTCATTGGGGTTGTAACCTCTAAGTGTGATTACCAGTCCTACATGTATGGTCTTAGCGTCAACAATACCATCATTTATAACATTTTTTTTTCTAGACCAAAACTTGTTTCTATCGTTGGGAGCATTTTGATGTTGAACAACTGGGTTCCTGCTTGGTACTTTAATTTATCCTTTGTCAATAAGGCCTTTTTCAAGTATGATGCCATTTTTTACCAAGTCTAGGAATGAAGTACAACAATGTACCCTCAAGTCACTTCTCAGTTTTGGATGAATAATTTCAAGGAATATTGTGATGTTTTGTTTTTTTGGTATCTCAACTGGACATCTACTAGCTAAACTTCTCCATCTCTGGAAGGAAGTGGTGAAAGTTTCGCCTTCTTCTTGCATGGTGTGACACAAGGTATCTATTGCTATTTCATTGTCTATGTTAAAGGAAAAGTGTTCGAAAAAATTCTCAGCTAATTCACCCCATGATCGTATTCCATATGGTAGTTTAAAGAACCATTCCAATGCTATCTCGACAAGGGTTCACGGAAATAGTCTCATCAAGTATGTGGGGTCATATGATATGCCCATGCATGTTGTAGAGAATTATCTAATGTGTTCTAAAGGATTCCTCCTCCTATTATTCTTATACAAATTTGGTATAATGTATCCATGTGGGAAGGGTGTCATGTATAGCGCTTTTTCAAAAGGACATGGACATAAATCTTGCACTGAGATAGTTCATTTGCTTGACATAGACATGTTGTCCATCTGTTGTTGAAGGATTTGCATTTGGTTTTGATGAACATCTACTTGTGTCAAAGACATGTTGTTTGCATTGTTAGGATAGGTGTTATGAAATTCTATGTTCTGTGACGGATTGTGATTTGGTGAGGGAATATATCCTGGTTGAATATTCAGCGATGGTGTAGGGATATATCCCATCAGAATGTTCTGATTTGGTATAGGAATATTCCCTGTCTGAATGTTCTGATTTGGTGTAGGAATATTTCCCATTGGAATGTTCTAGTTTGGTGTAGGAATATTTCCTGTTGGAACGTTCTGGTTGGGTACAATACTTGTATTGCTATGAGGTATATTTGTATTCGTGTTGACTTTGGATCTCTTACCAGTAGTGTTCATGGCAAAGGGGTTTGATGAAGATACCTCCGTAGTGAATTGTAAACCTTGTGTTATGTTGAATGGGGTTATGTTTACAATTGATGTTGTTTGAGTTGGTATCCTAGTTGGTATTGTTGTGGTAATTTGAGAAACAAAGACACTTGACGTGATGGTTTGCGTTGGTTGAGTAGATGTTGTTTTCAAAGTGTGAACATCAAATCCAGGTGGTAATGTGGCACCTTCTACCAGCAACTTTGCTAGATATCATTAGGGATAATTTTCTAAACACTCATCCGTAAAAGGATGAAAACTTAGGATCCTGTACAGCAGCATCTATGTCTTCAGTAATTTTTTTTCCATGTGTGTCTCTAGTGATGTGTTTGTCAAGCAAATTTTTGTGTGGTCTCTCTTTCCCTGATGGTTGGTTTCAGAAAGGATTGAAAAATTCATTAGGGTCCGACATTGCTCTTTATTTCTTCTTAGACCTTGTTTCAACCATGAAAAGTTTCTCAAAATGAGGTAACACAAACTATGTCTAAAACTAATATGTCCTATTTCTATGTTTTTTTGGGATTTTCTGAATATAAAGGATGTCACTAAAAATTAAGGATTTCTAAAATGACGTATACTGGGATGACGTATGCTAGGATGGACAATATGAAAAGTTTCGATTAGATTATGATGGTAAATGATTCTAAGATGGGTATAACCTACCACCTATGGAATAAATCCAAGCAATGATCTAACTTTACCAAGGAACCTGATTGTAGGACAAAGACAACTGACAAGGTGAATTTCCCCAAACTAGACTGTTGAGTTGGAAAGATTCACAAATAGGATAATAGTGACTAGGTTCAATGATAATGACAAATCAGAGCATGAACGTATCCAATGACACGGAAAGTTGTTCTATTCTACGATATGCAACTTCCTATGGAGTGTCTAAATGTGTGCAACTTAGGTTGACTAGCGCTAAGACGTAAATGGCACCTAAATTAATGCAGGGACTTTGAGCAATTTTTCCAGTTTTTTTCCAAGGTTGATCGTAAGAAACAAAAGTGAAAAAGATTATTTTTTTTTTTCAGACTCAGTTTGCAATTTTTTGAAATTTTTTGTTGATAGTCAACTGCGGTTAGCATTTCAGATGCGTTGATAAATTTGATAGATGCATTTCAAATTTCAGATGTGGCTATTTGACAAAAAAATGTGACCTTTTATGACAGATGCAGTTTAAACTATGACAGATGTGACTCATAAAGCTGATGGGACTCACAAAACTAATGTGACTCAGAAAGTATATGCGACTCAGAATATAAACTCTGTGAAACTAAAAATGTTGACAAACACATGTGGTTTTTTGTTTGACAATTGCGGCTCGCAAATACACATGCGGTTTTAAATATGACAATTGTGACTTGTTAAGACACATGTAGTTTGATTTTTGACAATTGCGGCTTTGTTTACAGTTGCGGTTTTCTGATGACAATGTTACGATTGACTTAGTTTAATGATCAAGTTTCGACAAACAAAGCACAAACAAGCACATAATACAAAGTGTTTTCAGTTTGACATGTATGAATCTGTTAAAACCATAAGACAAGTACAACCTAGGCTGTGTTGGATAATATTTGCTGAGTTCTTACTTGGATTTCTCTAGCTACGCATATTTAAGGTGGATGACTAGTAGGTTGACCCCACTGGCTCCCCTCCATAATTGCGGCTTTGTTTACAGTTGCGGTTTTCTGACGACAATGTTACGATTGACTTAGTTTAATGATCAAGTTTTGACAAACAAAGCAAAAACAAGCACATAATACAAAGTGTTTTCAGTTTGACATGTATGAATCTATTAAAACCAGAAGACAAGTACAACCTAGGCTGTGTTGGATAATATTTGCTGAGTTCTTACTTGGATTTCTCTAGCTACGCATATTTAAGGTGGATGACTAGTAGGTTGACCCTACTGGCTCCCCTCCATGACACTTATATGGGGCAGCCAAGATACTACACCCATGAAACTCCCATGGCATACATTTCATCTCTACACATGAACCATAAGAATATAAGACGACTTCATAGGTGTGACCTGCTACACCAGTAAATAGATTGGGATTTTGGCAAGACTACAACAAGGCTTTTAGTAAGGGAATTTCATTCGTGGGGCACCATCCAGTATGATGAGAGACCATTTCTTCCCTTCTCGTTAGAACAGTGAGCGTGATTTCTATGGTTTCCCTCAAAAATCCACTTTTATATATCGGTTGGAAGTCGCTGGCGACAAGCGTGTTACCGGTCTGAGTCATCTTGGGGTGAGTAATTTTTCCCACCAAGACAGGCCCAAGTTCTAGAGTCACTAACCGTTTCTATTACACCCAGGATCATATGAATGCACAAGGGGAGAGGATACTTCGATATACCGAATCGTAAGGGTAATTACAAAATGTGCTTTCGCAACAGACAAAGAAAACACTGGTTAATTTGAAGCCAAATGACAATTATCTAACTACCAAACACAAAAATTTTATTTTAAATATTCAAAGTCTTTGACAATAGGTCTTGCATGCAACTGATTAGTAGTTTATTGGTTGTCTTCATCATTCATCTCGGAGAAAAGAAGAGGTTTTTGTTTTCAAAGTCTTCTACGCTTTGTCCTACAAAAATAAAGTTATCCTCCTAAAAAAAAACTGCAAACAAAATATTAGCAGAAACAAAAACAAAATGAAAATTATCAAAATGCGAAAATATGGAAGTTAAAAATCAAAATTATTACCAAACAGATGCGTCATTTAAATTCATAGATGCATCGTGATGTTGATAGTCAAATGCGTTGCAGGAGGTCTCATATGCGACTCATGTTGTTAGATGCATTGCGGTATTTTCCAGATGTGGTTCATGAACTCAGATGCATCATTTTGTCAGTCAGATGTGGTTTGCTATATGATATCGACAAAAATAAAAAATGGAAAAGCGGAATGGAGTCACAAAGTTTGAAGTGTGCTTCATGTCGGGTTCACCAAATGTAACTTAGATAAAATGGATGTTGCACAATAAGATGGTTAAATCTAATCTAACATGCATAAATCTAAATCAAACAATAAAGAACGAGATAAAATGAACTAAAAGTAAATAAAACAATGTATGAAACAATCTCACTAAATATCAATCCATTTCGTCGAATTATCTTGATTGTCCTTCTCCATTTTTTCGTGTCGGTATTCTTGCCCTCAAATTTTCAGTATGTATGCAAGCAGAACCTTGATGTATGTCTAAGAAAAATATCAAATATTATAAGTTCTTCCAAAAAGTGTATTGATTTTGGGAGGAGGAATAATGCCAAAGATCAGCCAATTTATAGAAAGTTGGTTTTCGAATGATCGACTTAGATTCGAAAGAAAGATCAATGATCGAGATTGTTGAATGTCATGCGATGTGAGTTCTATGTTAGTTAGAACATGAGTTGGGAAATTTTGCAGGATAAAGATTAAATTAGAATAATAATTTAATTTGGTGTTGAGACTGTTCGAAAATAGAATGAATAGGAGTTCAAGATTAAATAAATGATTTAATCTTCAATTGAAAGTCTTCAAAAATAGAAGAATTAGACTTTGAATGAAAAGGATAAAGTTAGAACTTGGAGAATGATCTATTCGAATGCACACATGAATTAATTAATTAAATAAAGATATTTAATTAATAAATATATTCATGCATATGAGTTAGAACTAGTTAACTGACTGGTTGTGACAAAGAGTCTCTTCATAGAGACAATTAGATATTGAATCTAGAGATAATTGACTGATTCAAATAGATCTCGAGTCAAATGTGCGTGAATAATTAGATAACTGGACGATAGAATAATGTGTCGGAAAGAATTAATTATGAATTAAATGTTAATTTAATTCAACATTCGAAATTGAAATGATTTAGTTAAATAAATAATAATTTATTTAATTGATTGTCGAAAAGGTTAATTGAATAATTAAATAATTCGAAATGAATATTTAGTTATAGTTGAAAATATGATAAATGGGTAAATTAAATAATAAATTATTTAATTCAGAAAGAGAGTTAATTAATTAGCGACGTAATTAAATAAATATGATTTATTTAATTAATCAGAGTTGAATAAGGGTCATAATGAATTAATTAAACAATTAAGGTTATTTAATTAATAGAGGAAAGACGTGTTTAGGAAATAATTAATTATTTAACATTATTTAATCATGACCATGGACATTAGAAAATTATGTCG
>CM021105.1:362760966-362813297 GCA_007115665.2 Sequoiadendron giganteum | reverse complement strand
GGAGATGAATTAAGGGGATGTAATAGGATGGATTAAGGGTAGATATATAATCATGGATTAATGGTACATAAGAGGATGGATTAAGGGGTCCTAAGAGGATGGCTTAAGGGGATACAAGAGGATGGATTAAGGGTAGATATACAAGGATATGGCTTAAGGGGTCCTAAGAGGATGGTTTAAGGTGTGTTGAGAGAGTGACTTAAGGGGATGCAAGTGGATGGATTAAGGGTAGATATATGAGGATATGGATTAAGGGGCCCTAAGATGATTGCTTAAGGTTTGTTGAGAGAGTGAATTAAGGGATGCAAGTGGATGGATTAAGGGTAGATATATGGGGATTTGGATTAAGGGGCCCTAAGAGGATGGCTTAAGGGGTGTTGAGAGAGTGACTTAATGGGATTCAAGTGGATGGATTAAGGGTAGATATATGTGGATATGGCTTAAGGGGTCCTAAGAGGATGGATTAAGGGGTGTTGAGAGAGTGAATTAAGGGGATGCAAGTGGATGGATTAAGGGTAGATATATGAGGATATGGATTAAGTGGTCCTAAGAGGATGGCTTAAGGGTTGTTGAGAGAGTGAATTAAGGGGATGCAAGTGGATGGATTAAGGGTAGATATATGTGGATATGAATTAAGGGGTACTAAGAGGATGGATTAAGGGGTCCTAAGAGGATGGATTAAGGGGTCCTAAGAGAATGGCTTAAGGGGATATGAAATCAATTATAAATTTTTTATAAAATGACAATGAATTATTTAGTTTTATATTTATACTATTAATTAAATATATCTAGAACTACATATAGTCACCCGTCTCTAGATTTGAATTCCATTGTAATATATATGTATATCCTCTCTTTTTTGTAATGCATCTAATTTTGAGAGACTTGAAACAAAAAATGATATAAAAATTTAATTAGGAAATGACTAAAGACATATATATATATATATATATATAGACATGTATATGTCATACATTTTTAACTACATATCGACTATCAATTAAATATATATACAACTATATACTTACCAATATTTATTTAATATTGTGTACCATCTACATCCTCTTTTTTTTTGTAATGCATCTATGATTGTATCATGATCATCCATTGAAAGTGTTCATAACACTTTATTAGCAGGCCTCCCTTGATATATAACTAGTTTTATATTGGTTGCCAAAATCAAATGTGAATAATGTATAATCTTCTTATGTCTTTCATAATCTTCAAATGCAGGAAATCCATTCTTTCTTATCAAATATTTTTGAAGCTAGGTGCCAACAACAAACACCAAACCAGATGGATACTCAAAGTTGTCATCATCCACTCTAGGATGTACCAACTTATGTTTTCTCTCAAAAAATCTAGCCAACCAATACTCCATCTCCTCTTCATTCCCCTCAGGTGCAACAACAACATACACATGTCCTAAAAAATAAATAAAAAATTCAATAAAGAGTGACTTATATTTAATTCACATATAAACATGCATACATATAAAATTCAATTCAATTTAATGTACCTTCTTGTACAATATCTGAAACACGATTATAATCATCTGATGTGAACACTTGATTATCTTCAATTGTTGTTCCATGTTGAACATGTGTTGATGTAGGTTTTAAGGTTCTTTGTTGCCATGTTCGACCCATTCCATATTTTCACATGCCTCCCAATCACCTACAATACAAAACTAACAAAAGCATGCCAACTCCCTTGTCCATATTGTCCATGTGTTTTCATTTGAACTCTTAAATGAACGCCATTTTGCATATCCATTAATTGTTTCATAATCTTTACGAGAAAAAATATCATTTTCTTCAACTAACCAAAAGAAGCATCAAATTACTGAGCTCTCACTTATTCTTATATATAATTTGGTATTGCACCAATCTACAATAGCATGTGCATCTCTAAATTTCACAGAATCCTCAAATTTTAGTTGCTCTCTAGCAAGAGCTCTTTTCACACATGCACCTACTCCATCGTATTCTCCCTTACCATGTCCAGCTTCAAAAGACTCCACATGTGTTGGATATTATTTTCCTTATGAAATCTACATAACCAATAAAATATTTTAGCATTCTTGAATTGACTCATGCAATTATTCGACCATATGAGATGTTCTCTCATTTGAATTCCTCTCTTTTAAATTTTTATAAAATATATCAAAACAATATTGTACAAACTTAGATGAATGTAATCGATTATCACTTACATGAAAATGGTACTCTCTCAAAAAATTTATATTATCTTCTCTACTATCATCTACATGTCTATAAACAATATGAAAAAATATAGCTACTTGCATTGAATTATAATACCGTCATTGAATTTCTTCTTGTAGAGCAAGAGTATAATTTTCAACAAAATCAACAATTGACAATATAGTTCCAATTGGGAATGTGTTTTTACATAAATGAAATTGATTATCAAGCCAATGAGCATACTGAGAGTGTTTAACATATTTAGGTACAATATTATATTTAAATTCTTTAATAAATGCATGCACACTAATTTTTTTCCATAATTAGCTCACAACGTTTTCCAAATTTTCCATCTTTTAAAGAATACTCAACATTTTAAAATTTTTTTACATCGAATAATTGTTCTCCAAATTCATCTAAACTACTTTCATGCATACATTCTCCTAATAATGAAAATTTACCACATCTATCACATTCTCCATAAATACATGCTTTTAAATAAAATAAGTTTCCATTAGAGGGTTCACAAAACAAACCTGCTATAAAATCTTTGATTGTTTCAGCTGGCATATTAATGTAGTGTAGTAAAATGAACACCCTTGCATTTTCAAACTTTTTTGGGCCCACCTTGATTTATTTATCCTTCTTTATGATTTAATTGGTCGTATTTTATGTCCACAAGCCCTATGAATGACATTTTTCTAGTTAATCTTCACATTCTCCAATGCATATTTGATCTCCTAATGACTTTGATTGGTGTGTCCCTGATTTATAGTCGAGACTAAGATGATACTAAGGGATTCTTTATCCCCTTGAGGTCCTAGGACCCTAATTTTGAGGCATCTATTTTGGGCCCCTTTTTGGTGTCTGCACCCCAAGTTTCATCACTTGGGACTAAGATGCCACCTAGGGCATCTTAGTCCTCCTTGAGTCATTTTTGGGATTTAATTTCAAATATTGGTGGGATTTAACCTCCTTTATTCTTTTAATTCATATGTCATCTTGGTGTGATATAATTTCAGGATATTAAGCATAAACAAGTATAAATACAAGGTTCATTCTCTCATTTTCTCCTAACAAGCATTCATGAGATCCTAGCAACTTGAGTATTGATTCCTAAGGAAAATTTATGAGATTAAGTGCATTCAAGATAAATTCATCAAGAAATTGGATCCATTATTAAGTTTCAAGCATCATGTCAAAGATTGTTCTTTCATCATGTGTGTTCTTGTGCTAACTTTTGTGATGTAGGGTTTTGATCTAAGCAATCAAGCATTTCAAGATCCATGTCCATTGTAGCCATTACACACTAGTTCAAAACATTTGCAAGGGTTTGGTGAGTTTTAGTATTGCATGTTTTTCATTCACCATTTCCTCCATTATTTCTATTTCATTTCAAGGTTTAATTACCAACAAGGGGTTTGACCAAGGCAAACCCCCATTCACTAACAATCAACAATTTTTTCCCATCTTGTCCATTTGTGTTTGCAGATTTAGGTTGAAGAATTGAAGATCACTTGGACTGCAAAGTTGTCAAAGTTGCAAAGTTGCATTGCAAAGTTGTCATCTTCATGGAAACTCACCTATAGGTCAGATCTGGCTATTTCAGATCCTAAGATCCATGGAGAAGCAATTATAGATCTGGGATCTCAGAACCACATTCAAACTTTTTAGAAATTCAAAATAGGATTAAGATGGGACTAAAGGTGTCTTAGTCCTCCAACTAGAATCTTTCAAAGATTTTTTGGGATTCTGTTCTATTATCCAAAGATTCTGTGTCTGCCCCAAAAAATAGCAGTGGGACTAAGACGAGAGTAAAGGTGTCTTAGTCCTCCAAGGCATATTTTGGTAGTCTGTTTGCATTTCTAGAATCCATTTGGCATCTCTAGGCTTCCTAGGTACACATACCCTAACTTGGAGTTGTTCATTTTCAATATTACTAAGCTTCATTTTTCTCATTTTGAGTGTTTTTCATATCACAACTTCTTTTCAAACATTATCTTTTCCAAGCATTTTCTTGGTGGTGAAACCCTTAATTTGATTGAACACCACCTCCTAAGTCCTCCTAGTTGTGTATTGACTCACCTTGAGAGGTTTATAGCCAATCCTATTAGGGTTCTTAGGACATATTCAAATGGCCAAGATATAATAGGAAAGGTCTTCCTTCCCCCTATTTTATTTTCAATTCATTTTGGTTAACCTAATTGTTTTTAGCATTCTTCATTTTCTTATTTGGAGTCCTTTAGAGTCCTATATCTATATTTCATTCATTGCATTGTGCATCTAGGGTTTCTTGCATCTTGCCTTAGTGAAATTGCATTTAGGGTTTCCTATCTTTGCACTAGTGAAAGTGCATATAGGTTATTTTTTTCCTTTCTTGCATCATTAAATTTCATTGAAAAACTGAAAAGTGCATTTTTCATTCTCTTAATTTCATTTAGAAACATTATTCTTGCATTAAAAATTTGAAAAAATGCATTTCAAATCTTGCATTCAATTGCTTGTTAGTCATTGATTTCTTTGCATTTCTTTGCATCATTTTTTGTTTCCAGACATTAGGTCCCTATGTAGGAAACCTAAGAAATTTGTTTTCAAGCCAAAATTTGTTGTTTCTCTTAGAAAAACTCTACTGGGACTAAAACGCCCTTCTTGGCATCTTAGCCCCTCTCAGCTTTTTCTTCTCAGAATCATCTCCCTACTGTTTGCTTCCTGTTTTAGCCTCTCGAACTGCTAGATCTCACCAGGAGGACTAAAATTCCCTTACTGCCATCTTAGTCCCTATTGACTTTGAAATATCTTGTTTTCAAGGTTTGAAATTGTTGTTCTATGTTTCTGTGAGCTACTTTCAGTTTGTTGTTTTAATTTCTAGAATTGTTTTTATTCCAATTTCTTTCATATTTAAGTATTTTGCATCATGGATATGTGCTTCAAAAAGTTGTGGATGTCCCTGAAACCCTTAGTAGATGTCTCAAATTATGCCTTTGTTAATCATCCTAATGACCTTGAGCTCACTCATGCTCTCTCAACTTCTAATGCATGTCCTCCTCATGATGTTGACATCATTGGAGAAGATGATGACAACATGAATAACTCCCTAAACAATTGTCTTGATAACCTCGAAGCTAATGCATCCTTCTATCCATCCATGAAACAACCAAATCCCCCTAAAATACCACCTCTTGACATGTTTGGTTACTTACATCTTGAAACTAAAGAAAACATTGAACCTAAGTTCCCTACAATAGGTGAATCTAGTTCCTCTAGACAAGAAAATAATCAACCATTTTATGATAAAAAAGTAACAAACACTCCAATCAACCTTGAAGAAATATATGGGAAAGGATTCACAATATTGAGTAAAAAAGGATGTGATACAACAAGTGAACATGAAATTCATCAACTCCTAGAGCAAGTTCCAAGTACTGAAAACAAAAAAGGGTTAGGATATCAATATCCACCTCACAACACAAAAAAACCTAGAGAATACCTAAAGCTTTGTAGTGATGGTATGGTGGTTTTAGATACTAATTTCCTAACTACCAACAATGACGAGGATGTTGGTGAACCTAGAAAATGAAAAAGAACTTACAAATTACAAAAACTACAACCTCCCCATCCACCACCTGAAATTGAAAGGAAGTTACAAATAATTCTCAACAAAGGATTCATAACATTGCCTCCTATGAATAGATTGGTTCTCTATCCTAAGGATGCTAAAGTCCCACATTGCACATACCATCAAACTTTCAGACATAGTACCGATGAGTGTGGTACATTCCAACATATCCTTCAAAGACTTAACATCATAGAAATAGTCCCTTAACATGGGACCCCTTTTGTAATGTAATCATTATAGAATCTTGCAATTCTCACCATTACATGATCCTTCTCATCACAGGTATCTTGGCCCATTCTTGTCTTGCACTTAGTGGGGACAAGAAGTAGATGGCCTTGTCCTAGTTAGGCATTTTTTGGTGTCCCTTTGGTTTGTTATCTACCTTCCGCTTATGCAGATTGAGACTGAGAGACAAATAAATTACTTTAGGTTGAATAGCATGTGCCTTGCTAGTCTTTTTCTTTTTCTTTTCATGCATGTATTGTGATCCCCTATGATGTTCTGTTTGATGTTTCTCTCTCTTTGTGAATTCCTCTCTTTGTACCTTCATTCTTCTCTATGTTGAAAGCTTTTTCTTTTCTTTTCATTTTTTTTTGTTTTGTGTTTTCCTTTTGGGGATGATGCAAGGCGTCAAGACACCCTATGTCTCTTCCATGTTGACCCAAAATCTTTTTCTTTTCTTTTCACTTTTGTTTTATGTTTTCCTTTTGGGGATGACACAAGGTGTCGAGACACCCTATGTCTCTTCCATGTTGACCCAAAAGGATTTTCTTTGTTTTCACTCTCTTTGTGTCATTCTTCAAGTTCTGTGTGTATTTGGGGAATGATGACAGTTCTGAGCTCTCTAATATCTTTGCAACAAAGACAAATACTGACCCCAAATCCATAGATCCCTTATGTGTTTCTGGGGGGCAACCCTCTTTTTCGTTCTCTTTTCCATGTTTTTCTACTTTAAAGAAATTGCTCATAGTATGGTGTTAGCAATTTCTTTAAAGTGGGGGCATACATTGGCATTATTTTAGCTTGATTTCAATTTCTTTTCCATGTTCCTTGATGTGATTTTCTTTCTTCATACGATGCATTTTCCTCTTTGTCTTGACACTGGGAGTAATTTCCTTTAAAAGTGTGACCTATCTCAACATATTATATTCCCGTTTGTAGTGGTGTGACACAATACATCCCCTAAGTGGTGAATCTTTTATCCTTTGACTAGTCCTCTCGTGGAGACATTATGAATGATGTCCACTAAGAGTAAGACCTTGCATGAACTAAGCACAATCCCTTTGAACATTCTCTCTCTCTCATTGTGTTGAATTTTTCCTTTCATCCTTATTAAAGTCATGGAGGTATGGATTTGATATGGACCCCTTGGGGCTCACCTAGTGAACAACTAGCTTCACTAGCTTGTGTGAGCGTGCATTTTCTTTTTATCCTTATCATAGTCATGGGGGTATGATGTTGATATGGACCTCTTGGGGCTCACCTAGGGGAAAACTATTTCCCACTAGCCCTCATAAGTGTGTGTTTTGTTTGCATTATGGATAGTGTGTTCCACTTGCAAACCCTCTTCAAGCCTAGACCCGATCCACTGCATTGGATGGCCAGTTGAATCCATTGTAGTTTTTTTCCTTTTTACTTTTCTTGTCTTTGATGGTGTATGTTTACGATTTGATTTTGGCTTCATATATCATCTACAAGCATGTTCCTTTTTTCCTATGTTGGTTTTCCATAGGATCATAATCCTAGGGGCTTGGCCACCCTCTTTATTGTTGTCATCCTATCTTACTTAAGTTTGTACATTTGAACCCCTCTTGATTGCGTGGTTGGCTAATTTAGTGTGAGTTTGAGGCAAGTTCATCCTTTCACTAAAGTGGGTGCTAAATATAGTGTAGTAAATTTCATACCCTTGAATTTTCACACTTGTTTGGGCCCACCTTGCTTTATTTATCCTTATTTATGGCTTAATTGGTCCTATTTTATGTCCACAAGCCCTATGAATGACATATTTTTTTGGTTAATCTTGACATTCTCCAATGCATATCTAATCTCCTAATGGCTTTGATTGGTGTATCCCTAATTTTTGGTCAAGAATAAGACACCACTAAGGGTGTATTTGTCCCCCCGAGGTCCTCGGACCCTAATTTTGAGGCATCTATTTTGGGCCCCTTTTTGGTGTTCGTGCAACAAGTTTCATCACTTGGGACTAAGATTCCTTGAGTCATTTTTAGGATTTAATTTCAAATCTTGGCTAGATTTAACCTCCTTTATTCTTTGAATTCATATGTCGGGTTGGTGTGATATAATTTTGGGATAGTAAGCATAAAAAAGTATAAATACAAGGTTCATTCTCTCTTTTCTCCTAACAAGCATTCATGAGATCCTAGCAACTTGAGTATTGATTCCTAAGGAAAATTTATGAGATCAAGTGCATTCAAGATAAATTCATCAAGCAATCAAGGATCCATCATCAAGTTTCAAGAATCATATCAAAGATTGTTCTTACATCATGTGTGCTGTTGTGCTAACATTTGTGATGTAGGGTTTTGATCTAAGCAACCAAGCATTTCAAGATGCATGTCCATTGCAACCATTGCACACAAGTTTGCAGCATTTTCAAGGGTTTGGAGATTTTTAGCATTGCATGTTGTTCATTCACCATTTCCTTCATCATTTCTATTTCATTTCAAGGTTTAATTACCAACAAGGGGTTTGACCAAGGCAAACCCCCATTCACTAACAATAAACAAGTTTTTCCCATATTGTCCATTTGTGTTTACATATTTAGGTTGAAGACTTGAAGATAACTTGGAGTGAAAAGTTTTAAAAGTTTCAAAGTTGCATTGCAAAGTTGTCATCTTCACGGAAACTCACCTGCAGGTCAGATCCGACTATTTCATAACCTGAGATCCGAGGAGAAGCAATTATAGATTTGGGAGCTCAAGACCACATTCAAACTTTTTAGAAATTCAAAACAAGACTAAGATAGAAGGAAATGGATCTTAGTCCTCCAAGTGAAATCTTTTAGAGATTTTTCAAGATTATGTTCCGTTATCCAAAGATTTTGTGTCTGCCTCCAAAAACAACAGTGGGACTAAGATGAGAGTAAAGGCATCTTAGTCCTCCAAGGCATATTTTGGAACTCTATTTGCATTTCCAAAATAATTTTGGCATCTCTAGGCTTCCCAAGTACACATACCCTAACTTGGAGTTGTTCATTTTTAGTATTAGTAAAATTCATTTTGCTTATTTTGAGTGTTTTGCATATCACAGTGTGTTTTCAAAAATTATCTTTTCCAAGCATTTG
Organism: Sequoiadendron giganteum; assembly: GCA_007115665.2. Classification (NCBI taxonomy): domain Eukaryota; kingdom Viridiplantae; phylum Streptophyta; class Pinopsida; order Cupressales; family Cupressaceae; genus Sequoiadendron; species Sequoiadendron giganteum. Next base: position 362,804,173 of record CM021105.1, on the reverse strand, counting down.
CTTGGTGGTGAACCCTTTAATTTGATAGAACACCCCCTCATAATTCCTCCTAGTTGTGTATTGACTCACCTTGAGAGGTTGATAGTCAATCCTATTAGGGTTCTTAGGACATATTCGAATGGCCAAGATAGAATAGGAAAGGTCTTCCTTCCCCCTATTTTATTTTCAGTTCAATTAATACAACAAATGTCCTGCATAATTTGGTTAGCATGCAAAGTGCATCATATATATCAAAAAAATTATAATAATAACAAAATTGTATATTATTTTTCAACCCTAGAATTATTGATACCATCAATGGTGTATCCAACTTAATCTAAATAACTAAGATCAGTATTATCAAGACTTGGGTTTGAAGACATACTTGGATATATTGTTTGAATAGGTACATTTTCCATATCATTGGGAGGTGGATTTGAATACATACCTGAAGTTGTTTGCATAGGTTTTATTTCCATATCATTCAAAGTTGAAGTTGAAGGCATAGTTGGGTTTGTCTCCATAATTGCATTTTCTTCCATATTCACCATCTCCACATTTGCATGATCTACATTCATTTCATCCTTAATGGTTTCCTCTTCAACATTCATGGAACTAGATGCTTCCAAATTTTTCATTTGACAAATCCTTTCTCTTCTATCCCTTTGTCTTTTTGCCTCCATTTCTTTATTTGCTTGAATTTCTTCGGGTGTCATTAACTTTCTACATTTTTTTCTTTGCCTTTGTTTTTATCCCATGGTTACCAAACCCTATTTGATAACAAAAAAAATGATTCTTAACCTATTTTCAAAATTCCATCTCCTTCAAATATTCAAATAAAACTATGTAGTATGAAGATCCTTTCTATAAACTTTGAAGTACAAAAACATCATGAGTACATCCAAAAGTTCTCTTTTTCCAAATATTCTTGTAAAATGTTCTTGCACTTGATTCCGCTTCAAAAAATTCAACCTGCACTTGTCTCTTCCAACAATTTGAATAGAATATACCCTGCACAAGATAAAATTGCAATAAAAAATGCAGAAAATGGTGCTTTTGGACCGTACTACAGAAAGGAATGTTGCAGAAAAAATGTGCTTTATCAGTATTTTCTAAATTGGGAAAAAACGGCTAAATAAGAAACACGTACACATTATAAAATGTTTACGCATTCTATTTTAGGAATGTGTATGTGTTATATAATGTGTATGCATTCTCTTCACCCAATGGGTAAATAGATAACGTGCACATGGTATATAACATGTATGTGTTATATAACACATATGCGTTCTACTTAAATAACGCGTACACGTTCTGTTTAAATAAAACGTACACATTTTAATAACACGTATGTATGTTTTAATAACACGTGTTATTAAAAATTTGAATCTCCAACCCACATGCAACCTTGGTTTTAAGCTTGAAAAAGGCTTGGAAATTTGACCGTTAGCCTTTGACCTGCAACTAAAAGATTAAAGCAGATTGAAGAAGAATGCCCAACTTTGACAATATGGCTGATGGAATTTTTTTTTGAATCAATCTATAAAATTAAAACCCATTAGAAAAAATGATGTCTAGTTTCCAAATATATAATTTTTATTAAGATTAGATTATATTTGTTATTTTTAATTAATTTCAAAGCAAACTAGTGCATGTTTTAATAGCGCATATGTGTTATTCAAAATTTTAATCTCCAACCCAAATGTAGCCTTGGTTTTAGGCTTGAGAAAGGCTTGGAAATTTGACCCTTAACCTTTGATTTGCAACTAAAAAACTAAAGCAGATTGAAGAAGAATGCCCAACTTTGGCAATATGGCTGATGGAATTTTTTTTTGAATCAATCTATAAAATTAAAACCCATTAGAAAAAATGATGTCTAGTTTCCATATATATAATTTTTATTAAGATTAAATTATATTTATTATTTTTTAATTAATTTCTAAGCAAAATATTTCTTAAACTTGAAATATCAGGCTTTTTTTATTTTTTAATAACTTTTTTTGGCTAAGTTTCTTGTAAAAAAACATATGACATCAATCTTTAGATAATTATCTACATAATGAAAAAAAAAATTCAAGAAATTTTTGTTTCAGGTCCAATTATGTTATCTATACACGTTGATTTTTAAAAACAACAATTAAGGCCAATAAAAATTCAATTAAAAAATATTCAAAAAAAATTATAAAAAAATTTCCTCATCAATATTCATGTTGTTAGCCCTCTTTCCCCAAAAGGAATTAGCAAAATACTTTTATTTGGGTCAAAAAGTGGTGTCCATACATGTGCATGGTATGGTAAAAAATATGACTTTTAAAAAGTGGTTTTCATACATCCCTATCAAAATTTAATTTCTATCATCTAGGTATTTGAACAAATTACATATTTGGGAACTAGATTCAAAATGATAAATTTCATATTACTAACTTTTTTAAAGATTCATTGTGTAAGTGCCTCAAATTTTCAGTCCAAGTGTGACAAATTCTAAAAAACAACAAACACACTTCCACTTTTTGAGCTTTTTGTGGACCCAACTTCTTGCATCAGCCCTTTGTCACTTGGTAGATCAACAAGATCCCAAGTTTTTTTCTTTTCAATGGCTTCAATTTCCTAATTCATTGCATCAACCCAATGTTCTTCTTTTACCACTTCTTCAAAGTGGGTTGGCTGATAGGAAAGAAAGGCAAAAATATCTTGTTGTTCAATTGTATTTTCCTACTCATATTTCCCCTATGCTTCTAGTTCTCTAATTTTCTGTAGAGGAAGATTAAAAATGTTGGGAGAAGTAACATTTCCAAAATTTTATTCGTAACCTTTTACCTACAATCTTGGTAGTGGTGGATGAAATTTCTGATATGAAGGTACATCAAATACCTATAATGGATTTGGACCATTCAAAGTTACATTTTATTGATCACTCCATTATTTATTCTCAAAGAAATTAACATCTCTGCTCACCACAAATTTCTTGGTGACAAGATTGTAGAGTCTATAGGCTTTCGATTGTTCACTATAGCCTACTAAGATGCACTTTTCACTCCTATTGTCAAGTTTTTATCTCAACTCCTCTGGAAGGTGTGCAAATGCAATGCAACCAAAAATTATAAAATGAGACACATTCAACTTTGTACCAGATCAAGCCTCTTGTGGCACCTTTCCTTGAACACTAGTTGTAAGAGATCTATTTAAAATATAAACTATAGTAGCAATAAATTATGCCCAATAGTCATTAGATAAATTCTTTTCTTTGATCATGCATCTGGCCATATTCATGATGGTCTATGAAAGGTGGAAAATTGTTGGTTTCTATGCTTGGGATATAGAATACAAATCTTCACTCTCTCTCATTCAAGAACAAACCCTAGAGATCTCAATGCAAAGGAGAAAGAGATCTTGCAATAGGGTTGTCTTAGGGGATAAATGTAAACTAATGAGGGCTTTACCACCAAGTTAAAACTTGGAAAGAAAAATGAAATGCAAGATGTAATGCTAAACCCTAATATGATGCAATGCTTCACTAAATGACCTAAAAATATAAATGAAACAAAACAAAAAGCTATAGGATGGAATGTGTGCACCTAGAGATCTGAAGATGACTGGAAGGAGCTTTGAAATGTTGGAAATTTTGACTTTAATGCTGACTAGGACTCATATGCCAAGCTAGGCGAATCAGTCCCAGATTTGGGTTTTTGTGCAAGAACAAGAATTTGGCAAATGGGTATCCAAATCTATAAAAATCTGAATTTTGACCTAAACTGGGACTCATTCACCAGAAGTGGCGAATCAATCCAGTTAGAGTTTTCTAGAACTTCAAAGTCTAAATCTAGTCTTCAAGGTATGCTCTATGCTTCCTAATTGATTTTTGGATCCAAAAACCTAATTTGCAACCTGTAGAATCTCTCCAAGTATTTCCAATGCAAGGTGACAACTTTGACAACTTTGGGCACTTTGACAACTTTCTCCAAACTTAATCTTCAATGTGTACTCAATCTAAACCTACAAATCACACACTAAAGAGAGGGGAAAATGTTGTCTTGTTAGTGGAAAGGGGTTTGCCTTAGTCAAACCCTGTTTTGGTAATCAAACCTTGAAATAGAATGAAATAGGAATGGAGAATGATGAATGAACAAAATATGATGTTGCAACTCACCAAACCTTAGCAATAAAAGGCTGAAAACATGTATTAGATGGCTCCAATGGATGTGGATCTTGACTCTTTCTTGAATAGGATAGATCTTGAAAGAAATTCTAGCTTGAATCATAAAATCCTACATCACAATTGATAGCTCAAAAATAAACATGATGAATGAAATATTTGGCATGATACTTGATGCTTGAATGATGCTCTAAAAGTCTTGATAATCTTCTCTTGAAGAATCTTGAATGCTCTTGTGAATGCTTGAATTCTCTTGTGTACTCAAATTTTCTATAAGGATGCTCATTCAACTTGCTAGGTCACTTAATTTTATCCTAATCAATTAAATTAAATTAATTGCATCGCTAACACCCCTTTCTTCAATAATTATATAAATCATTATTTATTTAATTATTTTCCTATCATATTTTTTCCATAATTAAATAATAATTATTAATTATTTACCTATTCACCTTTTCCCCCATTCCTCTATAATTAAATAATTGCTGAAATTATTTAATTATCTTATGATACTTCTATTGAAATGCACAAGACAACTGAGAGGGGGGTGAATTAGTTGTATCAAATTACTCTACTTCTAACCTTAATCAATTCCAATTTAGCTTAGTTTGTTATTAAGTGTAAACATGAAATGAAAATAACAAAAATCAAACACCAGAGACACCACATTTACGTGGAAAACCCAATGAGGGAAAAACCACAGTGATGATTAGCTCACAATATAGTAATAATGAAATGCTAGATACAAAGGCTCACTACCAAAGGGCTCACTACCCAGATACAAGGCTCACTACCTACAATAGGACTCACTGTCCAGAAGGAGGCTCACTGCCTACAGATAAAGAAAAGATAAATAAAGATCCACCACAAAAGGTTCCACACATTCGCAGCTTGATCAGAAGATTGTAGACACCATCAACTCACTGCATTTAGGAATCTAACACATCAAAGTACTGGTGCCTTGATTTTCTCTTACACACTCTGCTTTTCACATTTTTTTGTACACTTCACTTGCTTGACTTACAATTCGCAACACCTTGAATTTATTTTATACCATCTTCAACCCTAGAAGCATTCTCCAAGGTCGACTATAAATCCTTCAATTTACAAATTTAAATTAGGTCAGCTATTCAATATTACCATAGTGGATAAGAATGAGAGAGGACCAATTACATATTTAATTAGAATCCAAACAACATCTTGAATCAATCACACGTTTCCTCAATTCGATGCAAATCTTTATGTAACATGTAGACATGAGGTCAGCCAAACCTAATGAAAACACCAATGATCTTTGAAGTACATGCATCTCAAGCAAGATGATCACACGTGGATCACCCAAAACACTTCACGAGATATTTTAACATCTCTTAGAAACCTTCAAATACATCTGCAACAACTGCAACAATCCTCATGCATAAAACATTCTTCAACAGTCCAACTGGACCAAGCAACAACACAAGGGCTCTAGAGCAAGTCTTCCAGAGAACCAAATCACAAGCACATTTGTGAGAACACTAAGAACATCAATATAAATCATCTTTCAGATCCACAAGATCTAAAATAAAACACTAGAAGACTATGGAGCAAAAAAAATTCTCCTAGTCCACAAACAAATAGTTTTGTCAAACTGGTTCACATAACGATGAACATATCTTCCACTCTCCATCAATCGAGAAGAAAAAACTTAGGATATATTATCCATTGCAGCTCATGAACAATACCAAAAATACGCACAAGAATAGGATCAACAAATAAGAAATGTAGAGCACAATACTAGAGCACAGTAAGAACACACAATCAATATTGTCTTCATTATTTCTTAATTTTCTCAAAAGCACTTGGCAAAAACACTACAACTGGATATATATAGCTCCATGTATTTTAAACAGTTCTACAACATCTCAACTATACAAGTACCATCTGCAATCACATTGAATTGTATTGACATCAATGAAAACCCCACCAAACACATCCATACTTGCAACAATCTCCCCCTTTGTCATTGATGGCAACACATGATATGAAAAACCATCAAATACAACATACACATTCTCCTGCTTCTTCTACTCTCTTTTCAACATTTTCACATGAATTTCTCTCCCCCTTTGACATCAATGGCAAAGAAATGTTTTGAATGCAAACACTTGTCATATAAAGCTCTGATCACTCTCCCTTAGGAGTGCACCCACATCACATATTGCAATAATGCACCTCTCTACCCCCCCCCTGAGGAGTAGACCTCAATCATCAGTCTAGATCAGAAAAGAATCTATGAATCCACTAGACTGATGCACCTCCATGTGTACCTAGTTCAATGAAGGAGGGGCAGTAACCCCTAACTTCCCTGTAAGATACTCAAAATTATCCTTTGGAAGGGCCTTGGTGAATATGTTAGCAATTTGTTCCTTGGTAGACACATATTCAAGTCTAACTTCATTCTGCAACACCTTTTCCCTCAAGAAGTGATACTTGATAGATATGTGCTTTGCCCTAGAATGCATCACCAGATTCCTTGAAATGTTTATTGCACTTGTATTGTCTCAAAAGATAGAGATAGGCTCATCACACAACACACCTACGTCCTTCAGAGTTTACTTCATCCAAAGTACCTGTGTACAGAAGGATGCTGTTGCATATACTCAACTTCTACAATGGATAATGAAACTGAATCCTATTTCTTACTCAACCATGAAACCAATCTTCCTCCAAGGAAGAATGAGCTGCCACTTTTAATATTCTATTAATCTACACAACCAACTTGATCTACATCAGTGTAGGCATTCAATGTGAAATCAATATCCTTAGGATACCATAGCCCATAATCTAGAGTTCCCTTAAGATATTTCAATATTCTCTTCACAGCTGTAACATGTGATCTTTTAGGTTCTGCTTTAAATCTTACAACCAAACATACTGCATGCATGATATCCGATCTAGTGGTAGTAAGATACAATGGTCCACCAATCATAGATATGTATATGCTCTGATAAAATTTAGAAGATTCATCATCCTTACTCAGCTTACATCCAGTTACCATAGGGGTATAGACTAGTTTGAATTCATCCATTCCAAACTTCTTCAAAAATTCCCTAACATACTTAGATTGTGAAATTAATATCCCCTTATCAATTTCATTCACTTGAAGTCCAAGGAAGAAATTCAACTCACCAATCATAGACATTTAAAACTCTTTTTACATCTCCTCTATAAATTTCTTATGCATACCTTCATTTCCACCAAAGATAATATCATCAACATATACCACAACTATCAACATTTGGTTTCTCTAAACCTTGAAGTAAAGATTATTGTTTGCAGACCCTTTGTTGAATCCTTGTTGTGTCAAGTAAATATCCAACCTTGCATACCAAGCTTTAAGAGTCTATTTAAGTCCAGATAATGCCTTTTTTAACTTCAAAACCATGTCCGGTTTGTCTAACAGTTGAAATCCTTTCAGTTGATCCATATATACTTCTTCTTCCAATTCTCCATTCAGAAAAACAAACTTGATGTCCATCTGGTACACTTTGAAGTCTTTATGAGCTGAAAAATGCCAAGAACATCTGAATGGACTCCATTCTTGCTATTGGTGCAAATGTCTCTTCAAATTCTATTCCTTCAACCTATGAATAACCTTTGCATACAAGTCTTGTTTTATTTCTTACCACTTCACCATCTTCATTCAGCTTATTTCTGAATACCCACTTTGATCTAATTGCATTCTTGTTTACTGGTCTAGGGACTAGTTCCCATGTTTGATTCTTCTCTATCTACTACAGTTCCTCTTTCATTGCTCTAACCCAAATCTCATCATTGCATGCTTCAGTCATAGTCTTAGGTTCTATCTTAGAAATCAAAGACAAGTTTACCTCAACCACTTTGCTTCTTGTCTTTACCCCTTCACTTATATCTCCAATTATCTGTTCCTCCAAATGATATCTTTGTACATATTTAGGAGTCTTAGGTGCATGTTCTAGAATCTCCTCTTCATCACTTTGTTATTTCTCTTCCTTTTCTTCTTCTTGTACTTTCCCATAGATAGGATCATCTGGTTCAACTTCACTTATTTCTATTGGTCTATACATAGCTTCACCAACTTTAACATTAGCACTTTCAACTATTTTCCCCAGTCTTTTATTGAAGCATCTATATGCCTTGCTGTTATTTGAATATCCTAAAATAATTCCTTCATCACATCTAGCATCAAACTTTCCAAGATTTTCATTGTCTCTTTTAATGTAACATCTTCTCCCAAACACTTTAAAGTATTTAACAGTAGGAGTCTTACTAGTCCATAATTCATAAGGATTCTTAGTGCTATTATCTTTGATCTAAACTCTATTAAGAATGTAAACATCATTGTGGATTTCTTCTCTCCAATAAACATTAGGGAAATTTGCTTCTTTCATCATTGTCCTAGCAACCTCTTGAACAATCTAATTCTTTCTTTCCACAACTACATTCTGTTGAAGGGTTCTAGGGGTAGAATAATGTCTCTTTATGCCATGCTCTTCAAAAAATGCATTAAACTCACTAGATGTGAATTATCCACCTCTATTAGACCTTAAACATTTGATTCTTAGGTTTACCTCATTCTCTACTCTTGCCTTGAATACCTTGAATCTATCAAGAACCCGAGCTTTCTCTCCAAGAAAAGTAACCCATTTCATCCTAGAGTAATCATCAATTAAGAGCATAAAATACCTGTCACCATTAAGGCTTCTTGTTCTTGTAGGACCACGAAGGTCCGTATGAATCAATTCCAGCATTCTGGTAGATGATTGTTCTTTTCCTTTAAAACTACTTCTTGTTTATTTTCCCAACTGACAACTTTTGCAAATTGAATTTTAAGGCTTTGTGATTCTAGGAAGATCTCTGACAACTTCTCTTGAACTGATCCTAGTCAAATTGTCAAAATTTACATGTCCCATCCTTTGGTGCCACATCCAACTTTCATTAATCTATGAAATAAAACACTAACCAACACCACTCTTAAGATGATAGATGTTTCCATGAGTTCTTCTTCCTGCTGCTACCATAGTTTTGAATCCCTTTTTGATCTCACAGGTGGTATCCTTAAACAAAAGCTTAAATCCTTTTCCACACATTTTTCAAACACTCAAAAGATTATGGCTTAAACCCTTAACATAATAGACATCATCAGTCTATCAAAACTAATTGTTCCTTTATCAACAATCTTAGCACCAAAATCATCTCCAAAAATAACTATTCCTCCACCATAATCTTCATGTTTATTGAAATTACTCTTATCTCTAGTCATATGATTTGAATACCCACTATTAATTACCCAATAGTATTCATCCTGTCTAGCATGAAAAGCAGTCACTAGAGTACCTTCCATCTCATCCTTCTTGCTCTTCGGACTAGATTCCCTTGCACATCTTCCATTGTTAGTAGATACAACTTTACTTTCCAGGGCTAGAAATAAACATTCATCTTTATCCTCCTCAAAATTAGACTCATCATCAAAAATTCCTGCATCTTCTTTAACATAATACAATTTCTTGAACTTCCTATCCTTTTTGTCTCTGTAGTTATTATTATTATTGTCTTTTTCCTTCTTGTGTGTAGCTCTATTTGGACATCTTGAGGCATAATTAACAATATTTCCAAAATTGAAACATTTAAAGGGCAACATACCTTTGTATTTACCAATACATTTCTTCAATTTCCTTTTGAATTTTGATTCCACCTCTTTTGAACTATCATCACCTAAGTCTCCTATCTTCATTGGTTTAAAGGTTGATTCAACTTTCTCCTTTTCTCTTGCAAATTTCCGCATCTCGAATGCAGTCAAGATGCCAAATAGGTTCTCCTTAGTAAATTTCTTTGGATCATATGATTCTTCAATAGCGGAGACCTCATCACTATAATTCTTTGGTAGGGTCATCAAGATCTTCTCAATTATATCTTCATCTAACATAGTACCACCTTGATTCTTGATCTCATTTTCTACAAGTTCAACTCTCTGATAATAGCTTGCAATATCTTCTCCCTCTTCCATTCTCAAGTTCTCAAATTTGTGCTTAGCTATTAGCTTCCTTGAAAATTTTACTCTATCATTTCCTTCATAAATATCTTTCAATTTTTCCCATACTTCATAAGCAGTGCCTATGGAAATAAATTTTGTCCTTTCAATTTTAGATAGTGCATTGAAGATAACATACCTTACATTTCATTCTCCTCATAATAAATGATCACATCTACAGAGGAAGGACCAACAAATGGTGCCAACATACTTCATCTCCACAAATTTCTAGGTCTTGAAACTAAGAGAGACAAGATAACCTCTCATTTTCTCTTTCCAATCACTGTAATCAACTCCATCAAAAAAAGGAATTTGGAACTTGTGCGCCATCTGATCTACCTCAAGTAGTTAATAATTTCATCGAGGAACCAAAGCTCTGATACCAATTGTTGAAATGCACAAGAAAACTAAGAGAGGGGTGAATCAATTGTATCAAATTACTTTATTTATAACCTCAATCGATTCCACTTTAGCTCAGTTTGTTACTAAGTGTAAACATGAAATGAAAATAATAGAAAGGAAACACCAGAGACACCAAATATACATGGAAAACCCAATGAGGGAAAAACCACGATGAGGATTAGCTCACAATATAGTAATAATGCAATACCAGATACAAAGGCTCACTACTAGAGGGATCACTGCCTAGATACAAGGATCATTGCCTACAATAGGACTCATTTTCTAGAAGGAAGCTCACTGCATACAAATAAAGAAAAGATAAATAAAGATCCACCACAAAAGGTTCCACACATTCACAACTTGATCAAAAGGTTGTAGACACCATCAACTCACTACTTTCAGGAATCTAACACATCAAAGTACTGCTACCTTGATTTTCTCTTACACACTCTGCTTTTTGTACTTGTTCACACACTTCACTTGCTTGATTTACAATTCACAACATCTTTACTTTCTTTTATACCATCTTCAACCCTAGAAGCATTCTCCAAGGTCAACTATACATCCTTCAATTTACAAATTTAAATTAGGTCGGATACTCAACATTCCCACAGTGGATAAGAATGAGAGAGGACCAATTATATATTTAATTAGGACCCAAACAAAATCTTGGATCAATCAAACACTTCCTCAATTTGATGCAAATCTTTATGTAATGTGTAGACACCAGTTTGGCCAAACCTAATGGAAACACCAATGATCTTTGAATTACATGCATCTCCAACAAGATGATCACATGTGGATCATCCAACATGCTTCACCAGACATTTTAACATCTCTTAGAAACCTTCAGATACATCCACAACAACTGCAACAATCTTCATGCATAGAACATTCTTAAACAGTCCAACCAGATCAGACAACAACACACAAGGGCTCTAGAGCAAGTCTTCTAGAGCACAAAATCACAAGAAAATTTATCAAAACACTGAGAACATCAATATAAATCATCTTTTAGATCCACAAGATCTGAAGCAAAACACCAGAAGAATGCGGAGAAAAAACATTTCTTCTAGTCCACAAAAAAATAGTTCTGTCCAATTGGTTCACATACCGGTGAACATATCTTCCACTCTCCATCGATCGAGAAGCAAAAAATTAGGATATATTATCCATTGAAGCTCATGAAAAATACCACAGATCCGCACACACATAGGATCAACACAGAAGAAATGTAGAGCACAATACCAAAACACACTCAAAACACACACTCAACATTGCCTTCATTATTTCTTAATTTTCTCAAAAGCACTTGGAAAAAACACAACTACAACTGCATAAATATATCTCCATGTACTCTAAACACTTCTATAGTATCTCAACTATATAAGTACCATCTGCAATCACACTGAACTATTTTGACATCAATGACAACACCACCAAACACATCCATACTTGCAACAACTTCTCCCCTTCATTAAATACTTAACTTAAATTAATTATTTAATGTCTCATATTCATTTTCCCCATTAAACTAAATTGGTTTTGTAAATAATTTTAATTAAATGTCCATTTTCTCCCAATTTTCTTTTCCTCAACTAAATAATTTGAATAAATTATTTATGCATCCACTCGGTCAAATATTCCTTCTCATGAATTAATTATTTTTCAATTTTTAATTTATCCATTATCCCTCCACTTTCTCATTAATCTTGGTTATCTTTTTCATAGTCATCTTTGTCATAGTCGTCAGTGTCATAGTCATCGGTGTCATGGTCATCCCTAGCCCACCACCTTTTGGTGCATCAATCCTCCATCGTTGATCTTGGAATCTTTCTAAAAGATTGATCTTTTCCATCTGTTTGAATGGTTGTCTATAAAAGAAGCCTTTCTCCTCCATTGTTTCCTTAACAACCACTTATCTCTAACTTTATTGCTTACAATTTGCAGGTATTTGCACAAGTTAGACTACAAATTTGAGGGCATATTTGTAAAAGAAGGAGAGACAAGAGAAGTGATTCAACTTCAATGGGGATTTATTTATTTATTTGTTTTCATTTTGATCTCTCCATTTGATTGTTTTCTCTTGTTTTGGATTGGGTTTTGGCTTAGTAGTGTTGTGGTTGTTACTAGAATCTAGGCTGGTCATTTTTACCCATCTTACATTGGTGAACCAAATGTAAATATTAGAATTTTGTAGAGAAATTTGTTTGTTTTCTTGTTTTCTTTTGTTTTTTTGCAAGTTACAACCAATAATTTGCACAAAATCCTATATTATTTTGAGCATGGAAAAATAGGCACATAAAATATTAAAAAATGATTATTTAAGTTTTGTAGGTCTCACTCATAGATTTTTAGAACTTTAAACGGTTTTAAATTTCATTACGTTTTGAGAAAGTTATGACCATTTTAGTTCTCGCAGATTTTTAAAATTTTGATGTTAAGACTCGCATTTTCTTTTGTTTATAACACTTTGTCATGCATGATTTTTCCAAACTCTTTCTGGGTTTTGAAGGTCTATGTCTTAACTTTCCACAGATTTTTATGATTTTAAATTTTGTTTAGTTTTGAGAAATTTATTACCATTTTTAGTTTATTGCTATCATTAAAGTTTTTTTTAGTTTACTAATCTCTTATTTCAGCATGTGGCATCAACCTTGGGGAGTTCTAAAAATTGTTTCTTTTGAAACATAATTATTTTATGCCTTATCATTTCATTTACTTAGCTTTTTTTTATCATTATCTATTTTTTTTTTTTGCAAACAACAAAAAATTTCACATTTCATTCATGCGCTTAAAATGAACAACAAATTACATTTTCTATTCATGGGTTTAAAATGAACAAAAAATTGTATATTTCATTCATGGGACTTAAAATGAACAACAAATTTGCATGAATCACTCATTGGGCCTAAAATCCACAACTACAATTTGGATCACATTCATAAGGGTTTAAAATGTACAACAAAATGCATATTACACTCATGGGATCTAAAATGAACATGCATCACATGTCATTGGTCTAAAAATAATCCAAGTGTTTGTTTCAACATAAGCAAGGGATTAAAATTTACAAGTGTCTTTTGCATTTGGTGGTTTGCAAACTACCATAAAGTGTGTATGCTCTCCTCTCGTGTCATTCAATGATCTTGAGGATCAAAAGCATTTCTTTGGCATTTGCATAATCACAGGCCATGAGGTGAAGACATTTTTGTATTCTCTATCCTTGCATTCCATACGATCTGGGAGACCAGAAACAACATACTTCCTTGCTATTGTGTACCTTTTATTTTAAAGGGCCTGCCACCCCACTTCAAAATGTGGGAAAAACCCAAGTGGTAACAAGCTAAAGACAATATCTTCTGAACCGCTAATATAAGAAAAGTGCTTCTTGATGAAAGTCATTGAGCAACAGAAGTGGATGTGTCATACTGATAAGTGCCACCCTCAATAGCCTTGTGAGCTACATCAAAAGTCATTTCCTAGGAAGGGATTGGGAGGCCACTTGACTGACCATAGTCTTGAGCTAATCTTGTTGCATGTATGGCCACCTTGAATGGATTCCCTTACTAAGAATCAATTGTGTTAGTGGCCAAAAACCCTTTATATATTCTTGTTGATTGTAGGAGGCCAGACCTTTGAAGTCGCCCCACCTTTTCACTGAGCATGTGTAGAGATAGGAATTCCTCCTTGGGGGAATGAGACTTGGTGAGCCTGAGAAGTGAGTGTCATGGAGGGGAGCTAGTGCCACCAAGTCTCTGGTTGTCCACCTTGCTTAAGTGGCTGGAGAAATCCAAGTGGGGATATCAACCAGTGGTTTCCTTGCCAACCATAGGAATTGTGCATTGTTGTCTATGAGTGTGTTATCTTGAAATCAAACTTTTCACAACAAAAATCAGACCAAAACAAGTGTTTGTGACTATATTCTATGTTTTCCAAATAAAATTTCATCAAAATCAATAAAAAAGCCACTCAAAAACCAATTCAAAACCATCAAAATTACAAAATAAATATTATGTGAACCACAACTACTTGAAACAAAACCACAACTAACTGATAACCATAATTTCATAAAACCCTTATCCAAAACTGAACCAATTCATCTTGAAAAATATCTTGTTATCTAAGCCAGATACTTGCAGGCCTTTACCATCATATTCCATCATCCTCATTTAGATTTGCATAGCATTTTAGGTTGCATCCTCACTTTGCATAATTAATCCTAGATCTTAGGTTGCAATTTTCCTTTCAAATTTCAGATATAGGAAGACTACCAAGCCTTTGGATAGTTCATGGTTGCTTATCCAATTTCTCATTGACCTTCGTCTTTCTTTTTACCAACCTTTTTCATTGTCATCTTGGTAAAATTTGAATCTCAAGTTTGTGACCTATTTTAGACTCAACCTTGTCAAAATTATCATCTTGATTATCACAAAGGTGAATGAAATTTGGATTTGATATCTTGGACCTACATTAGCTTGGTTACCATCCTTGTCTTAAATTTTAGGATTCATATCCTTAGTATTATCTTAGTCTCATTTAGATTCATACCAACCATTTGACCATAACTTCATTATCATCCTATCAATCCTTAATCTTGGACTTACATTGCACTTTCATTTTACATCCTTATAATCCCAAAAAACACAAAAAAAACCATAGCTTAATTTCATCTTAGCCTTAGTTGCACCATTACCTTTGATCATTAACTTAGCATCATTTAGTCTCCATATCATTTTCCTTGATCATAAATTAGTCTACCTTTGGTATCCTTTGCATCCATCGGATTCATTTAGCTTCATCCTTTGGTCACTGTCATCCTTTCATAATCACCTTGCATCCTTATATTTAAAAAATCCAAAAACATAGTTTAGCTTCATTGTCACCTTGCATTAACTCCCAACTTGCAAGTCTCACATTGTTGAAAAAAGGTCATGAACCGAAAGAAAGGACATGGATTTTTCACGTGACCCTTTCCATGACACCACCCTTGGGAAAAATTCAAATCAATCCACACCTCAAAGAGAAACACCACAAAGAGACCTTACATTGGAAAATCTAAGTCTAAATGAATTCAACAAGAAATTGACCCAAGAAGAAATTGAAAGAGCTTACGAAGATCCAAGGGTTTTAAGTATGGTTGATCAATTTTTTAGTGTTGATCCTAATATATTCTTCTATGCACTAGCTAAAAAGGGTGCCAAACTCCCTCAAGAATTTGATGTCTCAACTATTGTAGAAGAAGATACCCAAAATCCATTTGCATTTGGAATTGCCCTCTTCACAAAACAATTAAATCATACAACTTGGGACAACTACACACATGACCACCACTACCAAACATATCCCTAGCATCTCTACACTTGGAAAAAAAGTGACCCATACAACTACACAAGGAAAAAATTTCACACTTGGAAGCTCATCGAATCCCAAGAGTAAGACCTTTACAAATCCTCTCTTTCGAAACACAAATCCTCTCTTTCAAAAGAAAAATAAAGGTGCTACATCACAAGGTCCCACATCTTTATTTCAAAATGAAAACCAAGGTCCTATACCTACACTTCAAAACATGAACCAAAGTCCTTCATTCCAATTTCAAAGCACACCTTCATCAAATCAACACCAACCAAATAAATCTAGAAGAATTCACATCGTGCCACGAAGGGTGCCAAACCAAAACATTAATCAAGGACCTCCCCCATAATTTCAAGAACCTACCCCATCATTTCAAAATTCTAATCAAGGGCCTAAAGCATCTTTCCAAAACGCAAATCAAGGACCAACGTTTTAAACCCAAGGAACAAATCAAGGGCCTACACCTCAATTCCAAAATGCTATACCAAATGTAAACATGACATTTGGGACAAACCTAAATGCCGTTTTAATTCCAAACCAAAACAAAACACATGGTAACCAAGGTCCCACACCTCAAAATATCAATTCCAATTCAAATTTGAGATGTGACCTCAACACCCACACAATGACACCAAATCAAACCAATGCAACAACATCTCTTGCAAATACTTTGATGAGACAAATTTAGGCCCTCCAACAACAAATGACAAACATGGAATTGGGTACCAACAAGAAAACCTATTCCATGGAGGAATTGTGCCCCTTTCCATTTGATAGAAATATATAGATTGCACTCTTTCCCCCTCATTTCACAACACCACCTTTACCTAAGTATAAGGGGACAGGGGATCTGATAGAGAACATTCAAGAATTTAACACATAATGTATGGAAGTCTCATATGATCATACATATTTGATGATATTATTCCTGTGAAGCCTTACAAGGCCAACCCTAGATTGGTTTGCAATCTCCCTCTAGGGATTAGAATATGGGGTGAATTATTTGAAAAAATTATTAATCACTTTTCCTTCAACATTAAAAATGATGTCACTCTTGCAACATTAAGCACAACCAAAAAATAAGAATGGGAATCACTTACCCCATTTTACTAGAGATGGTGAGGTTTGGTTAGTAAGTTCCCTTGTCACATTCCTAAGAAATAATTGGTCACCATGTTTTTTGAGAACCTTGACAAAGAAATGATGAGTAGTCTACAAATCTAATGTTGCACATATTTTGATGAGATCCTTGAAAAAGGTTTCCTTATTGAAAAATTCCTTGTTGCAAAAGGACTAGTCAAAATAAACAAAGAGACTCTAAAGCCCAACAATGACAAAAGAAAATATTGGTCCCAAAACAAGAATGTCACAAATAATTTAGTTGTTTATGCCAAAATTATATCCAAAGGTCCAACCATTCATCTTAAAGGTACCTCCTCATCAAATACATCAAACACACCAAACACCCAAACACAAGGCCAAAACCAAACTTTGAATGTTCCAAAACAATCAACAATGCAAAGGCACTCCCAGTGCCAAGAGAACATACACCCCATTAGGTGAACCCATTGAATCAGTTACAAAAAACTTTTGAAATCTAATTTCATCACACTATGAGACATCAAAAATTATGAACCATAATTATCAAACCTAATTGGTGGAAGAAGATGAGTACTATGAATATCACTGTGGAAAAGGACACAAAACAACTATATGTTAGACACTTAAGAATATCATTCAAGACCTTATTGAAAAAGGAACCATATTAGTTGGAGATTCACAAGGAAAAACCAATATTGATCAAACCATATTCAAAGCTCCCTTGCAATACCATGATAAAGGAAAAGCCTCCGGTTTAGGGAATGCTAACAATGCCAATTATGAAGCCATCAAACATGATTACAATACTATTATCCTTAAAATTAGACCCTTTGATGATTATATTGCCACCATCACCATAAACAAGCCAAGTTTAGAATGTGTTGTTACCACCCGCTGAACCAAAATAACTATTCTAGGACCTCCTTCCTTCCAATCCACAAACAAAAGGCCAATACAATCTCCTAGACCAGATAGGGAAGACTCCCACAAAAATTTCCATTTTGGATCTCCTTCACATATCACAACATAGAACTATCCTTGATAAAGAATTTCAAAAAGCATCCATACCTGCTATCCTAGATGTCAATTAATTTCAAGCCATGGTTGGATACCTAGCTATGTTGCACCATGTCACTTTCTCCGAACAAGATTTTTCTACCCAAAAATCTGACCATAATGACTCCCTACACCTTAAGGTATGTGTTAATAAACACAAGATTAGACGAGTCCTAGTAGATGGTGGAGTAGGTCTGAATATTTTCTCACTAAAATTGGTTAAAGAATTGGGATACTCTAAGAATTGCATAGACCAAACTAAGGAAATTGTGATCAAAGCTTATGATGATGTTGAGTGTTTGTTTGAAGGTGTAATTTCACTTCCCATAAGAATTGGCCCAACAATACAAAACATAGTATTTCATGTCTTAGATATGGATTTACACTACAACCTTCTCCTTGGCCACCCATGGATTCATGCCATGAGGGATATTCCATCCACATACCACCAATGCCTCAAGTTTCCATATAATGGAATTGAAATTACTATTCTTGGTGATCCCGATCCCTTTTAGTATTGTACTAATCTGAGAGGGATTGTTGAGCGTCAAGTACCCATAAATTGAGAGGCCCCATCTTCCACTTCATCCCACTACATTGATACATATGACCTTGCTAAATCACCCATTCCCTTCATTGCACCATCAAACCCTAAGGTCCAAGTCCGTGATATGGGATGTGGAGAATATCACATGAATAATATTTCGATAAATGGCAATGCTATTGCTGTTGAGAAGGTTGAAACTTCTAAAAATGTCGTCAAGGTAGCTACAAAAGGAATGAAAAAATATGGTCATGCTTGGATTGAAACCTTTTGGGATCTTGATACTACATTTTCCTTTTCCATATTCGCTTCAAATCAATCATCCCATGTCCATGATAACCCACTCCTTGATCATGATCCCATTGGGGATATCCAATCATCATCCTTCCATGCCACCTACCCTAGGTTAGAGTATGCATCCCCTACTATCACCTCTACTAAGCCATATTTCCAAGTCATTAAGGATGTGCAAGCCTCCTTTGATGTTAACAGTACTGAAAAGGATAGTCCCAAAGCTTCTATTGATGGCATTGTCACTCCTTGTCATATGCCAAAAATTCCTATCACTCCCTCCATTTCACCCATCTCACTCACATCCATCCGCATTGTAGACATGGATCAACAAGTCATATCTCAAGAAAAGAATAAAGATAAAGCTCAATAATTAAAGGTGAAAGTGCCTTTTACAAATGGAGATCCAGTATCAAAGGAAAAAATACAAAGAAAGACAATCAAGAAAAGTCCTTTAGCAAAATTCAAAATCTATTGGAAAAGTCAAAGATACAAGTAAAAGTCAAGATTGAAAGAAACAAAATTTGCCTCTCCATAAAAAATAACTGGGGGCATCTATCAAAAGAGTGAAAGTAAGAAAAAATTGATCTCCAACTATGCCTCTTCATAAAAAATGACTGGTGGCATCTATCAAAGTAGAATGCCAAAAGAACATCTTGTTGATCAAACATCTCCATCATCACTTTCACTCATTCCATACATCCCATTCCATCCATCCATACTCACACATCCATCATATCTTTCCACTTCCATTAGCAATGTTTTTCAATGTGCCTTCGATGATGACCCCTTCACATATTCTAGCTCAATTTTGCCCAAAATCCTTTTTGTCTGAAGCTTGATGGCCAAAATAGTGTGCATATTAGGGATCATAACATAGCCTCTTTTTTTTGCCACATCTATCATCCTTCATATTTTCCACTTGCACTCCACATCTAGATCATGTCCTTTCATCCAACACGATCATCCAAATAGAATCAAGGCATCGTCACAACAATCTTATCAGCGTTCTACTCCTGAAGGTGAACCATTGCTTGAACCTATCAACAGTATGCACCTTCACAAATACTACACTTGATTCTTAGAGTATCCCCTTTAAAAAGTCAAAAAAATATTAAAAAAAATCAAAAAATCAAAAAACTAGTCGCCTTGATGAAAGCCTAGCAAACAGGGATCTTGGTGACAACAAAAAAATTAAAAAAATGAAAAACTCAAAAAAATATTAAAGAGAAATAATTCATCCAAAATTGAAAACCACTTCAGTGGTGCTTTGGATAAGTACCATGGTGAAAACTTGGCAAACAAGTGCCAGGTGTAGTCAGTCTATGCTCCTCCATCTACTGTCACTCCATCTGGTCTTCCATCCTCTACTCATCCATTCACACATGTCACTCATCCATAATAAATCTTTGGCATCCTTTCCATGGCCTAAGAACCACCGACATTTAGTATCCTTCACCTTCATGACCATCCTTTGCATTCATCTGTTGCTTCCCCTCACATAATAAAGTTGTCCTACACTTGACTAGGGGCAATTCCTTGACTTATGTCTTCATGGGATCCTATGCATAGTATTAGCCTTTTAAATAATTAAAAATCCAAAAAAATCATAAAATTATCAAAAATCCAAAAAAATAATAAAATATCAAAATCCAAAAAAATCATAAAATCATCAAAAATCCAAAAAAATCATAAAATATCAAAATCCAAAACAATCATAAAATCCAAAAAAATCCAAAAATATCAAAATCATAAAATCATCAAAAATCCAAAAAAAATCATAAAATATCAAATAAAAAAAAATCATAAAATCATCAAATATCCAAAAAGATCATAAAATATCAAAATCCAAAAAAATCATAAAAATATCAAAATCCAAAAAAAATCATAAAATCATAAAAAATCCAAAAAAACAATAAAATATCAACATCTAAAAAAATCATAAAAATCATTTGTTAGTGTGTTAAGTTTATCTTAGGGTAAATTAACTGGGTGGTTTTATTTCCCATAACTAGTAGTTGTTTACTCGTGACCTATTTCAGGGCTTTAAAAGTCTGTACCATATGTATTCTAATCATCTCAAATTTATACACTCATATTTGGTGAAATTGCCTTGTGTTTCCTCTCTCGTTTTCTGTTAAGGTTATTGTTGCAGATGGTGCTCCTGGGAGGTGGATGACACCAACATGGTATCAGATCCAACCATTCTGCAATCCTTCCTTGAGAGTTTTCATCGAGTGTTTGAGATCGTTTATTTTATTTTTTACGGTATTTTAAATTTTTCAAATTTCAAAGTTTCTTATTTTTGTCTTTTCTCGATTTTGCAAGAGGCTGTGAAGAATCCGTTGGATTTGGCGTTTGCATTTTTTCCTCACCCAAGCAATTGCATTGTTGTTTTGAAGCACAATTTTTTTGTTGTTGTTTTATAGATCCATTTTTCTGGTTGCTGGCGTGATTTTCTTTACAAGCACGATTAACTATGCAAAGTTTCAAAATTTTCTCTACCCACTTTGGATTAAATGGAGAGGCTGTGATTTTCAAACTGGAGAGAACTGCAAAATTTGTTGGGAAGTGTTGCTTTGTTCCTGGTCGTGAATTTCACTAGTTGATTCTCAGTTTGGAAGAAGCATTTTTTTTCTCCTACTATAGCCACTTTGACCCATGATTTATCTATTGGGGAGGCACAAAATTCCTCTATTCTAGGTGTTTATTCTGCAACTATCGATTCAAGGTTGTGTCTGAATGCTTTTTTGGAGGCACCCTTTTTTGAAGACTGAATTCATTATTGACAATGATTTAGATGTTTCCAACTACGATTTTGCGTCTGATCTTTGGAAGACCCTTCGAAAGCATCCACCTCAACCACTTTATAAGAAAAAGAAAATTACACAACAAACTTCGACGAGATAGACTATCAACAACCACCAACTCCAAAAGAAATGAAAAATATTTATGGAAAAGGTTATGAGCTTATGAAACAACTTGGATATAGTGGAAAAGGATGTGGTGCTAGAGAACAAGGTATCCATGTCCATATAGAGCCTCAAACACAAGAAAAAAATAGTGGTCTTGATTATTGTCCTTTGATAGAAATAAACAAGCCTTCCCTCAATGTCAACTGCCTTACAAAAGATTCCTCTAAGCCGAATTTAACAATAGTGCATCTTGAATTGATAGACACTAGTGATCTTGATTGTTATCATTTGAAAGAAATAGAGAAGTCCTCACTTAACATTAATGTCATCACACAAAATACTAAAGGTTTAAATTTGATAGATTTTACGTCTTCCTTTAAAGAAGAAAATAAAATCTTGCAATCTAAAGAGTCTTGTGTAAATATGACATCCTGTACTAAGTAAGATATATCTTTGTCGCAAAATAAAGAAACATTTTCTACTTTTGATCAAGAGAGTATCTTGGTGAGACTTCTCCAATATTGTTTGATATCCCTTCCTCCAAAAACTTAAAAGAAATTTTACTACAAACATTCATTTTATGCATATCATAGAGTTCATGGTCATTCTACTAATGAATGTAAACCTTTAACAAACAAAATTCAATATATTAAGGACTTTGGTGCTCTCCCTTGGGTTGAGGCACCTATTTCCTCTTTTCATTTTGGCCCATCCTTGTCTTGCACTAAGTGGGGGCAAGGGGTTAGATATCCTTGTCCTCATATGTCACTTGTCGTTATCTCTTCTAGCTAGTTGACTACTTTCCATGTGTATATAAGAGAAAGCTTGGGATGTGGATGACATGCCTTAAGTTTCCTCGCATGTGACATACTCTCATATGTTATTCTACTTTAAATCAATTTCTCATAGTAGCGGTCATTAGCAACCTTTTTAAAGTAGGGGCATACATTGACACTCATGTTTCATTGTGCAATTTTCTTTCTTCCTACAATGCATTCTTTTCTTGGTGGTGTCATTGGGTTTGATTTCCTCCGAGAGTGTGATATTTCTTTGAATTTTACTCTCTTGGAGACGTTAAGCACAATGTTCCCTAAGATGAGACCTCACATGAACTAAGAAAAATCCCTTCGAACATCCATCTTTCTCATTGCATTGCATTTTATTTTTTTACCTTATTAAATTCATAGAGGTATGGCTTTGATATGGTCCCCTAGGGATCACCTAGTGAACAACTATCTTCACTAGCCCTTGTGAGAAATCATTTTTGTCCTTATCATAGTCATGGGGGTATGACTTTGATATGGACCTCTTGGGGCTCACCTAGTGAACAACTAGCTTCACTAGCCCTTATGAGCATGCACTTTTGTTTGCATAGTGGACAATGTGTTCCACTTGTAAACCATTTTGGACAAGCAACCTAGACTTGATCCACAATGCGTTGGACAACCAGCCAAAGCTTGATCAATTGCATTTTTCCTTTTTCCTTTTTTTTGTTTTTCCTTTCTTTGATGGTGTATGTTTGTTTTTTTTGTTTTTCCTTTTTTTTTGTGTGTTCCTTTGTGCCTAAGTTGGTTTTCCATAGGATCTTGATCTTGGGGGCTTGACCAACCTCTTGGTTATTGCCATCATATATTACTAGCATTTGTACATTTGAACCCCTCTTGATTGCATTGTTGGCTACTTCAGTGTGAGTTTGAAGCAAGTTCATCCTCTCACTAAATTGGGGGCTAAATGTAGTGTAGTAAAATGCATACCCTTTCATTTTCACAATTGTTTGGGCCTACCTTGCTTTGTTTATCTTTATTTATGTCTTAATTGGTCCTATTTTGCATCCATAAGCCTTATAAACTATATCTTTTTTTAGCAAATCCTAACAAACATCAATGGATATATGATAATTTAATGATTTTGGTTGTGTTCCTGATTTTTGGGTTGAGACTAAGACACCACCTAGGGCATATTTGTCCCCCAAAGGTCTTGGGACCCTCTTTTCAAAAGTAACTTAAAAGGGACACTTTTTGGAGTCTATGCCCCAGGTTTTTAGCCTTGGGACTAAGACACCACCTAGTATGTCTTAGTCCCCCTTGGCTTATTTTTGAGATTCAATTTAAAATCTTGGTGGGATTTAGCCTCCTTTAATTAATGAATTCATGTGTCGGGTTGGTGTGATGTAATTTGGGGATATTAAGCATGCATAAGTATAAATGCAAGGTTCCTTCACTCATTTTCAGTCAAGTCTTTTGTGAGATAACCCTAACTGTATAATTGAGTTCACAAGAGAATTCAAGAGAAATTCATCAAGAATTTGGAGACATCATCAAGATTCAAGCATCATATCAAGGATACTATTGCATCATGTTTGTTTTTGAGCTAACATTTGTGATGTAGGGTTTTGATTCAAGCAAGCAACTCAAGTCCATATCTATCAAGCATTTCAAGATCTACATTCAAGTTAGCCACTTCACATAATTTTGTAGATTTCATAGCAAGGGTTTGGTGAGTTGAAACATTGCATTTTGTTCATTCATCATTTCCCTCCATTTTATTTCATTTTAAATTTTATTTACCAACAAGGGGTTTGACCAAGGCAAACCCCCATTTACTAACAATAAACAAGTTTTTCTTTTGTTGTGTATTTGTGTTTGAGGATTTAGCTTTAAGACCTGAAGATCATTTGAAGTGAAAAGTTGTGAAGTTGTATCACAAAGTTGTCATGTTTACAAAAACTCGCCTACGGGCCAGATTTGGAAGATTCAAACCCTGAGGTCTGAGAAGAAGGAAGTGCAGACATTGGACATCAAGACCACATTCAAAGATTTCAGAAATTCAGAATGGGATTATGTTTCCACCTAGGGAATCTTAGTTATCCTAAGGTCATTTTTCAAAAATTCTTTCAGATCTGGTTCCAACATCCAAAGACTTTGCATTTACCCTGAAAAATAGTAGTGGGACTAAGACAACAGTAAGGGTGTCTTAGTCATCCATAACACTTTTTGATAGCTTGTTTTCATTTCCAAAATCCTTTTTACATTTATAGAACTTCTAGGTACACATACCCTAACTTGTTGTTGCATAATTTCATTATTTGCATCATTCATTTAGCTTGCATTACTAGGTTTTGTGAGTTGAATTCTTATTTCTCTTTTCCAAGCTTTAGCTTGGTGGTGAAACCTTCAAAGCTTAAAATAACCCTTCCTAGGTCTTCCTTGTTGAGAATTGACTCACCTTTAAGGCTGATAGTCAATCCAATTAGGATTCCTAGGACATTATTGAATGACCTAGGGAGAATAAGTGAACACACATCTATTTTCTATGGTTCATTTTGGTGAAACCAACCTTTTAGAGCATTCATTTTTTTATTTGGAGTCCATTAAAGTCCTAGATCTAGGTTTCCTTCATTCTTGCATTGCATCTTGCATTAGTGAAAGTGTATCTAGGGTTTCTGATCTTTTCATTAGTGAAAGTGCATATAGGTTGCATTTTTGTTTTCTTGCACCATCTTATCTCATTGAAAAACTGAAAAGTGCATTGTTCATCATCCTAATTACATTTAGAAACATTGTTAAGGAATTCAAAATTGTAAAAATTGCATTCAACTTTGCATCCAATTGCTTGTCACTAGTTACTTGTTCTTGCATTCATTTACATAGTTTTCTATTTCCAAACATTAGGTCCCTGGGTGGGCAACCTGGGAACCCTATAAACAATCCCGATTTTCCTATTTTGCTAAAAGAACCCTTACTAAGACTTAAACCCCCTTACTAGCATCTTAGTACCTATGTGGGTTTTTGACTTAGAAAACTATCTATCTTGATTGATTTTTTTTCCACTTTGTGGGACTTTCAAATTCCTTCAATAGTACCAAGACTCCCTTGTTGGCATCTTAGTCCTTGTTGAGTTTAAACTACAATTTTTAGGACTTAAATTTGCTTTTTTGTGCTTCCTAAGCCTCTTGGTAACATATACTATGTCTGGAAATTTTTGGGAACATCTATTTTATGCATTTAGGTCAAAAACATCAATTTAGGGCTCTCATTTTTGAAATCATTTCAATTACAAGCATCATTAGATATGAAAATGCTCACATTTTTGAAACTTTGCATAATATGGATAAAAG
Source organism: Sequoiadendron giganteum (assembly GCA_007115665.2). Classification (NCBI taxonomy): domain Eukaryota; kingdom Viridiplantae; phylum Streptophyta; class Pinopsida; order Cupressales; family Cupressaceae; genus Sequoiadendron; species Sequoiadendron giganteum. The sequence goes on along the minus strand of CM021105.1, from coordinate 362,778,208 downwards.
TACTGTTCACTTTTGCATGTACAATGTTTACATTCATAAACCTTTGCATAAGTTTGATAAAAGTGCTTTTATTTTTTGATATACATTGTTTGCATTCTTAAATTTTTGCATTGAAACGTTGAATTTTGGGGCTCTACTAGGGTTTTAGGATCGAGGGCCACAATCTTCCACACATTTCATTCAAGAATAAATCCTTGAGATTTCAATGCAAAAAAGATTGAAATCTGACAAAGGGAGTGTTCTAGGGGATTGAATGATGTAAAATGAGGGGATCACCACCAATTTTAGACTTGGAAAGACAATGCAATGAAAGATGAAATGCAAAACCCTAGTTTGATGCAATGCTTCAAAGAATGACCTAGAAATGTTAAAAACATTAATAGAAAACTATAAAACTAGAAATGTTCAGCTAGGAAACTAGAGAAGGTAGAATGGAGACTTGGAATCCTAAAAATTTCATTGTTGAAGCCAGTTGGGACTCATACGCCAAGATGGGTGAATCAGTCCAGTTTCGGGAAAACTGTGCTGGAATAGGTTTTAGACAAATGGGTATTCAGAACTATAAAAATCTTTGATAGATAGGTAAAGTGGGACTCATTCGCCAATAGTGGTGAATCAATCCACTTTTGGATTTCTAGAAATTCAAATTTGGATCCTATAGCTCTCATTCTTCTCTTTTGTTCCTGATTCAGATTCAGCTCTGAAACTATAAAATTTAGCTTGTAGGTCTTCTCCAAGCTCCTCCAAGGCTTGTTCACAACTTTGACAAGTTGATGACAAATTTTCCAATCTTTCTCCTTGATAAATCTATATCCTAGACCTACCAATCACATGTGGGTATGTGCAAGATCATCATGGAAAAAATAGGCCCTTAAGTGGCGATGAAAATTCAGAAAATCAGAGTTAGGCAACTTGACGTAAAAATTTGAATAAGTTATCTATATTATTTAAAAAATATGTAAGAATAAAATCTATAGCAAACTAAATGTAGTTTCTAAACTACTAGGTTTATTTTAAAAAAAAATCTATTTGGTGAAAATTTGAAATTACAATGCAGTAGTACTTAAATTTCAAGGAAAAAATAAGAAGTAGGTGTCTATCTGACCACCCTAACCACAATAAAATGATAATATTTTTTTATAAGATTTTAGATATAATTAGAGGACTCATGTCCCTATGTGATGCATATTTTTTTGTATTTTTTTCCAAGTGAATAATTAATTATGATTTTTTTACTACAACTTTTAAAAATATAAAAACTCGTATGTTTGACCACCTTAACTTGGTCAAAATTTCATGAAATTCATTTTTTTTAATCCTATAGTATGCAAAGCATAGAATGTGACACATGTTTCGGATTCAAAAAATGTGATACCATTTGAAATGTATAGATGTTTTTCAATCAACCTATCAATCAAGACTTTAGTCTTAATTCAAATAGAAAATGAATAATAATAATTTATTAAATTAGAAGTAAAGCATAATTTATATTAGTGGAAATCTGAGAATCTCCTTTAAAAACCATTTTCATTTCATCAATTTTGGGTAAAAAAAGTTGTCAGCCACATGGGCCATCATATCAGTTATATATCACCACTTTTTGGCCCATCATGATCATGCACATACCCATGTAAAGAGAGGCGAAAATGGTTGTGGGGTTATAGAATAGGGGTTTTCCTTTGTCAAACCCCTTGTTGGTAATTAAACCTTGAAATGAAAGCAAATGTAAATGATAATGGTAATGAACAAAAGATAATGTTGCAACTCACCAAACCCTAGCAATAAAGTGCTACAATTATGCTTGAAATGGCTGCAATGGATGTGGTTCTTGATTCTTTCTTGAAGGAGATATATATTGAATGAAATTCTTGTTTGGATCATGAACTCTACATCACAATTGTAAGCACAATAACAAACATGAAGGATATGATCTTTGACATGATGATTGATGCTTCAAGAATGCCTTTGAAAGCTTGATAATCTACCTCAAAATCCTTGAATTATCTTGCTCAAATGCTCTTGTGAACTCAATTTTCTATTAGGATGTTCTCACAAAAATCTTAGGTGAAAATGAGTGAAAGAACCTTGTATTTATACTCAATTATGTAAGAATTCCAAAAATTACAACACTACAAGCTGACATTGGATCTTGGGGAATAAAATCTCGCCAAAGATTTAAATTAAAGTTGATTTTTGAGTTAAAGGGGACTCATTCACCCAAAATGGCGAATGAGTCCCACCTTAGGACTTTGAGGTGGGTTTTGAGGATTTTGATGTTTTAAATGCCTTTTGTCAGGATTATCCTAAAAAATACACATAAATAAGGCTTGTGGATGCAAAAAAGGGGCCAATTAAAGTATAAGAGAGCATAATTATTAATGAAAAGCCTAGAGGAATGTGAAAGTGCATTACAACAATTTACAACACACCAAATAAGGCAAGGTTAAGAGAAATTGTGATTGAAAGAATGCTAATTATGCTTATAAATCTTAGAGAAGTCTAAAAGTGTTTTACAACACCTTTACAAGGCATCATTAAAAAAAATTAGTTCACAAGGGCCCAAGACCTAATGTGAATGTGTTACCCACATTACAACACTAAATTAAGGCCACACTGAGCCAAAATCCGCAAGAAGGAGCTAAAAAATCACAAAAAACGCTAAGGAACCTTTTTTCAACGTTACATGCATACATTGGATAAACATGTTTTGCATCTTTGGATATGCATTGTTTAAATTCTTAAAGCATTGCATAAGATCGTTAGAAGTGCTTTTCATGTTTTTTCAAACAATGTTAGTCCCTTACCTTTCTAGGCATACTAAGAAAAAGTGCATATCCCCTCCCTATGAGAGGGTTTTGGTGAAAGATAATATAACCTTGGAAATTCCTAACAATCATATCCGTTCTTCTCCTAATATCTCTCTTATTGATGAAGAAGATATTTTGGTGATATAAGAACCAATCAATGAGAGTATTGAGAATCCTAGTTGTTTCTCTCCTTCTACCTCTCTTATTAGGCAAGACCTTGATGGAAAAGACATTGATGAAACAACCATAGGTAATCATGATGTCCACATAACCATTGAAACTTCAACTAGTCTACATTCATCTCCCAACATCTTCATCTCTTGTGATAATTTTCTAGAGGATGAAAGTGTAAGTGAAGATATGTTGGTGTTGGATGATCAAAACTTTAAGATCTATGAAAACCCTCTTTGTGATCATTCCCCTATCTATCCTATTAGTGATAAAAGGAATGAAACCATAAATGATAATGACAATCACATTTTTTCTTATAGTGTATCTCCTAGTTGTGAAGATGATACTTTGATGTTAGAAGATCTAATCGATGAAAGTCATGGAAATCTTGATATCCTCTCTTCCCCTAGGGAAAGCATTATGGAACAAGATAACAACATCATTCATGAACATGAAAATTCAACCATTGGTAACTCCCTTACATGTGATGAAGTCATATTAGAATAAATAACCCTTGAATGTCACAAAAATTTGGTTTGTAGTTCTCCTAAAAACTCTCCTACTAGGGAAGATATAATGGTGGAAGACAATGAGAATATTGGCAATAATAATTCCTTAAATGAAGATGATGAAGTAACATTCAACTCCTCTTCACTAAGAGATCATAAAAATAACAATAAGTCTCCTGAGGTTATGCACATTAGATACCCCTTGGAATACTCTCCTGACCCTAAACTTATCATTTATCCACCCTCTCAAAAAACACAAGTTCAAAACAAACCCTTCCTTATCCTTGAACCACCTAAGAAAAATGTTTCACAACAACTGAGTTACAATACCATTTCTCATACATATGACACTAGGAATAATCCGCAACCAAGACAAACACCTTCAACATCCCCCCCTTTTCCTAACCTCATTTTTCCTAGTGCTCCCCATTTAACTTCACATAGTGGGAAGGAGTATGATCTTGTTGAACAACTTAAGAATAATCCTGCAAAGATATCCCTCTAGGACTTGATTTAGAATTCACCTAACCATCACATTATTCTTCAAAGTGCCCTAAAACAAGTTCCCATCCCTTTTAATACGCAACTGAATGACATAGAAGCCATGATTCAAGGACTAAATGCTGACATTGTTTTCCACCAAAGTGAGCTCACTCCTTTGGAAGTGAGAAAAAAAGTTATGCTTTCATGATCATAGCTCAATACAATATGACAAGGATAAAATAAACCCTTGTTGACAATGGCTCAGCCTTAAATGTGTGCAGTGCAAACCTTTTGGATAAGCTTGGTGTTGATAAATAAAAAATCCTACCCGCCTCTTTATCTATTAATGGCTTTGATAACATGTGAAAACAACCGCTTGGTGTGATCACTTTGCCTATTAAAGCTAGAAATACCACATTAGAAACATCGATCCATGTTATGTGTCATGATCTTTCATATAACCTCCTTTTAAGTAGACCGTGGATTCATGCAATGAATGGGGTGCCTTCCACTCTTCATTGTAAAATGAAGTATTTTTACAACAACAAAGTGTACACACTTGAAGCTGACCTTAACCAAATAGTTGTTTGAACATTGAGAAAAATAAAGAGAATCCTTTCAACACATTGACACCAACTACATAACTAGAACCCATGCAAGAACAACAAAAAGATAGATGTCCTAAACCCTTCACAACAATATCACTAGATGATTTGAGATCATTAAGCTTTGAACCAATATTCATGGGAGAATACAATATCATAAACAAAGAGTCTGAAAAGGGAAAAGAAAAGGTAGTAATTTCAACACAAAATTCGGAAGACCCTTCAAAAGCATCCACCTCAACCACTTTAGAAGAAAAATAAAATTACACAACTTCGATGAGATAGACTATCAACAACCACCAACTCCAAAATAAATGAAAAAGATTTATGGAAAATGTTATGAGCTTATGAAACAACTTGGATATAGTGGAAAATGATGTGGTGCTAGAGAGCAAGCTATCCATGTCCCTATAAAGCCTAAAACACAAGAAAAAACTAGTGGTCTTGGTTATTGTCCTTTGATAGAAATAAACAAGCCTTCCCTTAACATCGACACTCTTACAAAAGATTCCTCTAAGCTGACTTTAAGAATAGTGCATCCTAAATTGATAGACACTAGTGATATTGATTTTTATCATTTGAAAGAAATAGAGAAGTCATTGCTTGACATTAATGACATCACACAAAACACTAAAGATTTAAATTTGATTGATCCTACGTCTTCCTTTAAAGAAGAAAAAAAAATCTTGCAATCTAAAGAGTCTTGTGTAAATATGACATCTTATACTAAGCAAGAGACATATTTGTTGCAAAATAAAGAACCATTTTCTAATTTTGATCAAGAGAGTATCTTTGCGAGACTCCTCCAAGATCATTTGATATCCCTCCCTCCAAAAAATTGAAAGACATTTTACTACAAACATCCATTTTGTGCATATCATAGAGTTCATGGTCATTCTACTAATGAATGTAATGCTTTAACAAAAAAAATTCAATATCTTAAGGACTATGGTGCTCTCCCTTGGGTTGAGGCACCTAGTTCATCTTTTCATTTTGCCTCATCCTTTTCCTACACTAATTTGGGGCAAGGGGTTAGATAGCCTTGTCCTCATATGTCACTTGTTGTTGTCTCTTCTAGCTAGTTGACCGCTTTCCATGTGTATATAAGAGAAGGATTGGGACGTGGATGACATTCCTTAACTTGGATTGCATGTGACATACTCTCATATCTTCTTCTACTTTAAAGAAATTTCTCATAGTAATGGTGATTAGAAACTGCTTTAAAGTGGGTGCATACATCGACACTCATGTTTAATTGTGTGATTTGATTTCTTCCTACAATGTGTTATTTTCTTGGCGGTGTCATTAGGTTTGATTTCCTCTTAGAGTGTGATATTTCTTTGAATTATCCTCTATTGGAGACATTAATAATAATGTTCCCTAAGATGAGACCTTACACTAGCTAAGAAAAATCCCTTCGAACATCCCTCTTTCTCATTGTGTTGCATTTTATTTTTGTGCCTTATTAAATTCATGGAGGTATGGCTTTGATATGGTCCCTTGGGGATCACCTAGTGAAAAACTAGCTTCAATTTCCCTTGTGAGAAATCATTTTTGTCCTTATCATAGTAATGGGGGTATGAATTTGATATGGACCTCTTGGGGCTCACCTAGTGAACAACTAGCTTCACTAGCCCTTGTGAGCATGCACTTTTGTTTGCATAGTGGATAGTGTGTTCCACTTGTAAAATTTTTTGGACAAACATCCTAGACCCGGTCCATAGCATGTTGGATGGCCAGTTGAAGCTTGATCCATTGCATTTTTCCTTTTTATTTTTTTTGTTTTTCCTTTCTTTGATGGTGTATGTTTGCGATCTAGTTATGGATTCATATATCATCCATAAGTGTGTTCCTTTGTGCCTATGTTGGTTTTCCATTGGATCTTGATCATGGGGACTTGGCCACCCTCTTGGTTATTTTCATCATATCTTACTAGCATCTGTACATTTGAACCCCTCTTGATTGTGTCGTTGGCTACTTTAGTGTGAGTTTGAAGAAAGTTCATCCTCTCACTAAAGTGGGGGCTAAATTTACTATAGGAAAAAGCATACGCTTGCATTTTCACACTTTTTTGGGCCCACCTTGCTTTGTTTATCTTTATTTATATCTTAATTGGTCCTATTTTGCATCCACAAGCCTTATAAACTATATATTGTTTTGGAAAATCCCGACAAACATCAATAGATGCCACCTAGGGCGTATTTGTCCCCCAAAGGTATTGGGACTCTCTTTTCAAAAGCATCTTAAGAGGGCCACTTTTTGGAGTCTGTACCCCAACTTTTTAGCCTTGGGACTAAGATGCCACCTAGGGCATCTTAGTCCCCCTTAGATTATTTTTGGTATTCAATTTCAAATCTTGGCAGGATTTAGCCTCCTTTAATTAATGAATTCATGTGTCGAGTTGGTGTGATGTAATTTTAGGATATTAAGCATGGATAAGTATAAATACAAGGTTCCTTCACTCATTTTCAGTAAAGTATTTTGTGAGAGCATCCTAATGGTATAATTGGGTCTACAAGAGCATTTAATAGAAATTCAACAAGAATTTGGAGCCATCATCAAGATTCAAGCATCATATCAAGGATATTCTTGCATCATGTGTGTATTTGAGCTAACATTTGTGATGTAGAGTTTTTATTCAAGCATGAAATTCAAGATCTAAATTCAAGCTAGCCACTTCACACAAGTTTGCATATTTCATAGCAAGGGTTTGGTGAGTTGTAACATTGCATGTTGTTCATTCATAATTTCCCTCCATTTCATGTAATTTTAAGGTTTAATTATCAACTAGGGGTTTGACCAAGGCAAACCCCCATTTACTAATGTGAACATAAAATTCCCAAGCTCCCTTCAGGTGAGTTTATTTTTGCCTAAGTATCGGCCATGCCTTCTTTTGAGAAATATCAGGCTCCCTTCACACAAACGTGTGCCAATACTGCTACTTGTCAGCTAAGCACTCCTCGCAAAGGTTTCCTTTGATTATTTTCTGAAGGCTTGTGACATGCTTCCACATGCCAGCCGTTCACAAACTTTGGAGCCTCTTTGCACCGCTTCCTTTTTGGGTCCTGACCACACGCCACATAGTATTAGTTCACACACATTTTTTGGTGGACCCCACCGTTCAGCGTGATATGTAAAGGACCTACACGTGTCTTCACAATGAAATTTCTTCATTTCCCAAGGGAAACAATTAGCATCAGGCCCCAACCGCTTGCTACATAATCTTCCAAAGGCTTCAAATGATAAAACCAAGTAGGCACCAACCTATCACCAACTACCATGTTCTTAAACTGTTGCCATGAGTGGATTTCACATGTTTGTTCTCTGGTCTGTTGGGACCACTACCATCATTAGCAAGGGATGCATTCGACCTTCAAAAATCCTCATTTATGGCCTGCATCTTTTCAGTTGCAACGGCCAAGGAAAAATCATCGCTAAGGAATCATTGCTCATGATCAGAGAATATTTCTAGTTGCTTACTCATCAAGCCAGGTTTCCATTATAAATACAATATTGTTTCTTCTTTTGAAGCAAGGGGTTCTATAAGTTCTAAGACTTCCAACTTTTGTTGAGATTTCAGCGAAAGAATTGATAGAAGAACCAAACCTTTATTTGATTTATTAAATTATTGTAAAAGAACTCACAAAATGTGCCATTGTTCGACCTTTCTATTTTCTTTGATATTTGATAAGTTTTACTGTACCATTGTTTTACTGAATGTATCATTTGTATAATTCTATAAATCAATACAAATTGTTGGTTTAGATCATGTCTTTGACTCTTCTTTCTAGAAAATGTGTATGAAGCTTATTTTATGTCATATAGTGAATCATTCAGGATTCTATCTTTGTTTTGTCATTTTGGAACACAACAGACCACCAATGGGCCCTTAAATCATATCCCCAAGATAGATTTATCATGCCTAACATCTAAGTCTTGGTGCATCACCTCAGTTAGATCATTTTATTTTATATATGCTTCCTTTTCCCATTCAAAACCTTGGTTATAGAAGAATCTGAATTCTTTAAAATGTGGAGGTTACTCAATTTGGTGAAATAGGTCCCCCCTAAAACTAAGTTTCCCATAGAGGGCTATTACCTTGCCATTTTTTGGCATCAACAGTTTTTTTTCTTTCTTGGCATGCTCGGTGGGACCACTAAAGAATAACCAAATCATAAGGGTGTGTAAGTCATCGGATTGTTACTAGGCCATGAACCACAAAATAATTTGGCTTGTTAGTACCCCCACTGGTAACAAAACGTACCCAAACTCACCCAAAGAACCATTAGATCCCATCCATAATGCTAATTGCAAACTAAAATTATGTGGCTTGGGATGCTGGAAGTCCTCTTGTTGCCCCAGTAGCACTTGTTGTATGGGACCCTATCCTAGTCTCTGCTCTTAAAGCTATTCTGAAGTTTACTGGAGATGGCTCGAGAACACCATCTGAACATCTGCAAGATATTACAAATGTGTGTTTGGTGCACGGAGTAATAAATCAGAATATAGCGCTGAGATTGCTTGCGGATTCTTTCAGAGGAAGAGCACTAGATTGGTATCACACTCTGCCTGCCAATACCATCAGTACTTGGGATGAGCTCCGAGATCCCTTTTATGAGATATTTTCTAACGATGCAGACTGATCTTCACTATATCACTAGTTATCTACAATAAAGTGGGCCCCATCTGAAGCCATGATAGATTTCAATGCCCGATTTTATATGACTTGTCAAAGAATCCATAATGCCATTTGATTGACGACCGAGCTAGCATTTATGTTCTACTTAAATTACATCAATGCCAATATTTCCAAAATGATCCAGTCACTCGGCAAAACCACATAACCAAATGCATACAATATAGCAATAAAAGTGGAGAACAATCTAATCGGCGCTGGGAAGCTGCCACCTTGACCCATTATGCCAATATTCCCTAAAGTATCAATTTCTAATCAAGAGATGCCATCTACTAGTGCAACCACACCACTGCCACCATCTATGTACACATATCCAAGCGTGCAAACAAATGTTGCTTCCATGTCTAGCGCTCCGAAGGATGAAATGAGCAATAAAAGAGAGATGTTACGAAACCTAACAAATGAAGTAACTACCATTAAGTGAAACTAGGATGCTCCTCCAAGACCAACCTATCAGATTTATCAAGGTGATAGACCCTTCTACCAACAAAACCAATATCAAGGGGCTGCACACACAACTCCGCCGACTCAAAAAAATAACCAAATGGTACCAGTACCAATTCCGCTGGGAACTACTCAAACAAGTACAAGCAGAGAGCTGACCACCAGACAAAACAATCTTTTTGAGGATGTCAATCCCTAGTGCTATCCTTGTAATGACACTCATATGCCTCAAAATTTTCCATGTGGTAATTTATAGTAGAAAATTACCAAACAACGTAGCCAAGATGTAACGAAAAGTTCGGGAGGGTACACATATGCCTCTTCCCAAATAGACATTGTGGTTCTCACAATAGAAATGCAAGGAATTCCCTCAGAGCAAGAAGGTTACATAGCTCATTTCCATTCCCTCCTCTCATGGATGTAAGGGGATGAAGCAATATTCACTTATGAAGCATCCGCATCAGAGACCCTGAAGGTGCAGTCCGACTACAACACCAGATCAAAGAGAAGATTCACAGGAGATCCAATCACTCCTCAACCAAGGAATATTCTAAACAAAATCCCTAGCCCTTTTACAATTGCTCCAAAGCCTCAAGTATGAAAATAAATTGTTATCACCAAGGCAAAGGAATAAAAGCCTCCAAATCCATCACCTATCAATGTGGTGGAACAATTGAAGAAATATTTCGCTAATGTATCCCTCTGGGATATCTTATGCATTCTAGAATAGAAATCATTGCTACAAGAAGCCTTGTAGAAAGATGAAGTTGTGCAACTAGTGGAAAGAGCTTCCAAAAAGATCATTGACACATCAATTCAATCCAAATTCCTTGCAAACACTGCAGAGGAGACTCTGAAAAAGGAAAAGAGGAAAAAGCTGAAACCTAAAGCATTCTTCCTAACTCTCATTGTAGGAAAGAAACAATTGCACAACTCTATGATTGACTCTAGTACCAGTACCACAGTCATTCCCAAGGAGATAGATGAAGCCTTAGGACTTAGCTATGAGCCCCTAAAGAGAGGAGTTATGTAGTTGGATGGGAACAAGGTCAAAACAGCGGGCCTCATTAAAGACGTCCCTTTAACATTGTTTGCATGTCCTAGCATCACAGTACCACAAGATACCATGATCATTGATGTTCCCCCCATGTTCAGCCTCTATTTATCATGAGATTTTATGGCAAAGATAGGTGTATACCTTTCTTTGGATTGGTCTCACCTAATTCTCAAAACCAAGCACAAAGCCAAGATGAAGATTGTATCAGAATCCCTACATTCAGAGCATGTGGTTGATGAAGCCATGATCAATTATGAGGCTACCCATACTCCTCCTACAAAAGAAGAAACCAAAGTTTCTCAAACCTCTTATACCAAAGAAGAGGCCATCGGTAGTGAATTAAAAAAAGGAGAGAAGGTGACTGAAGACAAAGTTGATTCCAAAGAAGTATTTTTGAGCAACTAATCAGAGGCCAATCCTTTTGGTAATTATCAAGCTACCAGAATGGGCACCTATGTCATCTACGATGTAGATCAGGAGTTTCTGAAGATAACAAGGGACTCTGCAGCCAAGCAAACCTCAAAACTATGGATGTTGCACTTTGATGCTGCAAGATGCAAAATTGGCATTGGTGCTAGGATATGCCTAACATCTCCAAACAATGAGCAGATTCTCAGATCCTTCCACTTTCAGTTTTCCTTCTCAAACAATGAGGTTGAATATGAGGGTCTTGTACAAGGACTAAGCCTTGCAGAGCGCATGGGTATCAAACAAATAAAAGTGTTTAGAGACTTTAAACTTATAATAAATCAAGTGAGAAATATTTCTGCTGTAAAAAATGTTTGCATGTGATCTTATAGACACAGAGTTTGGGACCTCATTAAAGATTTTGAAGCTTTCAACTTTCACACGGTACCAAGAGAGCAAAATTCGGCCACATATCACTTGGCAACAATAGGATCTCAATTTGATCCTATTTCTGACTTGATGGAGAATGTACACTCAGTATGAGTAATCTTCCAATTATCCATTCCAAATAATGATAAGAGTTGGCAAGTGTTCGAAAGTGATGAACACATCGCCTCATTCATCCAGCAGTTGGGAGAGTTTGCTAATCAACTCCAACCAAAGATTGAAGAAGCATACGAAGGACAAATCAATCAATTAAGGTCAAACAAACTTCCAAAGGTGTTCATCGTGCTCGAGAACCTTTTTGACTATGATGATGCAAGAAATGATAGGATGAATTTTGTGGCGAACCAAGCAGACTACACTGGCCTTGAGGTCAGAGGTGAAAGGAAACTAAAGGTCAAAAAAGAGGTCCCACAACATGACAAAGTTAGGCTGATACACTTCTGCGAAGCATATGAAGGAGTCATAGCCTTGTCTTATGATGAACTCAGGGGACATGAGCCTAGTATAATCTAGCATACCTTTGAACTCACGAAAGGTGCTAAACTTGTCCAACAAAAACAAAGGCCTATCAATCTGAAGATTGAAGCCTTGATGGCTCAAGAGCTAGGAAAGCTAATCCAGTCAAGGATCGTATTTCCAATCAAACATAGCACCTGGGTGTCTAACCTCATGCTAGTTTGAAAAAATAATGGAGACATTCATCTCTGTGTTGACTTCCATGACCTGAATAAAGCATCACTAAAATATCATTATTCGTTGCCTTCCATGGAATCCATTCTATAGACTGTGGTAGGTTCGGAAATGTTTTCTCTACTAGATGGCTTCTCGAGCTATAATCAGTTCCAGGTTAAAGAAGAAGACCAATACAAAACCATGTTCACCACCAAATGGGGGAAATTCGCATATGCAAAAATGCCTTTCGGCCTATCAAATGCGGGAGCTACCTTCCAGTGGGCAATGGACATCGCCTTCAGTGAAATTATCAAAAAAATCATTCTCATCTATTTAGATGACCTCACTGTGTTTTCCAAGTCAAAAGATGACCATTTTGATCATCTGGAAATGGTTTTCAAAATATGCCAAGAGTTCGGGGTATCCCTAAACCCCAAAAAATGTGTTTTCGATGTGCCACAAGGTAAGCTACTAGGGTGTGTAGTGTCCATAGATGAGATTGCTATTGATCCTGAAAGGGTAAAAGCGGCCAGAGAACTCCCCCTTCCAGTCAACAAAAAGGGAGTTCAGTCCTTTCTGAGAAAGGTAAATTTCATAAGAAAATTAATATATGATTTTGTAGGAATAATTCAACCAATCACTCTAATGCTAAAGAAGGACCAATTATTCAAGTGGACAAAGGAAACAAAATAAGCTTTCGAAAAGGTAAAATATGCTATTTCTTCCGCTCCTATGCTGGTAAATCCAGACTTGTCCAAAGACTTCATGATATATGTTTTCAGTAGCAAGACAAGCATCACTACTATCCTAACCCAGAAGGACAGCGAAGGAAAGGGAGAACACCCAATAGCATTTCACTCCCATACCTTGATGGAATATGAGGTGAACTAAAACTTTGTTGAAAGACAAGCGTTCATAATTGTAAAGGGAATTAAAAAATTATGACATCTGATATGTTGCAATAGGGTGATCGTTTATGCCGCACACTCCAGTGTGCACAAATACATTATGGAAGAAGAGATCACCGAAAAGAGGGCTAACTGGATCACTAAGGTCCTAGAATATGACATCAAGGTTAAGCCCACAAAGACTGTCAAAGGGAGAGGGTTGTGTGAATATTTGGTGCACAACAAAGAAGCAGAGAAAGCATAGCCGATCTTGATAAATGAATCAGAACCCAAAGGATGCTGACTAATGGATAGGACAAGATTTATGCACACTAGAAAATATCGGATATATACTCATTAAAGGAGTTCTCTTCAAGAGAAATTTCAGCAATGTCTTGTTACGATGCGTCACTGTGGAGCAAGCAAGAAAGATCCTTGACACTTTCCATAGCAGCCCTGACGACAAACACTTCTCTTCAAAATCTACCGCCATCAAAATCGTGCATGCTGGGTACTTCTGGCCTATGTTGTTCAATGATTCCTACAAAAAGATAAAGGCCTACAAGGAATGCCAATTCTACGTAGGGAGGAGGAAAAATTCTGCCATGCCTCTTAATCTGATAGTGTCAGATGAACCATTTAGGCAATGGGGGATAGACTTCATAGGAGTTATCAACCCAAATTCCAGTGCTAACCATAAGTGGATAATCATAGCTACAAATTACTTTACAAGATGGATTGAAGCCGTACCCCTAAAAAATGCAACCAAAGCAAAACTGGTGGATTTTCTTGAGGGGCTAGTGACAAGATTCGACCTACCAAAAGCCATCATCTTAGAAAATGCCAAAGTATTCCTAGGCTCTAAGGTATGTTAGTTTGCAGTTACGCATGGCATATTCTTGAAAGTGTCATCAAACTATTACCCACAAGGAAACGGCTTGGCCAAGTCAACTAATAAGAATTTAGTACAACTCATCAAAAGGATCGGGTCGGATCATGAGAAGAATGGCATGGGAATCTCGAAACATCGCTATGGATGGATCACATAAATCCTAAGCAAACCCTGAAGACTTCACCATATGAGCTATTATATGGAAAAGAAGCACTGCTGCCTATCTCTATCAAGATGCCTATGCTACAATTACTCAAGTCTTTAGAGATTGAAGAAAATGGGGCTATGGAAGTTCATTTGGACAAATTTCTAGAGGTACAAGAAAAAAGGGAGAAAGCCCTAATAGCCATGACTAATCGCTAGCAAGTGGTTAAGAAATGGTTTGACAAGAAGGCTTCAGGCCAAGGTCTAAAATGCAAAGACCTGGTACTAAAGAACAATGAAAGAGCTGAAAAAATTGGACATCATGGAAAATTTGACAAGGTGTGGGAAGGCCCTTTCAAAATAATTCAGTGAAAACAAAACAATGCATTTGAATTAGAAAATATGGAACAAGAACCACTTGGAATTCTGGTCAATGGAATTTAATAAAAAATGTTCAATTAAGCTGCAGTCGCTTTATGTAGATGTAAATTGTAAAAATGTAACTAGTTTTATTTTTCGTGTTTTGTCGGTCAATTCTTTTATCACATTTTTCACGGTTACGGGTGCAGGAAAATTTCATGAAACCCATTATTACAAAAAAAGAGAAAAATTATGCCACTCAGGTTGTAGAAAGTTAAGTGCAGATGCAAAGGATTTAGCCCATGTTGTGAAAACAAAAAGATGAAGACAAAGAATTTTAAACATAAGCAAGTATATTCATTGTATATACTATGATAAAATATTGTCAAAATGGCTCTGCGACCAAACATTCAAAATTATAGCCATATACATGTCTTCATTACATACATATATGTGAGCCTTCTTTTAGACATATATATACAAAAGTAAAAAACATGTCAGATTTCATATCCCTGCATTACGGGTATTGTCCTCATCAACTAGGACATTGTCGGGAGTAGTAGGAAGATTATTAGCAATAGCAGGACTTGGCAAGAGTGGAGCAGCAAATGTAGTAGAAAGATGCAGATTTCCAAAACCACTAGACACAATTGGAGAATGAAATCACAGAGCTCAATTCTTCACTAGAGCAACAAGCGACGAACAAAGAGCAATCTGAGACTAGCTGGCTCACAGAGTCATGGAAGCTACAAGGGAAACTCACCACGACAAACCAAAAGGTTGCAGAAATCGCAAGAGATATAGAATGAAGGGATGAGGAGATTGCCCTATTAAAGGACTCATCCTTACCCTTGGCTGATCAAATAGACCTCCTACAAATAGCCCAATAGTTTCACATTTCCTATTGGGAAAGAGTGAAGGTCTTTTTCCTAACTCTGTAGCCGACACTCAGATTTATGACAGAGGCAATATATCTAGGTAGGAGAGTTGGAGAGACGATCGAGAAAATTCCTTAGTCCATTACGAAAAGGGTTCCAAAGGCCGAAAGATTATTAAAAAGGTTATATCAGGTCTTAGACGAAGTCTTGACAAATGTAGGAATTAAAGGCTAAAAGTTTGCCACTAAAACAGCTGGCAGGGTCATCCATTCCCACGCAATGATCCTTAATGCTGGTGAATGTTTTGTTAGGCTATATGAAACCATAAATATAATGTGGGCTTGGTTCTTCCACCTAACTTAGATGGATTTACTTTCTCCATTAGTAGCCCCAATGGAGCATATTGCAGCCAAGATCAAGGAGAAGCAACAGGATGTGCCTGCCTTGTAGAATTTCAGCCAACCCCTTGCCGTGAAAGATTTTGAGAACATCACTTAGCCGATCACATGCCTCCCTTTTCAATTCGAGTCATGGGTCGATGTGTCATCGACATTTCCTTACAAGGAAGTGATTGATCTACACGAAGCGCAGGAGAATCTACATGATTTATTGCCCCCATCTGAAGATGAATGGCTACCTCTACAGACCAACCTCTGAAAGCTCTAACCATACCGCCCAATGGATAGGTCTTTGATTTGAAAACCAAACATTTTTGGGTTCCTCATTCTGCAAGAAAAATTCCCCTAATAAGTCGCCATAAGTTGTGAAAATTAAAATTCCCAAGCTCCCTTCGGGTGAGTTTATTTTTGCCTAAGTATCGGCTACACCTTCTTTTGAGAAATATTGAGCTCCTTTCACACAAACTTGTGCCAATAGGTCACTAAGGGGCCCTTAATTCGTATCCCCAAGATAGATTTATCATGCCTAACATCTAAGTCTCAACGCATCACCTCAGTTAGATCCTTTTATTTTATATCTTCTTCCTTTTCCCATTCAAAACCCTGGTTATAGAAGAAGCTGACTTCTTTGAAATTCGAAGGTTACTTAGTTTGGCACAATAGGTACCCCTAAAACTAAGTTTCCCACAAAGGGTTGTTACCTTACCATTTTTTGGCATCAACAACTAACAATCAACAAGTTTTTCTTCGCTTTTGTGTTTGTGTTTGCAGATTTAGGTTGAAGACTTGAAGATCATTTGAAGTGAAAAGTTGAAAAGTTGCATCACAAAATTGTCTTCACAAAAAATCACCTATAGGCCAGATTCAAAAGATTTAGACCTGAGATTTTTTAAAGAAGAAAGTGTAGATATTGCACCTCAGGACTGTTGATGGGTATTTCTGCACTTTCCCAACATGGGAAACACACAAGTGCACTACCTCTCTTGAAAGGTAATTTCTGCAACTAATGTTTTAGAAATCAACCCAAGGTGTCTCAGGTGTCAGGTCAATGACTTGAAAAAATAGCTATGTTGACTGATGTGATTTGATGGTAATCACAAAGGGATTTTATGGTTCACTAAGTTGGAAAGATTTGGATCTTCAAATGGAGTTTCTTATGATTCTGAAAAATGAGATGTGCCTACTGCAGATTTAGAACAATAGTCTAAAACTCCTCTTTCAACATCAAATTTGGATTTATAGTGATGTTGGAATCTTGTTTCGACATCTAATTCAAAGAAAGGTCAAAAGGGAAAGGGATAGAAAACATTCCTATGTCTGCAACTAATGAGGAACAGTGATAATGGAGGATGCTACAGTGTACAAATTTCCTATAGCTGAGTTC